>VZTE01000061.1:242431-304866 GCA_013397775.1 Eulacestoma nigropectus
AAGGGATTTTTTTTTTTTTTTTAGTTTAGTTTAGCCAAGTAAGTCTGCTAATGGATCCAATGAGCAGTTATTCAGAAATGTTTGCTAATGTGTTTTGCTTTAGGAAAATATCCAAAATAATTGGATTGAGAATGCAGCATGCAGAGTATTTTTCCAACAGCAATATTTGGAAAATCGTATATGTGAGTGGTGCTGTATGCTCATTGTTGCATATATGTGTGTGTTGTAAGCTACAACAGCTTAAGTGAATATTTCAACACAGCAGAATAAGTATTTGAACACAGAAGAAGAATGAGCAACTCTTGAGTACTTGGCACAGTATCTTAGAGCTTCAAAATTACACCTTGACTTGCTTGATAATTAGGTTTATTTCTTTTTTATCTTTTAACTATATTGATCCTGCAAAGACTTGTGCATGTGATTAACATAAAATGGAAGTGTTGCGGCTGCTAAAACTAGACAGGTTCTTTACTCCTTGCAAGATTCAGATCTCTGGTTCCTTAATGTGTATATTCTTGAGAAATATTTAATTTTTTTCTGTAATGCAAAACGTATTTCTGAACCTCCTTGAAGGGATTTTGTTAGCTTTTCTTAATGGGATATTTTAAGTGGGAAATCTTCAACCTTTATTGTGGAGTCAGAGCAAAGGAAAATACTGAAATGAATGAGGGGGAATGAATAGCAATCTCTAATAAAAGATTTCATACACACTGCCAACAACAGACACACTACCATATTCACCAACTTTACGGCTATGTCACTCTTCAGTAAAAAATGAAAAATACCTTGTTTACTATGAGTGTTCCAAAGGGAATATATGAAAGTGTCTTGATTGCTCTAATTCTTAGCGCTGCAACTGGTGATGGTGATGGTTTGAACCATCTTGCAACACCCTGAACGCTGTCAGTGTTTGGGTGTTAAGAGCCTGATTTATTTTACATTAGTTCTTAGGTAGACACATTCGTTTGCTCATGTGAAGTACTGCATTGGTAAAGACTGTAAGCTGGCTTTTTAGAAACAGTGTTATCAAGAAGGAGCTTTTTTATAATCTCTTCTTAAAAAATTACCAATAGTGAGGAGCTTACCTAAAACTTGAGGCTTGTCTTCATGCTTACCTGTCTTCATTGCTTGTTTATAATTATGTACATTTCTCTGTCTTTGTCTATATATATCATTCACTGTGTACATTCATACTTGTTTCTACAGTAAGTTCGTGACTACCTAGGAACTAAAATTCTCAATTTGGTTTTTGCTTCTCTGGGTCAAAAATATACCTGCCTGGTTGGTGATTCTTTAATTATCTTTTTAATATGCCATATAGTTGCCTGTAGAGAATGAAAATCCAAAGAAGCTAGAAATGTGACAAAAAATTAAAATAGTGATATCTGTGTTACATAAAAAGTTCTGAAGTCAAATATGTTTGTGAAGTCAGAAATAGTCTCTAGGAAGTTCATGTTTATGACTACTACTGTGAATCGTCTGTTATACTGCAAAGAGAAAGCTATCTTGTGTAAATGTTTTACTCTGTTTAAATCACTTCTGCTACCTGAACAGAATTTTATATTACTTGTTAAGCATTGTGAGATATTAAAATACCTAATTTGTTTTGTTTTTTTTAATTTGCATTGTAGGTTTTGACTTTTGCCTATAAGCATGCATTGGTAAATAAAATGTATGGAAGAGGTCTCAAGTTTGCCACAAAACTTGCAGAAGAAAAGCCAACGAAGGACAACTTAAAAAACTGCATTCAGGTAAGGAGGGTTTGGTCAAGTAATGGGGCTGTGTTCATGCTGCGTAAGCTTTCAGAAGTAAGGTACAAGTCGTCTGGAATTTTTTATAGTCTTCTCATTTTAGAAGGCACTAAATGTAACATTTTAAGTTTTTCCAGATTTTGTAACTTGGCCTTCATTTTAAATAGTGGGGATTTTTTTCTTCCTTTTTCTAGAACAACTCGTTTGTGAGTAACTGTCTTTTTTAGCAGATTTACTTTCTGGAACTTATTTTGGGGCATAAAGGAAGTAGAGAGAACTTAGTCAAAGATACCTGCATAAAAATCCCCTTATGTCGCTGTTTAACCACTGTTATTTTTTACTATTATTAATCATAATTACTGCTAGTAGAATTTAATGGAGAATTAATGGGAATTCCTAAGATTAAATTCTTGTGCATTACTTTGAAAGAATGTGGATCATATAGCATGGGGAGGAGGGATCCCCCTTTCAGGACTAAGGAATTCAAAGCTCACGAGATCTCCAATCTGTTGTCTTTCTGATAACAGACGTTTTTAGTAAGATGTTGGTATCAGTGCAGTGTTTGTTTAGATTTAGATGTTAAAAAGAGTAAGACTCATTTTTTTTAATGTGTGCTTTTTTTCTTCAGCTAATGAAGTTGCTTGGATGGACTCATTGTGCAACTTTCACTGCAAATTGGCTTCCTGTCATGTATCCACCTGATTATTGTGTATTCTAGAGAATCGGAAATTGTAAAATTAAAATGATTTTATATGGGGCAGGATAGGAAAAGAGAAGTTTGACTTTTTATTCGAACGCATGTTTTCATTACTGAATGCTGATTATTGAATTGTGTGTATTTATCAGTAAAGGCACCTGAGTATGGCTTAATACCTGTTAACCTAACTCCTGTCATCAGGGAGTTTCCTTACTGTGCATCCCATTGCTGGCAATGGATGTGCCAGAACTGCCAACATCAAGGATTTGGAATTAGTTTGGGAAGAATTACTGCATGCATGTTAGGTTCTGAATTGTTACTTTTAACTGCAAACCTGTAAAAGTTCTGTATTTTTTACAGTACACTGAATTTTAACATGTTTGATCTTAATTTCAATTGTATGAAGGCCTTAAAGCTACTTCAAGAGTAGCTAAAATCTTACTTATTAGATGAAAATAATGGACACCTGTATTGTTTGCAAGTTTACATTTAATGTTTTTAAGAAAAATTCAACCTCTCAAACTGTTAAAATGTTTCTCAGAATTGCTGATGCATAGTACTCTCGTAAATCTTCATTACGGAGTGATTTCAGGCAAACTCAGAAATCCCGGTGAAGCTGGGGATGTAGGACAGGCTGATACATGTATAAAAGTGCCAGACAGTTACATCTTGATCAGATATTGTAAAGCTATACATAATGTTTATTAATGTTAAATATATAAAACACAGCAGAATAAATGTGCAAAGTTGAAGATCAAAAAACCACCATGTTCACTCTGATACTTTAAAAGATTTTTATAATGAATAAAAATACTGAAGCTAAAAATTGTATTGGTTTCTGGATGAGTACATAAATAAAACTTGCTGAAAAGAAAGCAGCTTACAAACAGCAGAGGTTCAGTGCAGCCCAGAGGATCAATGCTTTTTGTTAAAGCTTTCTTACTAACACTGTTCCTTCAGTGGAGGGGAATTGGTCAGTTTGAACAGGTCATATGTATCAACCAGACACAAATTGCTGTATCTTTTGCCTTGCTGTTTTTCCATACTTGCAATGCAAAACTTAGATACAACTGCAGCTTTACAACCATAAATGCACAGAAGGTGCAACATAATCCTGGAAAGCATTCCAAACTGTGAGATGCTGCCACTAAATCAAGATCAGTAATAGTTTTCTCTTTAATTCTCTCTTACTGTGGCTTTAAGCAGCTTGACATTTGATTCTGGAAATTCTGCTAGAATGGTTGTATTAAATATATTGCAGACTTTTTCCAAAAATTCGTAGTCTGTACTGAATCTGAATTTATTTGCCCATAGTAATACTGTTCCTGGCTTACAAAAGTACACCATTGTTGCTAGCAGGGGGTCTAGAGCTGCATGATGGTACACAACATCAGTTGCCAGTATGAAATCATAATGGTAAGTTGATACAGGAAAGTCTTCATTGAGGCCTTCTCCCCATACCAGTTTTCTCACTTCAGGTTTGTGCATATTTGAGTTCTGTGTATTTCTTGAAATATTATATGAGAGATTTTCAAGAACTTCAGGCAAATCAGTAGCTGTAACGTGAGCTCCTAAAGAAAACATGAGTTTGTTTCAATTCACAGAATCATTAAGGTTGGAAGAGACCTTCAAGATCATCTGTCCCACCATGAACCCAGCACCACCGTAATCGCCCCTTACCATATCCCCAAGTCCCACATCCAGATGCCTCTTGGATGCTTCCAGAGACAGTGACTCCACCACCTCTGTGGTCAACTTATTCCAATGCCTAACTGCCCTTTCCGTAAAATAAAAAAAATTTTTCTAATATCAAATCTGAACTGCCCTGGCACAACTTAAGGCTGTTTCCTCTCATCCTTTCACTTGAGACAGGGCAAAATTCATAGGCATGTAGTTGGACATGTATAAAGCTTTATCTGCATAACTGGTCCAGCCTCCCCCTTCCCAATAACTAGGGTAGTTACTTAGTTAACAAAACAGTATTTTACAATAGTTTTCATAAAAAAAACCCAAAAAAACAAAACAACAAACCAAAAAAAAAAAACTGTGACAAAGTTTACTTTGACTGTTGTTTCATTGCCTTAAAGTGACAAGAGCAGAGCTAGATCATCTTTCACTAGAACTCCAAAAGGAAATACAAATTTACCAACCTAAGATACAGGCCACAATGGAAAGCAAGCCTGTTCCAGCACCGATTTCCAAAACTTTTTTGTCTTTGAGGTTGAATTGTTCTTGATTTGATTCCAGATACTGAGATAAAGCCAGTGCCTAAAATGGTTAACACATATCCGTAAGAGGGTAACAGCTAAGTTGCACAAAAATTCATTAGATGTTTTTATACAAGGGTTTTGGTTTTTTTTAGTATAATGAGAAACACTGAAGAGTATAACAAAAATGTAATATGGGAAGAATTGCGATGTACCCTGGTGTTTTTATATATGAAAAAAATTAAAGCAGTTTAGTTTTAAGTTTATGTGATACGGATTTACTACACACTTCTGCATGAGTCCTCTGCCAGCTCAAGACAGAATCACGGAAGAAGCTGAGTTGGAAGGGACCCACAAGGATAGGCAGTGTTAAGATGTGAACCATACAGTCAGAACAGCAAGGTTTAACAATATATAGAAAGTAATGGTTCTGGTTTATTATCATAAGTGTTATGCTATACTGTCACTATCATAAAGTAAATTCAGGCTTCAGCAGAGATTTTTTGAAAACTTTTTTTTGTTTCAATTTTTTTAGCAAACATAATATTAAAAATTGGTTATTTACAAACTCAACACTTGTTTATTGATAATAGTATAACTGTTGAAAAAAAACAAACCAGCACTGTATGGAAATATTATCAGGCCTTTGTAAAGATTTTGTCAGTTAGTAGAATATAAATGGGCTGTTTATAAACAACATAAACTGATGCCAAAGAAACTGTCTTCCCCCTTTTGCTTCTCTTCTTTAGAATTATGTTTTAACTCTTGTGCTTTTCATAATGCAACACTGTCTACCTGCTCTGGGAAAGCTGACAGCTAATGAATCACCAGTCCAATTTGTGCAACCTCTCAATTTTCTTGGAGAGTTTTACCATCTGCATTCTGACACTTGATTAATGTGTGAATAGATGATCTGACATTTCAAAATAAGATACTGTTTCACCCACCCATATGGTCTCTCTCTATTGTTTTGAAATTGTCTGCCATTTTTTGTGAGCTTTTTAAATAAATGTGGATCTGAAAAAATTTGAAATCCTAATTTTCATGTCTTTATCAGTTGACCCCCTCCTCCCTCAAAGGCAGTTTTCTTAGTCTGTGTAAAATTCTGGTTTTTAAGAGTAGGAGAAGCAGAGACTGAAGAACTGCTTACAAGTATGATTTTCCATACTGTAATGAAACCGTTCCAGCCTTTTCTTTAAAAGAAGCATATTTAATCATTATAACATCCTTTGCTTATTTAATCTCTCACAGTTTTCTTTTTCAGCCTCCTTTCTGTACTGCTGATTCTTTACTTCCCAGCAGTGACTGATTGGAAGCATGGAGGAAGCTGAATGTTTCTTCTTGAGTTCCCTTACTGAATTTTTTTTCAATCCCTACATCCAATGTACAAGTCCTTCGGTGCTGTAGTGCTTTTGGCATGAACTAACACAGTAAGGCAGAGCTTTCTGCTGAAGGACTTCATTCTGCATAGGGGAACTTCCATTGTCAGAAGTGTCATCTAAGAAAGCTTCCTTAATATTTGTGTGCTGCTGTCCTGTCCTGGTTTGCTCTTGTGTCACATCAGCTTTCTGTGTGTGGTCTTGTGTACTTACCCCTGGCCATACCACGGCTCCAAAGTGTTCTATGGACTCCTGAATGACGATCTGATGGCCCACGTACGTATAGTGCTCCTTATCAAAGTAGTGTGAAACTCTAGGAACCCAGTTCTGCAGTATTTTAAGAGTTACTGGTGAGCCTATGAGACAAAAGGTGAAATTTCATGGGTTTGGTTGCAATTTGTTAAAGGGTAAAAAGTATTTTATGAAAACAGTATGTGGGCACGCGGACTAGAAGAGTTCTCAGGACATTGGTCTTGAATCATAGACTTGTTAAGGTTGGGAAGGATCTCGAAGATCATCAAATCCAACGATTAACCAACCCAGCACCACTATGTTCATCGCTAAAATGTGTCCCCAAATGCCACATCTAGGCATCTTTTGATCACTTCTGTGGGTGGTGATTCCACCACTTCCTTTAGCAGCCTGTTCCAGTGCCTGACCACCCCTTCAGGGAAGACTAGTTGCTGTCCAAAAACAGTCTGGTTGGCCAGGGAGTGAAAGGAACAATGGTCATTTCCTGCCATTCTAGGTATTCACATTAGCAATTTAGAGATAGAAATGAGCCTTTCAGGAAAAGTTACCAATTCAAATATAAAACTCTGCTAATAGTAGCTGGAAGACTTTCAGGACCAAGTTAGCTTGTATTTTGCTGTTTGTGCTGTAGATTTTGTTTGTGAGGCCAGCAGCTCTAGAACAGCAAGCTGCTTTTTACATAAGGAGTTGGGATATACATCTTACATTGAAGAAAACCCAACTCTTTCTTAGTGGTTGTTTTTTAAGCATCCTTCCACAGGAGTGTTGTAAGACGCTTTTATGTTGATGTACGCAATGTGGTTCAGCTAGTCAGTGCTACAGTTGTCCTAGGGTGTCTCATCATAGCAAGGAGGCTCGTGGGTGAGGTTTTTTAAATCTGTGCTGAACTGTTTCATCTGATCTCACTGAAAAAAAGGACACTATTCTGAATGACTGAACTTTTGTTGGAAGCCTGTTAGCAGGATATGCGTAGAATTAACTGCAAGGGAAAATTTTGCTCTGGCTTGCAGGGATTTTAATTGATGCCTACCTGAAATCCTTGGTAGCTGTTGGAGCAGTTTAGCCTGTTGAAATTTGTAATGCCACAGCTTTAACAGTGCCAGCCCAATCAATGCATGTTATAACCATATCTCTGATCTTAATTGAGAAATAATTCTTAGATGTCTAAGTAAAATCTAGAGACCTTTTTAAATATATATCTTAATTATGGAGATAGGGGGGTATTTTTGTAGATTTGATCTGACAATATATGCAAACATTAGGGGAAATAATGGGAAAAATTGGATATCAAAGGAAAAGTGACATGATGACATCTACTATTTGAAGACTGACAAAAATCAAAATATTATATGCTAGCATGCCATGGCAATTGCAGTATTTAAATTGGATTAAACCTGCATTGGATTCTACTTGCTTGGAGCTGCAAGTGCAGTTTTCAGAGTCATACTGCTCTTCACAGGTTTCTTCTTCCTCGGATTGGCAGTCCATTGTTCTTTGAATTTTGTTGGGGAATTGTGGCTGCTGTGCAGAGATCATGGCAAAAGAGCTGAAATAGAAGGGGAGAAATATTATTATAAAATCTTGCAGGCACTCTGTTCATATGAAATATGACTGGAAAAGAAGAGTGTGTAGTTTGGGTGGGCTTTGGTAGCCTTTTGGGGTTTTTTTTCAGTGATGGATTGAAGGGACAGGATGAAATATGGCATCCCCACTCCACTGGGTGGTATAAGCAGTTTCTGGAAATAGAATAATGCTATCAGAATTTTTTTTATATCTCATTTATAATTTTTATTATTGTGTTTATCATTTATGCAGAAGCTTGGCATTATGTCACTGAATTGATACCACTAGTCAGTCTGAAAATTGAGCTACTTTTATCAGTTGAAGTAATAGCTGAGAAAGATAACTGTCTTTTAATGTCTCTGACTTTCTATCTGTGTAATTTACTGTTTTCAAAAAACTTGGGACTTAGGATTCCAGAGATAAAACTGTTTCATTTGCTACAGTCAGTGCTCTTGATTTTGTCTCCTTGCATAGAGCTGTCTTCTCTTCCCTCTTTTCCTGCAGAACAGCTAACTCAGTTATACTGAAATGCAGTGAATGGCAGAGTATGCAGGTGGCAGTCAGGAAATCATTGCAGTGAGAAGACTGAATCCATATTTTTGGATATGTCCATATCCAGCTTTTTGGATAACTCTGTTATGAATGACTGTGCCTCCTCAGTGTACAGGGCAGCACTCAACCTAAGAAGGAACTGATTGATACCAGCTGACATAAATAAAAGCAGGAATAGGACTTGATGTAGATTTGCTTTGGGAGAAATAGGTCAGTGAAATTTTTTGCTTGACTAGAGTTTTCTTCAGTGAAGCATCTATGTATATGCATATGTCTGTGGGTGTGTGGAGATACATATGGATAGCTATAGATACATACACAGACGCATCTATATGTAAAGAGCAAAAGGTTCAGAACTCGCTCTGGCCAGAGGCTGTACAAGTTCACCTTTCCCACATAACATGATGGCTGGAGTGAGCTATGTTTTTATCCATGATAAAAACATTTATCCATTCTGCTAATTCTTGAGACTGCATATTTGCTCTCTCCAGCCACAGGCACTGCACACAAAGTGTTGTATCATTTGTTTGGGTTGCATCATACTGCAGGAGGCTGGTTTAGATATCCTGACTGGAAAGGGGTGAATCTTAAGCAGTGGCCAAGATGTTTAGCAATGCCTGCAGGTAGTTTTTTAAGGAGCAGTGTGACTGCTGACTTATGTGGGTGATTTAATTTGCACATGATATTGACACCATTGCAGTTCTACTGATACCTGATATATTCCTTATTGCTGCTCTGTTTATTCACAAGGACAGGATTTCTGTTCTAATTTCTCTGACACTGCAATTGCTCAGTCTTGGCAGTGATTTTGTACTGTTACAGAAAACAGTGCTTTAAAGTGCTTTAAATCGATTTCTGCACTTTTTTTTTTCTTCAGAGGGTCTCCATCTGGCTAGTAACAAGACCTGGCTTTCCCCCATTGTGTGTGATTTGAGGTACGATGATGGTAGGTAAGAGACTGAAGTTAATGGTACAGTTACGGCATTCCCTGACAGGAGTGAGTGCATCCATGTTCACATTCCACATATGACAGTGTGCCTTCCAACAGCAGTGGTTTCTCATTTAATCAAAAATAGGCTTCTGGATTTGAGCTGTGTCTCCTTTTCATGCCTTAAGATAGAATAAAATATGCTCATTAATGTTTTAGGAAATCTCTGTGAAAAATATTTTCAGACTTGTGCAATTAGGAAGGTACATAATGAAAAGAGAAGAATCTGTCAGAACTGGTGATGGCTACAGCCAGGAAACAGTTGGTTGAAGATACAGTCTTCTGAACATTTTATGTTGAAACATGCAGAGCACTACATTCTCATGTTTGGAGGTTTTTGGGTGAGTTGTTTGCTTTGGTGAGGTTTTTGTAAGGCTCTTTGGCATGACATTTGTGCTATTTAAGTGAAAAAGCCAGTCCTGAAACTAAAAAGCAGAAGACTTTACCTTGTCCAGTACTCAACTATGTGTAAAACCAGAAGGCTTGTTTAATGAGTAAACTGTTAATTTGTCAGTTAGGGTGGAAAGTGATCCCCTTGTATTTCTTTCCTTGCTTAAATAAGTTCTTACTACAACAGGCCAAAATTTCAGTTGGCTGTGGGTGGCAGGGAATTCCAGAAAATAGCTTAGAAACATGCTTAACAAATAAGAATTTGTTGATCAGCTATTAAGTACCTACAGCAAATAAAATCGTATCTCTGATCCCAGTATATATGTATACCCTATTATCACTCATTCAGACTGAGCTCTAACTCTATTAGACATGTTATGTTCCATTTTCAAATTAAAAATTGTTACGCTTTCCCTCACTTTGTCCTTTGAGTTCCCCTAAAATGGGGGTCTGCTTAAATATTTATAAAGAAACTTTGCTGGTTTTACTAAATCCCTTAAAACGATCAGGAGGCCTAAAATCCACGCCAGTGGTTACCCTGCTGCTAGTGTGGTCCTTAAGTCCATCAGTTGCCTGAGCTCTCAGGTGGTGATTTGGGGGGATAAACACTATGCACTCTGTGTTTGTATGTCACCTGACACACTGGGCTCTGGTTTATGGCCGGAGCTTCTAGATGCTACAATATCTTGTAGAGGTGTAGCTTTTGCTAAACAGAAACGGGTTTATAAGTGTGTATATATGGATATATATGCACATTCATTCTACTGCCATAATTATTCAATTATATATTTCATAGGAGATAAAAGTAAGGGGTTTTTTTAGCTGCAAACTACAGGACAGTTTTAGTCTTATAAATTGAAGAATTCAAGTATATTAGTGTCTTGGCCTTAATGATGCACAGCTTTATTTATCATTTTAAATGACAGACTGTTCATGAAGACTACAGGCACAAGTGAATATTGAGAAGCTGTTTGCAAATAGGTCGTGTTTGCATTATTGCATTCTCTATGTGTAATATGTTCAAGTTGCTGCTGTGCTTCTAGAATTAAAAAAAAATAACGTTTCTCCCTGTTTTGACATTTTTCCAATCCATATTTTACTGAAAACTGTATAACTCTAAAAGAATTTTGGTTTGATAATGTTGCAAGCAAAATCTGTTCCCTTAGAAAATATTGGCTCTTTCTGAATATTAGCAGCCAGGTTTTTCTCCAAATTAGTCCTGTTGGGAAGTAATTATCTAAATTCTTTCAGAGTTTTTAAACCAGTATTAACTTCATTAATAGTCTTAAGCTGTCATGAATAAAACTTAGAAAATCACCTTTGATTTCTTCAGAACCTAAGGAAGAAAATAATTCACAAAACTATATCTATTTGACAATATTACATAAAATTAACAAGGTAATGAAACACTTAGGGGCAAATTGTAAAATGATGATAAACCTTAAGGTAACAGTTTATCCCCTGTAAGAATAAACTTTGTGCCTCTTAAACTGCTGAAATTGATTGCTTGGAAAGAGCTTTTAATATCCAGCTACGTGGCCAAAAAAAAGTAGGTTAGTGAGCAGTGCTGTGTCACTGGGTCTTCAGCTGTAAACACAACTCTGCTGAAATGTGTTTCATCTCAGCACAGACTTGCACAGTGTAGTCTGGGTTAGTCTGAAATATTTGGGCAAAAGCCAGTTTCATTTGCTCACATGGAAAATGCAATTGCAGTCTGTTCTTTGCAAGATCGGGCTTAGCCATACACTTACCATACATTATACATCTGTTCCTTAGAGCTCATGCAGTTTTTTCATGTTATCATGCACTGAATTAAAAAAAAAACACCAACAATATAAATGCTAGGAAATAAAGGAAATAATGCTAGGAACATCACTATAGTAAATCTATGTGATATTGGAATAGCCAAGGTAAACGCACGCAAATACCACAAGCCAGCAGTGACCGTCACTCTGCAAGAAACAGAAAGCTGGATTCTGTTGGCTCACAGAGCTGACCTGAAATACAAGAATTCAGACAAAGGTATTTCTGTTGTTAGTTAGCAGGGAACACAAAGGCATGTCAGACGAGGTTAGCTGGGCAGCTGTGGGGGTACCTGATGCGGCAGAGGGCATGGGAAGTTTCCTGTGGGTGGATGCACGCTCCAGAGGTTTTTTATACAGGCGTGCACCTGAAAAGAATAACTTTCCCCTCCAGCCAGTCGGATTGCAGGTTATTTAGAGTAACATTACCAGGCAGTGCTCGAAGAACTTACCATGTTACACTTAAGTCTTCCACATGTGCAGCACAAAATCAAAATTCTTTTAGACTTCGAAGTCCCAAGCATACAAACCTTTCTTGGCTCCTCCAGACTCTTGTTCTGTTTTTGCAGACAACACGTTCCCTGTGTTCACCTTACGTCAGCGGAGCTGAACCAAGCAAGCAGCTTACTGTGGGCAAACGAGCGCATAAATAATGAGTGTGGCCACTTGGCAGCAGCCCAAGTGCAGGGAAAAGTTCATGAAGCTCCCACTACCAGGGAAAGGTCAAGTCTTCCTTGCCATGCTGAGCGTCTGGCTGGGGAAGCTCTGGGTACCCTCCTCACCTTGAGTCACAGACAGTATGGGGAAGTGTCAGTCCTAAGGAAAAAACAGCTTTCTCATCATCTTTAGTGCAGGTCATAACCATAGGAAATATTGTATCCACTGAAAGAGGATGCAAAACAAATGAAAATCATGAAAATCCCACTTTCATCAGAAGATCTTCCAGCTGATTGTTTTAAAACAGATGGATGTCATAGATGTTGAAGATGAACCAGATGTGTATTCCTTACATATTTCAAGAATTGGAGAGGTTTATATGCATTTATTCCTTTGCTGCCCTTCTGCCCTCCCTTCTCGTTCTTTGCAAAGATTCTGCCAAAAGAAATTCAATCCTGTAAGAGGACAAAAAAATTTAAAAGCTACTTTGAAAGTCATAAAGCTAGAAAATAACCCCTGGGTAATTAATGAAGAGCTGAAGGCTGGCAAAAGAAATGGGGGAGGCAGAGGGAATGCAGATATTTAACTCAATTTGTAGGCGTTTTCATTTTGGGATGAACAGCTTTTGAATTCATGTAATGCTCTTCTGAAGAGTGGCAAAGTTAAAAAATGAACCTTTTGTGTCACAGCAGCTGTTCCATGCTTGGGCTGTTGCGTGTCTCTAGGAGTCACACCAAGGATAGGAAACACTTGGCTCCACATTCAAATGATCACCAGCTTATTTCCTCTGAAATCTGATAGTTAAAAGATACTTTTTATTTTATACTTGGGAACTAGTATTAAGATATTAACTGTATTAAGTTGATATTGTAAACATTGCATTCCACAGACCTGCCTGACTTTATAAGTAGTGTAAGTGAGTGGTCCTGAGGTAGGTCAGTAGCTGTTATTGCAAATGAAGATAGGCTGCTGTTGGAATGACTGTCACGGCTTTTTTTAAGACGTGGTCTTTTTAGCAGGCATGTTCCACTGTCATATTTATTGTATTTGTCACCAGGGGTGAATGTAGCTCAGACTGGTGCTGCTGTCAAAGTTCTGTCCTAAGCTTTGGAATGGGGCTGGTGCTGGACATAAACAGTTTATTTGTTAAATGAAATCAGAGGAATTGGCTTACTCTGTGTTGTGTCTCTTGTAGCAAGGATGGCAACTGTAGGGACAGTGTTACAGCTTATTTATGAATCATGCAGGCATGGCTTCATTTCTTGTTTATAACTCATGGAGGAATCAGCACTGATACTCTGAATTGTAGCTTTTGTTAACATGTATTTACTATATAATTTCTTTAAATTCTTCTGGTTCCGCACTCAACTTCCAAGTATTTCTTGTTTAACATTGAAAATGAGTGTTGTCTGGAGGGGTAGCCCCATGGAATTAAAATTTCTCCAGACTTCTGTGAATGGGCAGGCTGAGGGCAATACAGCACCTCTGTTCTATGTGTAAAAGAGCATTTTTCAGTTATTAATTCAACATCCAATTCCACAAAGCTCTGAATTATTTGGTTGGCTTTTCTGTTACTCTAAACACCCAGGGGAATTTTGCCATCTAGACCACTGGTGGAAGACAAAATGCAACAGACTGCCAAATGTGATGAAGTAAAGCAAACTTCAAGTATTTTTAGAATGTATGTATTTTAATGTGAATTGTGTAGCTTGCATAGGTTTGGGGGGTGTGTTAGGTCTGGTAATGTGAAACCTAATTGGTAGTGTGGGTCTTTTTCCCATTTAGTGCTCTTAAACTATCAGGAAAGCTGGGAAGAGTATTTTTCCTGACTGTCACTGAACTCAGCAGTAGCATTCTCTTCAGTGTATAGGCAGAGTAAAACTATATTCATATTACTGGATTATAGATTGCAGTGTTTCAAATTTAAAACGAATTTAAAAGCTCCTCTGCTGTTAACAATAGCAATTACAGCATAAAAATTATGTAAAACTATTAAAATTTACATGACTGTGATAAACAGGAATTACAGTCATTTAACCCATCAGGAGCCAGAAGCCTGCCAGATTTGTGCCAAAAGATGGCAACGTTAAGCCAGAAAAGTTAAATGATATTCTTGTAAATTAAATTGATAACTGCAGATGAACAGGACCAGATGGTAATTACTCAGAACTCCACAGTGGTAGTACCAGCTCCACACCAAGGTGTGGTGCCTGCATCTTAAAGTAGGCTTGACACCCAAGCATAGGAAATTGTACAAATGTGAGGTGTATTTCTAAGGTGGTCTTGGAGGCATATAGGGAACAGTGGGGCAAGTAAGTCTGACATCTGTGCTACTTAAACTGAGAGGAATAGCAGGGCTGGTGATAAATAAGAGGTACAGTAAAGAAGGTTTTGTGTGTTCTTTGACAGTGTCTACAAACATGTCATGAATGGTCCTCCAGTTTACAGCGTAGGTGGCTTTCCACAAGCTTTTCATAGGTCACTCACTAAAAATCCTTAGAGAAATTGAGTTTTGTTGCGATAAGGAGTTTTATCTTTTGTTTTAATAATTCGACAGCTAGGAGGCAATAAATGGTCAGGTTTGCAATGACCCAGGAAGGAACTGTGTCGCTGAGTGTATTCCTAAAAGCTAGTGGAAAATAACGTGGTGACAATAATGCAGAATTATTCAAGACAGTGAAAAGAAAAATAAGCTGCAGAGTTCCAGAAGGATTTCTGGCATGTTATGAGAGGTGTTAATGTGATAAATGAAATTTAGCGCTGACAAGTACCACATAATACACAGTCTCTAACTCAGTACCACCTAGGAAAGAGATCATAATGGCACCAGAGACAGCTATATACCACAGCTATATACCTGTCACATCAATAATCAAAACCACAAAGGGATTGTTGCATTTGTATAAGGAAATGGAAAAAAAACAACCTACCAACTAACCAACCAAACAAAAACAGTGAAAAAGGAACATTGTTTTTTCTATTATAGGAATTCAGACATTGTCTCATATTTTCAGTGTGTGCCTTGAATCTTTAATTAAAACATTCATGGTCTTGGAGCTTCTGCAGGATTTGTGGGAGGGCCTGGGTGACCTGGTGAATGACTGATGAAAAATGGCAGGCTCACACTTCTAGAGCAGATTCTCCTCATTCTTATTGCTGGAGACACCTGTCAGCAGCCAGCAAAATGTCTACAGCAAGTCTTGGCAAGGTCTGCTGAAGTATAAACAACTGCAAGGTGAATTTTTTCCAGATTGGCCTCCCTGACAGGGAAACACCAGTGAAATATCTCACAGGAATTAAGGGATGTTTCTCTAGGAAGATGACACAGCCGACAGCTCAGCTGAGGTGCCTTTATACCAAAGCAGGCAGCATGGGAAACAGATAGGAGGAGCTGGAAGCCACTGTGCTGCTGGAAATCTGTGACCTAGTTGCCACTACTGCAACTTGGTGGGACGAATCCCATGACTGGAGTATGACTGTCGATGGATACATGCTGTTTAGAAGGGACAGGGGAGAAAGGAGAGGTGAAGGGGCTGCCCGCTACACCAAGAGCTGGACTGAGTGTGGAGAGTTGTCTCTGAAGAACAGACATGAGCAGGTCGAAAGCCTGGGACAAGAACCAGAGACCAAGGCAGCAAAGAGAAACTTGTGTTGGTGCCTACAGGCCCTGGATTAAGGGGAGTTATTGATGAAGCCTTCTTACTCCAGCTACAGGAGGCACCGTGCTCGCAGGCTCTTGTTGTGCGGAGGGACTTGAACCACCCTGAAATCTGCTGGGAAAGTTGCACAGTGGCTGTAGGCAATCCAGGAGACTCCTGGAATGCATGCAGGATAACTTCCTGACACAGCCCTACCAGAGGGGATGTGATACTGGACCTGAGGGTCACCCACACAAACAGGCTATTCTGGGATGTCAGTATTGGAGGCAGCCTGGGCTGCAGTGATCATGTGCTGTTGGAGTTTGCAGTCCTGAAAGATATGGGTCACGTGAGGAGTAAAGATAGACCCCTGAACTTTAGGAAAGCAAACTGCAGGAAAGCCAAATTTCAGCTCTCCAAGGAGGGAGTAAATAGGACCCTCTGTGAAAGTGCCCTCAGGAACAAGGAAGCAGTTCAGACCCAGTAGATCTTTAAGGACACCTTCCACAGAGTGCAAGAGATTGTGCTTCCCAGGAGCAAGAAGTCGGGCAAAGAAGGCAAGAGACTGGCATGGCTGAGTTGGGATATGCTGGTTAAACTAAAGGGCAAGAAGGAAATGCATAGGCAGTGGAAGCAAGGGCAGGTGTCCTGGGAAGAGTATAGGGACACACTCTGGCTGTGTAGCGATGAGGTGAGGAAGGCCAAAGCAAAGCTGGAGCCCAGCTTGGCAAGGGATGCAAAGAACGAGAAGGGGCCCTGCAGATATCTAAGCCAGAAAAGAAAAAAGGAAACTGTACCACTCAGGACAAGCAAGGCTGACACACTGGTAACAACAGCTGAAGAGAAGGCTGTTTCAACAATGTTTCTGCCTCAGTCTTCACTGTCAGCCTCTCTTCCCACACCTTTCGAGTGAGTGGACCACAAGACAGGAACTAGGGAGCAATGTGCTTCCCACTGTTAGCGAAGATCAGGTTCATGACCACATGAGGAATCTGATTGTGCGTGAGTCTATGGGATCCCAGGAGATGCATCCCAGAGTCCTGATGGAATTGGCTGATGTAGTTGCCAACCCACTCCTCATGATACTTGAAAAGTCAGGTGAAGTTCCAGGTGACTGGAAAAAGGGAAACATAGTACCCATCTTTTAAAAGGGTAGAAAGGAGGACCCTGGGAACTACCAACCTCTCAGCATCACCTCTGTGCCCGGGAAAATCATGGAGCAGATCCCTCCTAGAAGCTGTGCTAAGGCACAGGGAGGACAGGGAGGCGATTCGAGACAGCCAGCACGGCTGCACCAAGGGCAAGTCCTGCCTGACCAACCCAGTGGCCTTCTACGATGGAGTGACTGCATCAGTGGACAAGGGAAGGGCTACAGATGTCATTTATCTGGACTATGATAAAGCCTCTCATAGGGTCCCCAAAAATAGCCTTTTCTGAATTGGAGAGAGATGGATTTGATGGGTGAATTGTTCTGTGACTGAGGAACTGGTTGGATGGTGACATCCAGAGAGTAATGGTCAATGGCTCAATGTCCAGATGGACACTGGTGACAAGTGGAGTCCCTCGGGGGTCTGTACTGGGACCAGTGTTATTTAATATCTTCTTAATGACATAGACAAAGGGATCGAGTGAACCCTCAGCAAATTTGCAGATGAAGCCAAGCTGAGTGGTGCTGTTGACACACCTGAAGGATGTGATGCCATCCAAAGGGACATGGACAAGCTCGAGAAGTGGGCCCATGGGAATCTCCTGAGGTTTAACAAAAGCAAGGTGCTGCACCTGGGTTGTGGCAACCCCTGGTGCCAATACATGCTGGGGGATGGACAGATCCCCATCCATGGAAACATTCAAGGTCAGGTTGGACAGGGCTCTGAGCAACCTAATCTAGTTCAAGATGTCCCAGCTCATTGCAGGAGGGACTGCACTAGATGACTTTTAAAAGTCCCTTCCAACCCAAAGCATTCTAGGATCTTCAGTGTTTGGCATTTTTTTTCCAATTCATTATGGCTGTGGAACGAATTCTCAGCTTAAGGTCACTAATACCCAAAGTTAATTCTGATGGCCTTCCTGAATAAAGGCAGTGAAAGGTATAGGGTAACACTGAATATGAACCTCAAACCAAACACACTGTTTTCATTATTTTTAAAATGAGAAATCCATTCTCCTTGGTAGATACCTTCTTTTGCTAGTCTGGCTCAGAGATGGTGACTCAACCACTTCACTGGGCAGCCTGTTTCAGTGCTTGACAAAAACTTTTTTTTCTTTAGTTGATTCGATGTTTCATGTTAATCAGGCTTAACCTTATTTGCACATACAACGAGATGGCACACATCTCAAAGAAGGGAGTAAAGCTGAGTGTTGCTAGGTAAGTAACCTGGAACAAGTTGCCCAGAGAAGTTGTGGATGCTTCCCCCCTGTAGGTGTTCAAGGCCAGGCTGGATGCAGCTCTGAGCAACCTGGTCTAGTGGAAGGTGTCCCTGCCCATGGAAAAGGGGTTGGAACTAGATAATATTTGGGTCCCTTCCAACCCAAACCATTCCGTGATTCTAAGTAATTCTTTTAAATTGTGCTGAGGCATAGGGGATCTTCATGTTCAGGAGCATGGAAGAGTGAAGAAATGCTCCAAGATTTTATGCTGAGAAGAGGGACACCAGGCTGCGCTCACCTTGTCCCCAGCTCCTGACTGCTGTTAGCTGTGTATTGTGCATTTAATGCCTGCTCTATCCTTCCCTGGCAGTGCAAGCACTGCAGCTCATTAGCAAAACTGTTGGGGAAACCAGTGCTGCATCACTTGGACTTAGTGCAAGAGCCA
This sequence comes from Eulacestoma nigropectus, assembly GCA_013397775.1. Classification (NCBI taxonomy): domain Eukaryota; kingdom Metazoa; phylum Chordata; class Aves; order Passeriformes; genus Eulacestoma; species Eulacestoma nigropectus. The sequence continues at coordinate 261,120 of VZTE01000061.1, forward strand.
AGATGGTGAGGAATGGGAGACTAAACTGAGTGTTTATTTCCATAATCTAACCTTTCTCTGTAATTTAGGCTGCTCTGGATTAGCCTAAGGAGCCTCATTCATGTGATGATAAATGTGTTCTGTACCTTCTGTGTCCATGTATGTTGTCTGTTGAACCAAGAGCTCTTCCTGTCTTGCAAGAAAAGCAAGGGGAGAGATGACTCAAAATTTTTTGGTGGTCTGAGTAGGACCTTCCTTCACTTTTCCTTAAGTGAAGAGTCCTGGAGTATTATTTCAGCACACACTCTAATACCAGAATTAACAGGTTGTTCTGGGTTTTTTTTTAACTAGTAATTTCCTTGTCGAGTTTTTTGTCCAGCTTCTGTAAGTGTCTGTTATTAAAGACCATTTAGATGCCACACAGTTGCACAAGGAGATTGGCTAGAGAGGTGCAGCTGCAGAGGGAAGGCAGGGAAGGAACAGAGAGGCACGATCTCTGGCAGTGCTGGATGTGAAAAATGCATTTGACTGCATGAAGTCATGGGCAAATCAGATCCTTTGCCATCATTTTCATATCTTGACAGCAGAGGCAATATAACTCGTCCATGGATTTTTTTTTGACATTAATTCCTGTTTAATAAAGTCACACACTTCAGCTTCCCTCAGCAGTGAGTTTTGAGGATATATTCAAGCCTTCTGTAGTTAATTTTTCAAAATCTGAAGCTGTTTGCCTTATTATTTTAGTTTGAACTTCATCATTAATCTCAGTTCTCCTCTATTTTAAATAGGGACAGATTTTTCCCTCGATGCCACCTCTTTCTCATCTACTTATTCGTCCCACCTGTTTGGAGAGCTGCTGCTCCCTACAAGAAGTCACAAAGGCTGAACTTTCATCTGAACTCTCTCAAAGCTCTTCAGCAAGGAGCCCCCTGCCTTGCCATGGGGTGTTGTCTTCCTTCCTGTGGTCCCTCTACCATTTCTCAGCTGCTTGTTTAGAGAAGGACTCAATGCCGTCTGCTATTTTTTCCTAATGGCAAGGAAAGATCTTGAACTAATTCCATGTGGCTTTTTATAGAGCTAAGATTGTGATGGTCTTAATATGCTGAACTGGAAGTTTAGCAGCAAGGTCTGCCCTTACTCGATCTGTTTGGGGCTGGTTACTATATACACAAACAAGGGACCAACTGAAGCTGGCTGTGTCAAGGATGAACACCCCACTCTCAGGGCTACAGGCTTTGGCTGACTACAGTTACCACCATTAACACTGACAGAGCTATAATTTAACAGCTTACTTTTTTGATTTTGTTGGGTTGTTTGATTTTTTGTTTTGTTGCATTTTGGTTTTGGTTTTGGTTTTTTTTGTGGGGTATATAATTATCCCCTGTTGTAAGAATATTTGCCAAGCAATAAATTCTTCAAGTTCTTATTCAGGTAAAGCTGCTGAAGCCAATGAGGGTTTTGTCATGGTGAGGGTTGATTAAATGGCTGAATAGCAAGAATGAAGGTTCTGATTAACGGTATCCCACTGAAAAGTCTCCTTGCTTCTCTTCCCCTTGTGAGAAATGTGGTGTTTCTCTAGGAGGAAAATAAAAGTGTATTAAAAGTCATTTCAAATGAATGACTAGTGAGTAGCTCAAGCAATATTATAATGAAGCAATTTGTTTTGCAGCAGGAATAAGTATTCAGAAACCAGACTTTGCAGACTAATACTAGAAGTATTTAAAAAAAGTTAGATGGAAGAGTCTCTATTGACTTAAAATCTTGGAATAATTAAGGCTAGAAAGGACCTCTAAGATTGAGTCCAACTGTTAACCCAGCACTGCCAAGCCCACCATTAATCCCTGTGATTTTTAACAAACCTGGACTTGTAAGAGCTTCACTATACAGATGCAGAATACAAATACAAAGTCTGTTTCCTTAACTATCATGTGTGCAAATCAAAAAAATCGAATGTAAATCAAAGCAGGTGTGTGCCTAAATTAGTCCTCAGACTCTTGGTGGCATTATTGAAACCATAGTGGAAATGTCAGATGGTTACCATAAGGTAAATTTCTATGTCACTGGAGACAGGGGGCTTTTTTGCCTTGAACTGCAAAAAATATAATATTTCATATTTTTTCTCAAGTTTATCTTTAAGAAGGCTCTTCTACATTTGGCACGGGGCTTTTCTAAAAGCTTTTTTCTTGCCTCTACTTTTTCCCATTTATAGAATGTTTGGGTGCAAAAGAGATAGTTTTGAAACCTCCAGTTTCACTTGGATTTAATCAAGATCTGTGTGCTGCCGTGTGCCATATGTCTGAAAGCTCAGCAGGTGTGTCCAAGCAAGAACTGCAGAATTTAATCCTGAGTCACGAATAATATTTATTTTTAAAAAATCTCATGAGCTCCAATGTCTATAATCACATCTTTTTAACTGCTGGCTGGAGCTATAAATGGGCTATAAATTCAGTACAGCCTTATCTGCTGTGTCTTGCTGTGCACCCGCTTCACAGGCAAACCTGCACTGCCCATCTCTTAGGTAGGAATAGGATGCTGATTTGGCTCTAGAGAAGTTTAAAAGGATTGCAATCTGGATGTTTAACAAACATCTTCAGTCAGAAGTGATCATTAAATCCTTCCTAGCTCACTAAAGAGGGAACTGCTGGCAATGTACCCATCAAGATTTCTTTTAGGACATCAGAATTAGTTCCCGGTTTCAGTCTGCAGAAGCACAAATTAGAGACATAAATCAAAGTCTGACTGTTTGAAGGGAGAGATTTGGCTTTTTTTATATTATCAGAAAGACAGCTGAATCTTAGTTTATTTCCTCACCTTCACCTACTTTATCGGTGTGTTTTGTGAAGGTGAGAGGCCAGAAGGCCCAGGAACTTGGTGCCAGGGAGGAAGTCAGCCTTGGCAAACTTTTTGTTGTGCTGCTGCCTCTGCAGTCATGCAGCATGCCTGTAGTATGTTAGGAATGGCCCAGAAAAAGCGGAATTACATTATCTGGAAAGTACCAGTAATACTTAAAGCTATGAAAGATTTGTCTGGCAGCTTTTGTAAGACTATTCAGAAAAGATATTTTGAGATAGTTATTACATCAAGGTTAAAATGATTCCCTGCCAGCACCACCAAAAAGATGAGGGGTTACTTTATGCATTTCACACCAGTGATGGGCCACACAAATACTTTGTTGGCCTCCTCCTCTCCCAGGATGTGGCTCCAGGCCTCCATTTTCAAGCCAATTGGTCAAAACCACAATTGTTTTAAAAGCTCTTTAAGGACTGCAATTGCAGCATTGCAGCACAGACAGAAGCTCAGAGGAGGGATAGCTGTGCAGTGTAGGAAATTATCTTCAAGTGAAATGTATGCCATAAGTAACAACATCGTGCCACAGAGCACAGGCTAATCCAGTGCTACAGCAGTAGCAATCCTGGACAATTACATCTGGTGTTCCAAACCTGGTTTTGTGTCCCTTGCTCATCCTCTTCTCCATCCCAGAGCTCCAGCCTTCCTGCCTGCAAGCTTGCTGTCACTGGCAGGTGCTCTGCCTTTCTGCTCCTGTGTCCTTGGGTGGTAGGGAGTGATGCTCACACCTGTCTGAGTGTTTGTGACCTGCTCTGGTGTCACTGCTCTGTGTGAAGCTTCTCTGCAGGGAAATTACTACTCACGTATCTCCAAACTGTGCCGTTGTGTGGGTACTTTAATGTTCTTTCTCTTTCTGGTCAAAGACTGAAATGTACTGCTAAGATTGCAAGGAGCTCTCTCCAGCTGTTTCAAATGGAAATAGCTATTATGAATGTTATGCAGTAAACGATTTCCTAGGCAGTTATCCACATGTGAGTTATGAAATTCAATTAGAAGAATAATAGCCTTACTTTGGTTTTAATTATCGCTTCTGCAATGCAGCTCTTCTAAAGAATGTTGTTGGCGGTAGTGCCATGTGAGCTGCCAAAGCTCCTCTGCTGATGATGTGGCTTCCCCCTGCACATGTTTTGGGAGGTAGTGAGCAGCCTGGGGTGCCTCCCCATTGCTGATGGATGTGGTTCTCTCCCTGGTGTTGGTCCTCCTGCCATGCACTCGCAGAGGTATCTTCTGCAAAGGCACTTGTTATGGGGTTTTTCAGTCCTTGCTGACCAGATTCTGCAATGTCACGCAGGCACTGGGGAGGATGTGAGAGCACAGTAATGTGCTCTTAAATAACAAGTTTGCCCAAACCTTTTTAAGTTTGGGTGTCATCTTTGCTCTCCTGTATGACTCCTGTGCTTGTGTCAAACTGACAATGGAAACCTTTCAGCACCTTGGCAGGGAGGTTTCATTTATCCCCACTACTCCTCCCCTGGCATGAAACAGCAACATGGCATTATGGGTTTATTGGGAGTTTATTATCCTTAAACTTGATAACTGAGGTAAAACAAGAGATGGGAACGACAGGAATTGCTGTCTCACAACTGAAAAACATGCTCATCAGCAGGAATATACAGAGACAATTCTGTCTGTCCATCCAGTGAATCTCTTTGCAAAGTCAGAGAAGACACCGTAAACAATTAAATATGTCAAGACCTTCACTCTCTCCTCCTTAGCCTGGGATCGATCCCGATTAATTTCTTTAGTTTAGTCCCTCCTGCCACAGCTCCACTACAGGTCAAGATTTCTCTTGTTATCCCTACCCGCTTACGACGGTGCACAGAGGCTAATGTTTGTTCTCATCCGAAGAGGCTGTCAGACAAAGCCTGTGTATTCCAAGGATGAATTTTATCTGAATTATTCAGACTCTCAGTACACATTCTGCCACTCTGCAAAGTCTATGCTAATGCCAGAAAAAGAATTTCAAACCACTGAATATTGAAATAAAATTCACAAATCTCTCCTGAGGACTAGGTTGGCAGAAAAAACTACAATAACCTGACAGGATGGCTCTAATTAATAAACAAGTGCTGGGGGATCTCTGTGGGTGCTGTTAGTGTCAGAGGGCACAGCTCATATTGCTTGGACAGAACCACCAGGTCAGAAAACTGTAGGATAAAAAATGGGAATCTCAGCGTCAGCCTCCAATATGCGTTTTGAGCTGGAAAATGGAACACAGTGCAGAATAAGCACAGAGTGAATCAGTGCTGCCCGTGTGAGCCAGTAGTGAACCCACAGCAGACATGATAAAAGTCTTGCAAATAGTATCAGTGCAGACCTTGGCTCTCCCCTCCCAGGGACATCAGAGTGTTCCTGGCAGTGACCATACTGACAGCATTCTCCCAGCCATTTAAGGACATGGATGGCTTAAAAACAGATGCCTAAAGCCCTCTGAGACACCTCAGCACGTCTGCAAGAATTGCACGGGTTTGACAGAGAAGACACAGCACTGCTGGGAGACTCTCACCCTCATGCAGCAGCAGCCACAAGTCCAGGTGGGGTACCCATATTTAGGCCACTTAATCCTGCTGGGACAAGAGATTCGATATGAGGTGAGAACATTTGAATTCAGGCATTAATGTGGGAGTTCAGTTCACTCCAGTCCATGGAGATATATTCTGTATGATTCATTAATCTAGAAATAATTAATCTGTCTAAAACCAGGATTCAGTAGCCTAAAAGCAAGTGTCTAAAGCTATTTTGGGTGTTGTGGAGTATCCCCATTGGCATCCGATTGCTTCACCAAAAAGAACGGGAGCTTTCTCCATCTTGCATCACGTCTACCAGCTCCATGCAGATGTCTCATCTGCCCTGGAGTATCAAATGGCAGGAGGAGCCAACATTAAAGAGCTGAAGCCCATCTGTGCTGGTAGGGCATCTGATTCATCCTTGAGGCTGCCTTTACTGCATCAAACAGATCTCTGCTGATTAAAGAAGGAACCAAGATACTAAATTTTAAGATAAGATATAAGCCTGACTGCCCAAAATAAAGCTATCTCACTGGAAAAATACCAAGATTTGGGAACTGAAAGCCCCTTTTAACCCACAACTAGATGATTTATGGGTGCAACTGTCTCTATTCCTTCCTTCTCTTACCTTCCCAAATGGCAATCCAGCTTACAGGGTGATGATTATTTTTAAGTCAGTTTTTCATAGTCCCTCTTGTTGTAACTGCACCCTGGTGTGAAAGAGGCTTCTGAATCCCCTGTCACCTAGACAAGGATGCCATGAATGTGTTCAACTAGGGATTCAGAAGCAAAGTACGACAGGAGGCAAGAAGTAAACTTAAAATTAAGTCTTCCCCTTGCAAGGTTAAAGAGATGGAAAAGTGTCTTTTTGGGAAATTCACCAGTCTTTGTGCTCAGACGAAAATATTTGGATTTGACTAATTGCATCTATGGCCAGCATCTGGTGAGATGGAAATTTTACCATGAAAATGGAGCTACAGGGGAGATTCAGCCAGAGACAAACAACAGCTTGGGGCAGGAGTTCACAGGGTAGACATTTTGGACTTAGCTGCCCAAGAGGCTTATGATTGCCATTTATGACCTAGACTTTTTTTCTGTCTGTGTCAACACTTGAGAGAAATAACAGGTAAAATGGGACAGAAAGTATGTCCTCTAATCAGTAAGTTGAAAAGCATTCTCTTTCCCCCTGTCTTCTCTTCTTGGAGGTGATACCTAAGTAAAGTTAGAAAGGTTTAACAGATACAGAAAAATCTGAATAATTAAGATTTGTTTTAATTTCGGCTACTAGCTTGTAGTGGTACTTGTCATCCATCTATTAGTCTAACCATCACGTAGTATAATTTCCTAGAAATTTCAGAAAATTGCATTGCAATTGCTTGTGGAAGGCCATTCTTCCAGTCCAAGGAAGGAGAACCTACACCTGAGCCATTCCTGGCAGACATTTGTTTAACCTGCTTTTCAAGACCAGCCAAGAGGTGCAGTCTTCATTTTAGTGAGGTCTGTGAGGAGCAGAGGGTCGCAGGTGCTGGGTGCAAGGGTGAAAGCAGGTTTGCACAGTTTGCTTTTGTGCAGCCTCTGGTTGAAGCTGGAAGTCAGATGATTGCACAGCTGTAGCACAAACATTAGGGACACTCCAAATCCCATTAAACCAAATAAGATTAAATTGAAAAACATATGCAAGCACATTGCTGAATGACAACCACAAATGTGTTTGAGCATGAGGTGGCATTACTTGACACCTTTCCGTATCCTTGGTGCCTCACTAGACTGAGACTTACATGGCAAGAAGTTGCTCCAGCCCCTTATGAGCCAGCAAGTTCCACAGTTGAGTGTCCTCTGAGTTAACCTGTGCTTCTTAGCAGGATTAAAGGGCAAATGCTCGTTTAAAGAGAAAAAATAGCATAGGTAGGCAGACACCTTACTCCTATCCCCACGACATTTTAAAACATTTGTAAACTGAAAGGTGTGTGTGACTCACTTGGCGGGCACAGATATTGCAGCCATCTATGCTGAAGGAGGACCACATGCAAGACAACTGCTTTGGCATGTTGTTTTTTCCAAACTATATCACTATGAAGACCGGACAAGAATGTACTTACTCCTCAAAACTGGAATCAGAGCCTGCAAACAGAGCTATATCCAGCAAAGCTTTATAGACTCAGAATTATCTCCAGCATCTGTGCAGGAAACATGAGAAAGGACATTCATGCAGTGATTTAAGATGTTGCTAATGAGGATAAGGTTGCCTCTACCAACTCTTGTCAGCTTCCCCAAGCACATTCAAGCTATTTCATCATTTCAAGCCCTTCTCTTGAACACCAGACTGCTATGAGCTCTCTTCTAAAGGCTGCCACCAAACAGGTCTCATGAGCTCTGAAACACATGTGCAAGCAGGAAGATTTGTCTAAGAGCATTCTCTGTGGCCACTCTTCTTCTGCAGAAAGCCATGTCACTGGTTTGTGTGTGGTCTGACTAGAAAAACATTTCTCTGCTGCTTGACTGATGGGAGAATTCAGGACCAGAGAGTCATTGCCTTAGTTCTTAGTGACAAAATGTATCTTCCTAAGAGCAATGCTGCTGGCATGACTATCTTGAGCCTTGTAGCACAGCTCCTTCAAGTCAGATGCTACCTAGGACCACGACAGCCAAGACAGTATAAAATCCTCTTAAAAGAATAGCACTTTCAATTTTTTAAAGGATTATTTTTTATGACAAAACAAATATAGCCTCAGTTGAAGGGGACAATTTCTACAAACGCACTTCTTATCTTGCAGTGTTTTAAAGGCTTTCTTCCGCACTTCTAGCTTAACATCCGGCTATGCTGCTCTGAATAGAAGAAGCTCCTTTAATAAGAATCTTTGATTTGTTGGTTCTAAAATACAGCTCCGAAAACACCGAAATTCTTATCTGCTACTTTAGAAATATGTAGTAAACAACAGGGGCAAAACCTGCATACAGCTAAGCTTGTGTCATGTAATATTTATCTTTTTATTTAAATTCAGCAGTGAGTAATAGTGCCATATTACTTAGGAGAATGCCTTGCCAGTGTTTGCTAATCACTCTTCCCAAATGTAACAGATATCCATGGTCCAACAGATATATATGGTCCAACAAATTGTAAGTCTATCTTCAGGTTCAGTGAAAGGCAATATCCTGAAAGAAAAATTACTTTGGCAGTTTGTGATCAGCAACTTGAGTTACAGTCTTGGTACTCTCAGCATCACACTGTTTCATTTAAGAAACATGACCACATATTTTTAAAGTGAAGACTGGTTTTTTATTTCATTGCAGAAGCCAAGTTAAAAATCATAAAGATAGCGAGAGAGCAACAGCCTGCCTCAATCTAGAGGAGGAAAAATCAGAAAGTAGATGTTAAGTGTAAGAAGGAAATAATTATATTAATTATAATTATTATATTAATTATAATATCTTATATAATTACAAGACATGTATAGTGGTTTATATAATATATATAATACCAATTATAGCATCGGGCTGATGGTTGTTTAATAAGAGACTTTTGTACTTATTCCATTGTTCTGTTCTCTGGATACAAATGTGGTATTCATTTTTTCCATTGTGAGTACAAATTCATCAGAAACATTGAAATGCCTGGTGTTCCCTGTCTCTGGAAACATCCCTTCCCTATACTTAGGGCTCTGAAGCATTGCTGAAAGGTGGGACAGAAGTGAAGCAAAGGCCAGGGTGTCACGCCTGGTGATAGGAAGGAAGAGGTGGTGGCCCTGCAGGCTCTGCCCTTGCTGCCAGAGCTGGCTTGGCTGAGCACCTGGAGTTAACCCAAACAGTGCCCAGAACATGCAGGGAGAACCTGCTCCAGTTTTTGAACCAGGGGAACAACGACAGCAGTTGAACACAAAGCAATAGGCCTTTAGGCAGAACAAAAATAACTCAGGAAAAAGCATTTAACAAATCCTTCATCTCTCACCCCTCGGCAGACAAGGCAGGGCTGAGTTGGAGCCAGCTAAGACACACCTCACAGTGTGTGCCAGGTGAGAGCACAGAACGGGAGAGATGAGCTTTCCTCATCCCAGTCTCACACCACGCCACCCAGAGCCACACAGATTATTTCTGATCTGCTGTCTTCAGGGACTAATTAGCTCAGGCTTAGTTTCAAATGAGCCATGAGACCCTCTTAAGTCAAGCATCAAAATTCCTATCACTTGATCCTGGGTCTGACCTACTCAGCTCTCTGTGAGGCAGGAGGGGACAGCCTGAATGGGCACCTGGGATGGTTCCCACCAGCTCAAGGGTTTTTCCACAACAGGGAGCCACCAACAGTCCAGGTCTTGGGGAGCTTGGCAGAGTAGCACCCATCTATTCACCCACCTCCACATCAAAAAGTGGATGCCCTTGGTGCTCCCACCACCACAAGCAGGAAGTTTTGCTCCCCATGGCTGTGCCTGCCTCCCCAGCCACCTCCCAGCCTTTAGGTGGCCCTGGCACTCACGGGCTGTGACAGCACCGAGCTTGGTAAGCCTCTCCCCACAGGAGACGGGTCTTCTCCTGGAGAGGGTTTGTGTGTGCCACAGTGGTCAACCAGCACCCAAGTGAGGGTGAGGAAACAGTGGCACTGTGTGGTGGGAAGCGGTGGGAAGAGGAACAGAAGTGAAGAAGGAAGACAAACCACATTCTCATTTCCATTCACTGTTCTGTGCTAGCACAGAGGCTCCTACCCCATGAGTCCTGCAGCTGCCTCATTTAAATCAATCAACGGGGTATTCACACACCAGGAACGAAGCCTGAGGTTTGAGGGCTTGTCCTGTGCAGGAGTGCTGCAGCCCCTTTGCCAGCCAGATTCAGCATACAGATACAGCACATCTGCATTGTGCATTGACAGCAATAGAGATGATGAGAAGTCACCTCACCTGTCCATTTCTTCCCCATCCTCCCTCTTGCTCTGCTGTGTTTCCAGGACACTCTCCTCATTTCTTGGCTAGAAAAGTCGACTGGCAGAGTTTTACATGAGCAAAGACTCCTTTCACAGGAACAGCAGCTTTTCTAATCTTATCCCTTCCCTGCTTTAAAGGTCTGCATTTAGCCCTCTGACCAGGTGCCTAATCATTTGCCATGTCTATTATGGCATTTCTAGTGCAAGAGGACAGTGACTAGGTCAGGCTGCCTTTTCTGCTGGGCTGCTGGACCAGTCATACCACCTCACCCAGGTGGCTTGAGATGCCAGGCACCAGGATTACTGGTTCTCTATGGAAAGAGAACCGTAGTTTCCTGATGGAAAGCCATGACCAAAACTTGTCAAAATGGGATTTTAAAAAACCTAAAAGGGCACTACTTATTGTACCTACAATGCAACCTGGCTTCAGCAGACCAGAGACTCTGGCCCTCCCAGCCTGCTGAATAGGTACCTCAGCAATTGCATTATTCATTTTCACTTTCTACTGTCAGTGACTTCTTCTTATTTGTTCATGTAGTGTTTTGAGTTTTCCTGAGTGAGGACCATGTCTGTTGGCCTGTAAAGCACTCAGCATAGTGAGCTTGCCACAGCCAAGTGTCTTTTCATCCCATGCAGCTGTCACATCTGGACAGGGATTTCCTCCTTCAAACACAGGCAAGGAGAGTAGGGAGGCTATGAATCCTTTGAATTACAGACTTTAATATACGCATGCTGTAACACCTCTGATTCAAAGCCTCCTGGGTAATGGGACACGTCTGTGCTGGAATGGAAACAGAGTCCTGTTAGAATAATGCTCACTATACAAACTAAGCCCCCTAATTCCATTATTTTATTTCACCAAGCCAGCACTCCAAGTTCTAATTCAACAAAGGTCACAGTGGTACACATGTAGCCCATGACTCAAGCACGGGTAGCCATAACCATCAAGTAATGCACGGCATGTTCAAGTTATGAATGTTCCTACGAGCTTGTGTTTGACCTTGGCCCCCAGAAGTGAACGCCTTTGGATCTGACGTGGATGTGATGTAAATAGTTCCTTCTTCAATTAAATATGGCCTGCAAAGCAGCTGTTTAATAACCTGCAGATGCATTTAGGGGGTCTTCACATTTAAGGTTATTTCTTATTTTAAAAGAGCCTGTTAAGTGTTTATTTCTATCACAGGGTGCAACTCTTCCCAAGTAACTATTCTTGCATCCTGGAGCTTCCCAGCCTCCCTCGGCAGCTTTTCCTAAGATCTTTTGACTTTACTGTAAAAAAGGATCCTGAAAGTGTTGGGAACAATGCGTTTCATTATCTCAGTGCACTTAAGAGGCATAACCCACATGGAATAGCCCCACTGTCCCATTCAGTGACTGTTCATACACTTAAGAGAAATCATGTTTAGGTTGAAATACATATATCCATATGTGTGTACATGGACTCCATACACACAGACACACACACATTTCTTTAAAAAGGGCTTCACAAAGTCTTTGACACACATGAAGGAACAACATGAAGCTGTGTCAGGAGAGGTTTAGGTTGAACATTAGGAAAGGGTTCTTCATGGCACTAAGCCTGCCAGAGTTCAAGAAGTGTTTGGACAATGCTCTCAGACACGTCCTGTGCAGGGCCAGCAGCTGAAATTCAGTGATCCTTGTGCATCCCTTCCAGATCAGGATATTCTATGATTCGATGATTTTTTAAAATGTGCAGCGAGCTTTTGAGCCCAGGTGAATATATCTCACTTCAAGCACACCCAGACGTCCATATCTTTTAACTGTGATGCTGCATCCCTGTAGTACCAGGAAATACACTCAAGCTGGACACCTGACACAGCCAGGCACACTCCTGATCCTGCTCCCCACACCTCTGAGGAAAGAGGGAATACCCTGGCATGGGCCTCCCCTAGGAAACTGAAACCTGAAGTCAGAAGCACTTTGCAGCCCTGTCATGAGCTCAACTACCGACCTGCCGGGACAGTGCCAGAGCGTTGCCTTTGATATCTGTCAGAGTGTCAGAGGTGTTAATATCCAATTATAGCAAAAAATGAGCTTTGCAACCAAGGAGAAACTGATGCTGCCTTTCCATATGCTGAGAAGTCTTTGTTCCTGGGAGAGAGAGTTTTTTTCATCAACTGTGAAATATATAAAATCACTGTGAGATGTGTTTTCATTAAATTGAGAATGAGGGCTTTTTTTAATGTGTTGCTATTCTTCCAAACTAAAAGAGACATTATACACAGAAAGATTTTGCTAATAAATGAGCGGGGAAATTAAACTGTCTAGCACTGTCAAAGACTAAAGTTATCTTGATCAATATCTTACACCTAAGTTTCAGAAACACAATTTACCTTTCGCCATTTTTATTCCATTTTACACATCCATTGGCATGGCTTTTTATGCTTGCTCCTTTCAGTCTGTGGCAAGCTGCTGAGTGAGTTTAAAAGGCTGATGCAAAGAATGGCACCAGGCATTACCCTCTATACCTCAGCATATAGGATCCCCCTGCCTCTGTGGGGATTAGATTACTGCTGAGTGAGAAGGCCTGCATGGTCAAAAATACCCTGGGAACAGCCCACTTCCTGACTTCCCATAATAAGCAGCAACGAAAGAAAATCTGCCACGTGTACCTGTGGACGGTGCTTTTCTCTTCACTCCCACGCACAGGTGTCGGGTGCCCCTGCCTCAGCAAGCTGGAGTGCCTTCACTCACCCAGGAGGAACTGGGAGATGCTCTGTCTTAGATGTGCTCCCCAAGGGTGATGGAGGCCGTGCTGTCCCTCTGCAGTGACAGCAGTGAGATGGCAAAGGGCCACCTGCAGGGACAGGCTGCTCCTACTGATCCCCCTTTCTCTTATCACCCCTTGGGAACCTGATGCAGGAAACAGTGGCCAGGACACTAACTTCACAGGGCAAAACATAAAATAATTTTCTCCAGCTTTTTGCCCATTCAGTTCCCTGAATGCAACAAGACTTTTTACAAGAGCATGGTAAACCAACTCACTGAAGGAATACAGGAGGGAGTGCAGGAGGACTGGCCAGGCACTGATGGGGGAAGGAGCAGAGTTGAAGGCAGTAGAACCTCATGTGCCCACCTTCCAATGGGACACGGACATCTTGTCTTATGGCAGGGACAGGACCATATGCTTGTGACTTCTGGCGATCAGAAGAAAATGAAAACAGGATGAACCTTCAAAGACTTGCCTCAGCAGCAGAGTTCAGGCCTGCTCACAGAACCTCTGTGAACTTGCTGCCGGCCCCAGGAGACTGGAGGCAGAATGTCCTTCTTCTCCAGCAACTGAAACAACGGTGAAACCAGCCATCATCCCTTCCTCCACAGCCCATCACAGAGGCCTCAGCACGCTGGGGCTGCCTCCTGCCACCAAGAGGTTTGTCACCTCTCCTGACTGACTGGTAATAGCACTCAGGCTGATGAGGACAAGATGGCAGTACCCACTTGCCACAGTCCATCCAGGGGTGGGAACTGTGGGGTAAGATCCAGTCAGAATTTTTCAAGTACCTCTCTGCTGCCTAGAGGCAGCAACCTAGCCATGATGGAGGTCACCTCACGCTTTTGGCAGTCTCCCATAGCTGTTCCCAGCACTGCTTTCCTTGCCCTTCCTGCACGCACATGGAAATTTATTAATCATATCCTGGCATAATTTCAAATCCTGCTAGGCCAGGCAGCCTGAAATTACTGCTTGGAACATGGTGGCAGTAGGGTGGGAGGCTCCTCTAGAGCTACATATTGCAAGCCTTAGAGAAGAGGGCACTGAGAAGGGCTTTGTGCTACACTCAGGCCACTTCTATCTCAAATACATCCTCAGACACAGTCTTGTATCAGCAGAGAGCTCCCTGACTTGCCGACCTCTTGCTCACAGAGCTGCCTCACGGGCTGCCTAGCAACGCTACGCATTTCAAGCATGGCCTCTGAAACATCTCTGAAAAGTCACATTCCCTGGGGGACATTGATCTTGCAGCATCTGCATGCTTAAAGCAAGAGGGGCACTGCTGTCGATGGGCACAGCCTTGCCCAGGAGCAGGCATTTTCCAAAGTTACCCATAAGCCCTGTGGGGCACATGGAGAGGTGCTGTCCCCACCTCCACAGCACTTTTGCCTAAGCTGCAGACCAGATGCCTTTCATAAAGGTGGTGTCCTTTGCACAAATATTTATTTATGTATTCCTGACTGACCGATCCCAAAGGATGTCACTCTGTAGGTGTTTCTGCCCCGTGGATGCACCTTCCAGCTCATTCCCCTAAGCACTGGTGACAAGCTTTTCCCAGGAGCCTGGGGTGCAGTCTAGGCTTCAAACCCTACCCCAGAAATGAACAAAGCAGCTCAAGTTGAGCTCCAGTGCTGCAACATTTCAATGGTTTGATGTTACTGACCTAGCAGCGTTTTTCACAGGCTCATCTGAAAGGAGGGCACTCCCCAGGCTGTTTACACAGTGCTGCTGCTCTTTCCCTTCTGACGGGTGTTTTGATGGGGATTTCTGCCATCCAGAGAATATCTGGGGAAGAATTTTCTGAAGGGAGCAGCTGACTGGCAAGGGATCCAGCCGCCTTCAAAGCTGTCATGTGAGATTTTTCACAGGATGCCAGAGAGGGCACTGAAATCATCAAGATTACAGGTTTTCCAGGCATGGACTCCTGGTTATTCTACCTCTAACTATTAACACAAGCATTACTTCACAGTGAATGAACTCTACCCACGCCCCTTGCAGAGATGTGGCATGAGGCCCCTGCAACATTTAATGCTATTTAACCTCTCAGACTGGGGCTTTAATGAGACCTAAATGCTGAGTTTGTGCTAGACTGTCCAGAGGAAAGTTTGTCTCATCCTGCCGGCCATAAATTTGTAAGAATTCTGGTATAAGCTTAAAAAAAAAAGTTCTGTCTTGCATATGCATCAGCATTACCTGCACATTTGTGTGCGTATTTCCATGTGCTAGTATTTGAAAAGGCATCCCATTACGGTTTTGGCCAAAGATTAAATGGTATAAATATAAACATGAGAAGGGATGTTTGTTTTTGGTTTTTTTCCTGCTGCATTTTATTGGCTGCAATAAGCACAACATTAACATTGAAAATGAAGAACAGGAAGTTCTACGACTGTGAACATAGCCCACCAATGTGTATGTATTGCAAGTGTCCATTTGTGCCTCCTCTGCACAGAACAGAAAGCATTAGGGATGATCTCTGTGGTCCCTTGATGCTCAAGATGTTCTAACTAGTCCTTGAGGCTTGGAAAATCCTTTTATCAATTGCCTGCAGATTAGTTAAAAGACCCGGTGTCACATAAATGGTGTAGTAAATGTACATGTATCTTCCAAAAATGCAGTCCTATTTTCACAGCTGGTTAGGGACTGGAAGGAGTAAACTGGGAAATATAAGACCTCCTTTATTAATATTTCAGTCATTTTCTTCCCTTGATTTTTCTCAGCAGTTTCTCAACATCTGTAAGATGCAGAAGAAGGAATCCCACACTTAGGAATCCCACTCCTGCAGTTCTGGCTAAGAGAGGAGCTCAGTAGGCTCTGGGAAGACCGTGTACTTCAGGATGTAGAGCCGGCAGTAGGCCATCCATGCAGATGAACACCTGACTTTCAGCATGTGTTAGCTTCACCAATACAGCTACCTCTGCGGTTGCTTCAGTGATTCTGCTGAACCAATAACCCATGGAACGAGCAGGTATAGTGCAGTTAACTGCACTTAGCACGGGAAACTGTCAGCAAAAGTAGCATATGACTAAACTTTCTTCAAGCTGATAAAAACAAAAGCAACTGGCACTGGAGAACTCAAGGCTCCTCAAAAAAGAAAAAAAGAAAGAAACAAAGATAGTTGAGGTGTGTGTCCTTGGAAGGGTAAAGAAAAGGATGTAACAACTAGAGGAGGCAAAGCAACACTTGACATATTTGAGGTATTATCAGCCTCAGACAATAAACTAGGAAACTTGTGAAAGGAGGTCAGAACAAGAATCCATAGGCACAGGAACTTAAAGGAGTACATCTTCATGAAACCATGAATTCTCTGTCTTCAGATTGCCCAGAATATGAGGCTCCTGACAAGGTCTGCAGGTAAAGCCCCTTGGTCTCACACAAGAGCATATCCAGTAGAGCAGGCTGGCAGAAGAGACACTTCACTGCTGATCATTTGATTGCCAACTATCCAGTTTCACTTCTTTGGTAGCAAACAATGTTGGGACATATCTGAGAGATGACAATGTGACATTTCTGACTGCTCTGCTGCTCCAAAATACGGAGATGGGTCTGCAAGTGTCAAGGAATGGTAGAGTTGCAGAAACCATACTCCTCTCTACAATGCTCCACTGACACAAATGAGGAAGAGCAGAGAGAAGAACCCAAAATGGCATGCTGCATCCTCCAGCCTCTCCTTGAATGATTCAACTGGAGTTACCTGAGGGCCCTGCCTAGTCAAAAGTCAGCACACTCTGCTCAGGCCAGGCCATTTGGGGTACCCACAATCTGTGCCAGTCTGCAGAAAATTTGCTTGCCCCGCCAAACAAAAGGAGGAATGCTCTCAGGAGCTGAAGAAAAACACTGTGAAACTCTAAGTGCAGGCCTGTATTAAACCTTATGAGCCAGCATTCATTACTATGCAGGTGAGATCTGGGACTGGGACCTTGCACATGAACACTTTGTCATATGAACATTAAACATGCACTACCCTGCACTCTTTGTGCAAGGAGAAAACAAGGAATCCATTTACAAAGAAGACGTGGTTGGTTGCACACTTCCTCTAGGCAGAGGGGGAGAGGACAAAAGCTGATGTTAATGATACTCTTTGATCCAGGCAAAAACTTACAGGAGTGAGAGAGCTGCAGGGACTAAACAGAATTATCTACTGTGCCTGTACTGCCACAGCCTCTCCTGTCCCCTCTGTGGGGCTGTGTCACTGCAAACACAAGGGCTGCTTCCATAATGGGGTCTTAAAAGTCCCTGACAGTCACTACAGCAAATGTCATACGACATTGCACTGGCAGTGATAGGGCTAGATGAGATAGCTGGATTCTCTCATTTTTGCAGTACTAGGAAAATGCCTTGCCACTTAGAAAATATTTAACTGCAGTGATGTCAAAGCATCTACTGAGATACGTTTCTGCTGCATTTCATTTCCACTAGTAAATATTGAAAGGAAGGTTTTAAGAATTTTAACAGATTGATGCAAAATCAATGCAAAACCTTTACTTTCTTCCAACTCTTCTTTGACAAATCAGCTGACCTACCTCACTGATCAATTGCTCTGACCTCCTTTTTTGCAGATACAAATTCATTCCTGATCACATGAGGGCCTACAACCTCAGCTCAGCATTTAGACAAGGCCAAGAGCTCAAAGTGAACAGAGCATCTAAGAGAATGACAAGATCATAAACACGGTTTGCCACCATTGGGTCCAAAGCCTGATTTGGCAACAGTTCTACTCTGGGCTAAATCTGATCTTGATCCAAACTGAGGGCTTAGAGATCTCCCTTAATCTGGAAATGGCTCATTTTCTTAAGGGTAAATATTCCAAACTCACTGTCCAGAAACCCTGCAGTTATTTCCTTTGGGGAAAAACAACAACACCACCACCAACAACAACCACCAACAAAAAAAATAAGCAAAACCCAAAACAAAACAAAAGAAAACCCACTAAAACCAAACGACAACTCACAACCCCAAAATCAAAGTAAACCCACAGGGAGCATGTATGCTCTCTTTGGAGCATATAAAATTGGAAGGACTGAAAGTAGCAATTAAACCAAAAAATAAATAGCACCATAAATTCCATCCTGCACATGACCTTTCCCTAGGTCATCTTTTCACCACCCCTTTCATTAGCTCTGTCCCTGTCCATCACGCTATCAAGCTGGAGGCCAAAACCTCGCCATGTGCCCTGGCACAAGCCAGCATGGACATGATGCAGTTTGCCAAGCCTGCCTCCTTCTGACTTTATCACCAACTTGCCTCTTGACTCGACAGTGTGCCTGATGTCACCACTCAGACATCCTCTGTCTGATTTGCTGCAATTGGCAAAGACCTACAAATTCCCCATGGAAACAAGTCCTCCAACTTGTGAGTGTAATGTTACTATCCTTAGTGTCTTCCCAGAAGGCTGCAGTGTAATGATCTTCTTTTTTTGTAGTTGTTTTTCAGTTAATGAGATTAACTGTGGAACAGACATTTGAGAGACCTGTGTTTTTAGATCCAGTCTCCAAAGGGCTTTTCTTGCTGAAGTATCCAGGTGATCAAGACAAGGCTGCATATCCAAAAGTTCAAAGGTTAACCCTGGGATGACCAATCCCACATAAATAAAAGTCTTGCTACAGGGTCTTAGGAATACTCACAGTGGATAAAATCCCATGCTTCATCTTTCTTCTTGTTATCTTCTTGAACTTATTCATGTCATATAATCTACTGATTTATAAGTGCTGAGGAGAAGAAGTGCCAAACATGCCTGGGGCTAAAAGCTGTCATGTGGACTTTAGCAATCTGTTGCCCTCGCAGCATCTCGTGAAAGATTTTCCACTTGGCAATCAAAGTGCCCATGTAAAAGAAAAGCACACTTTTCAACATGCAATGCAACTTCAAGTGGAGGTCAGGATACCTGACATGGTTAACTTCCCCTAGCAAGAAGCTCAGAGAAGAAACAGGTCAGGACACACTTAATGGTGTATCAGAGAAGTACTTATGGGGCTCAGCTTTGTTTGAATTCTGGATTTTAAATAAGTCCATGCACAATATATGTGTCACTACCTACACCATTCCTGAGTCTTCTCTTCCAGCCTACCAAAGTCTTTGCAATGGCTGCAAGAGCCATACCCATATAGTTTTATAACAGCTTTGATCCATTAATTCCAGCTGAGTTCCAGCTGAGTGACTGCAGGGCACAAAAAGCCCAGTGTAGTCAGAGCAGGTCTTTCAACCTTATTCAAAGAGCATTCTTAGTTTGGTCACCATTTAGTGTTATAATATCCATGCATCTCTGTTGAAAATTTTACAATCAAAACTGCAGAGCACGAACAGGCAGGGGAGAGATCACTCAGGCCATATTTAACCATTGTTTTTCAGGAAGCTGTAGAAGATGTGAAGAAGTTCTTACACTTGTGAGAACTGAGGTGAGAATATA
This sequence comes from Eulacestoma nigropectus, assembly GCA_013397775.1. NCBI lineage: Eukaryota > Metazoa > Chordata > Aves > Passeriformes > Eulacestoma > Eulacestoma nigropectus. The sequence continues at coordinate 280,496 of VZTE01000061.1, forward strand.
CTTGATCAGGACTGAAAGGTCCTGAACAATGTTGTTTCTAGCTGGTCTTTCCTTGAGAGGAAGAGTGCAGAAAAGAAAGAAGGGTGGCCAAATGTCATCTCCCCAGATGTGCTCAGATTGGTTTTAGACACGGCACAAAATGCAAGACTTAAGAATGCCCACTTACCTGGATTTGCAAGGTCATGTAGCGATAGGACAAAGGGCAATGGCTTGAAGCTGAATGAGACTAGGTTTAGATTGGCTATTAGGAATAATTTCTTCAATGTGAGGGTGTTGAGGCACTGGGATAAGTTGCCCAGAGAAGTTGTGGATGTTCCATTAGTGGAAGTGTTCAAGGCCGGGTTGGATGGGGCTCTGAGCAACCTGGTCTGGTAGAAGGTGTCCCTGCCCCTGGCAGGGGGACTGGAACTGGATGATCTTTAAGGCCCCCTCCAACCCAAGCCATTCTACGATTCTGTGATTACCAAGTGCATCAAGATGCTAACAACTGCAAGCACTGATGAATGGAGCACAGGAACTGAGATGAATTCACTAGTTGGTTGAGCACTGAGTGCAGCTTTGCTTGACATCAGGAGGATTTAAAATAGCTGGCGATAGCCTTGCAAGCACTCCTCCACCTAAGACTCGCTGAGCATAGTTAGAGGATGTATGAACTGTCCTATGAACACACTATGAGCTAGAAGACTGCTTTGAGAAGTAACAGTTCTTTAAAATTTCTGCCTGGGGCCACCCACAGCCACATCTGTCAGTCTTCAGGCTCATTTCCTTGCTTGCTAACACTTCTAGTGTGCACGTATATGAGTACATATGAGATGTTTATATTCAAAAGTATATAGCTGGTAGCAAACTAGATCCTGTTACACATGTAAATTCATGACAGTGTGTAATATAAAAGGGGAAAATAAGAAGGTAATAATTAGACCTTTCAGTTTGACTTCAATTCTAGGCACTAAGCAAATACACACTCTCTGTGTACGCTGAAATCTCCTGACAGTTGAACAATATCCAGAACAGATTTGATAAATTGCATGAAACAAAATTATTTCTCCTCCTACCCCAGTGTAGTAGATCTTGTGAACAGCAACAGATGTTGACTTTATTAAAGTTTGCCACTGCTTCTTTCTATCAGACTAGAGTCATAGCATAAATTAACTTTCAACAGCACACGTGCAAAGCCAGAAAACACTTCTGAGTAATGCAACTGAGACTGATACTCTGTTGGAACAGAAGAATAAATCAGAGAGAGTTCCTTGCACTCTTTTCTTGAACTCACTATGTTTAGAAATATCTTGGACTCCAGAGTAGATAATATACTTCTTAACTATACAGGTGATGTGAGACTAAAAGGAATTCCTGGAATGCTTTGGAAAAGAGAGTTAGAAACATCATAAGTTAGTCTTATGAGGAGCAGCTGAGGGAGATGGGGTTGTTTAGCCTGGAGAGAAGGAGGCTCAGGGGAGACCTTCTTGCTCTCTACAACCACCTGACAGGGGGCTGTAGCCAGGTGGGCGTTGGCCTCACAGGCAACCAGTGACAGGATGAGAGGGCACAGCCTCAAGCTGCACCAGGGGAGGTTGGACATCTGGAAGAATTCTTCACTGAAAGGGTGGTTAAGCATTGGAATGGGCTGCTCAGGTAGGTGGCGGAGTCATTATCCCTGAAATTCTTCAAGTGGATGTGGCACTCAGTGCCATAGTCTAATTGACCTGGTGGTGTTCAGCCAAAGGTTGGACTCAATGGTTTCAAAGATCATTTCCAGCCTAAATGATTCTGTGGTTCTCTGATTCTGTCTGCCTAAATGAAAGAAATGACCTGGAGGAATGATAATTGAGGAAGGTACAACATACATCTGCAGAGCCTCTGCAGTTACTCATTCTGACAACTTATGGATACACAAAGGGCTTAATTTTCTAATTTCTGTGAACCTTTGTGTGAATTAAAGGCAAAGAGAAGTGCAATGTCACTTTCTGCATCTCATAATAATCATATTAACGGAAGTGAAAATGGCCTAGGATCTTGCAGCAAGACGCAAAATGTACACTGTGCCCATACTTAGGGGTTGTAGCATGCTGTTTATAACTAAAACTATCAATGAACTCCAGATAAATAACTTATTTGGATGATTGATGACACAACTGCAGAGGGTATCTGATTTTTGAACCGAGAATTAAATGTTAAAGAGACTCAAATCTTAACACAGTGTTCACAGCAAAAGTAACCCCAGCAGCAGCAATAATGTTCTTTACTGTCCCTAACCATGCCAATCTTTCAAAAAAGCAACTGATAGAAACAGACTGAAACTTCAGAACGAAAACATACATGGAATTGAGCTCAGCATTCAAAGATTGTATGAACAAGCCAAAACTATTAATTCTTTCCTTGCAGCAGTGAGAGCAGAAAAGTTTCTTCCACTAGCTCCTGGCCAGGTCAGTTTACCATCAGCCAAGGGGAGAGAATAACCAGAGCAACCTCCTGCCAGTAGTGCCCCGTGCGGCCCCAGCACACACAAGAACTTTAACAGCTGCCACTGGAAAACAAAGTGGTTGCGTTTATCAAGAACAATGAGGGAATTCATAATCCCTAACAAAGACTCTGAGAAATGTATAGCATCCAAATTTGCCATGTAGAAGCATGTGTTATGATGACACCATCCTTAATTAAAGTAAGGAACTTCCATTTAGCACCACAACTACAAAGCCTGAAATGTTCCCAAAGAGTCTCGTGCACAGGGAGAGAAGCTTTTATGCACTGCACATTTGTCACGGGGTGTTATCTGTGCTCCCACGGTTTGTGACCAATATAATGCTACAAAAGGCACCAGTCTCTGTACATGGCATAGTTTCATAAAAATAGGTGTCTAGCATATACACATTATATATTTATTATATATTATATATTGCATATCAGTAACACGCTTACTATGCAAGCGTGTTACTGATACATTACAATTTGAATAGACTAAAAACAGGTGGGCTTACCCCTTCACCGTTCCTGGAGAAAGTCTGCCAGTGACCAAGTTCTCCAGATCACCATGGAGACATGGGGATTCACATACACCATGCTACATTCTTGTATTTTTCTGCATGTTATAGTGGTTCTGCTTATCGCCTGCCCACCACTTCCTCTTACATAGAGGACCTCAAAGCTTCTTCAGACCCTCAAGCAGTATGATGCAAGAGTTAAAAAATAAGCAGTGTTATGGATATCATCACTTTTAAACACAGGAAACTATACTGGCTAATCAGGAAATAGCTTGCTGATCACTTTCAGAAAATTAGTAGTTACATTTGATACCTGTGAACACAGCATGTCCATGTGCTGGAGTGTATCCACACCTTAGGGAAAAAAAAAAAGAAGGTTCTTTCTCAAAAGTCAAGTTTGTAATTTAGAGGGAGAGTTGAACTTTTAGAACAAATATGTGTGTCTCCAACCTAAAACAAGCAAACAAAATTTTTTTACGGTCTTCTATTAAAAAACCTTAAGAAAAGAAAAAAATGTTTGTGATCCCAATGTCTTTAAGGTATTATTTATTTTGCACTGAAATACAGAACCACCCCACCATATTTTTTTATACTTTTATAATTATTTTTATACATTCCTCTAAATAAATCTATTCCAACAAAAGATTAACGCAAAAGGTCATCTCTGTTGTTCCCATTGTGCTTTAATCTAAGTCTCTGGTATGAAATGCTGTATTTATAATCCAAAGAAAAGAACAGGGATTGTCTGATGTGCTACTGAAAGTTATCAGGTCCCAAGTTTAGACCGGGGATAATGTCATTCTTTGATAAACAGCCACCGTTTCTTCAAACCCAGCTGCCTTTGGCATATCAAATCTGTCAGAGGTACTTACAGCAGTGCATAGGTTATTATAACACTGAACATATATTCCCACTGAGAAATGGCAGATCACATACCTTCAACGATTTTCACATTTGGTGACAGACTTAGATTATTATGCACTATATATTGTTTCCAGAATACACTTCTATTTCCAGGAGTGATGTAAGGTTAAAGTTATGAAACCATGCCATACTCCTAAGAAACCATGTTTTCTTAGATGTTAAATTAAAAAGATTAATTCAGAAGTTCAGAAAAGATTCATAGTTGAGTTTTTTGGGGGGATTTTTAACTTAGAATATTAATTCATATTTAAGTGTGTAAAAAAAAGCATAATGATTTTCAATACTCCTGGAAGGGAATACAACTGAATTTCAGAAGAGTTACTCAACACACTTAAAAATCAACAAGAATATTCTTAGATGTCCCCCTAAACCCAGAAAGACCTAATTTGGAATAGTTTCATATGAGAATTGCCTTACGCTGCCAAATTAAAAAACAATTAATTTGCATATTAATTAATGTATTTCATTAGATATGTAGAACTCAATAAAACACAGAATTTATCCATCACAAATAATTTGCCCATGAGTTGGAGTCTAATATATGTATTTATAACTCAATTTCCTAGCCTTTGACATACTAGCAATACTTTGGGTCTTATCTTCTAGAGGGAAAGTTACAGCAGGAAAAGTGTGGCAAAAATACACTAGTCCAATCCTCCTGCCATGGACCAGAGGATTAAAGAACGACAGTCTCTCTCCTTCCTTACACATTCATCTTATCATAGAATCATAGAATGGTTTGGGTTGGAAGGGACCTTAAGGATCATCCCGTTCCAACCCCTCTGCCGTGAGGAGGGACACCTTCCACTAGGCCAGGTTGCTCAGGGCCCCATCCAGCCTGGCATTAGCAGTTCTCGACTCTGCTGGGTATTAGCTACCCTACCTCAAAGACTCTGCTTATGCACAGAAGAGCTTTAAGTGTTGAAAGGAGATTGGGGCCAACAAAATGAACAGAGAAAATAGGAAGTAAACTGGTAGCAGCTTGCTGTATGCAGAAAGCACAGGAAAGTAGTTTTCCAGTGGGAAGGGGTTACATATGGGTAGATTAATGAGATACCGGTTCCTCAAGGACTGCTCTGGAGATGGTATGTGCATAAAGCAGGACAAATACAGCAGGTGGACTGAAGAGGGAGGAAAAATTAAAAAGAAAGAGAACACAAAAAGCAGACCAAGAAAGGAGCAAAACAGCACCAAAAATATAAACTATACCAGAGCACATAAACATCCATTAGGTATAGGAAATAAAGCAGTGATGAAAAAAACCCAGAAAATTAATATGAAGTTTTTCTTAACCTTCTTCTTGCATGCCTGTTTTCTAAGTTGAGGTTGTAACTACTTTGGGACAACAAATCTTCTCAGTCCACTTTTGCCAAGTATCTCATTTACAAAGGCTTAGCTGGTGTTAAGTACTAATCAGAATAGTGTGATCTCCAGTCAAGATAAATTAATCTGACGTTTCCCTAGTCTGCTGGACTCCCCAGATGTGAGCTATGGCTCCAGGAGCAGCTTCCTGGACACTGTAGTTCAGCTCCCAGTGGAAGGTGCACAACTCACACAGGCTGTGCCAGTGACTTTCACTCAGCTTTACGCTTCTGCATCTCACTTTAGCTTGACATCTTTTAGGCAAGGTAGAAGTTCAGTTAAATAAATCTGCCTATAAATCTCCCAGGTTCTCCACTTCTGTCTTCCACACGATGATAATGCCTGGTGGGAACTGGCTCATGTGGTGGCAGGATGGTCGCTGAGACAGCAGCTCAGAACCTGAGCTACCCTGCCAGGTCCACTTCTCAGAGGGCTGCAATATTTCAATCCCAGTGTTTGATAATGTCCAGCTGGCAGGCTGACAGTGAGACAGAGCACAAGCCAGAGTGCGCTTATTTTTCAGCAGCTGAACATATGAAAAACAAATTTCTGCTTGGTGATGACATCTTCAATCAGCTAAGTAATAGGGCACCTTAATTGATATGAGAGAGTTTTATACACTGATACTGGAAGAAAACATGAGCTGTGATTAAATACCTTGCAGTAGAGGATTTTGGAGGTTTTTTTGGCCTATGAAATATTCAATATACAAATACTGCAAGCACTGTTGTATATTGTTGGTGCTGTCTTCCACCAGTTTAAGGCTGCATTTTGAACACAGCAGGTTGTTTACTGTACAATAGAGCACAGCCCAGGGGACAGATGTGTGTTGGTACCTAGAAAACCAGACATTGAGTGTCTCTCCCCTGTTCGTCAATGCCACTGTGCTAACAGCTGCCAAAAAGAATTGCCTGATGTCACTCTGGACATCTAACCTCTCCCTCTGCACTTGGCACTGCTGAGTCCACACCCTGAATCCTGTGTCCAGTTCTGGGCTCCTCGCTTCCACACAGACACTGAGGGGCTTGAGCAAGTCCAGAGAAGGGCAATGGAGCTGGTGAAGGGTCTGGAGCACAAGTCTTCTGAGGAGCAGCTGAGGGAGATGGAGGGGAGAAGAGGAGGCACAGGGGTGACCTTACCACTCTCTATAACCACCTGACAGGAGGCTGTAGCCAGGTTGGGGGTGGCCTCTTCTCCCAGGCAACCAGCGACAGAGAAAATGGCCTCAAGCAGTGCCGGGGGAGGTTCAGGTTGGACATCAGGAGTAATATTTTCATGGAAAGGGTTTCTAAACGTTGCGATGGACTGCCCAAGGAAGGTGGTGGAGTCACCATCCCTGAAGATGTTCAAGAAATGACTGAATGTGGCACTCAGTGCCATGGTCTAGTTGACATGGTGGTGTTCAGCCACAGGTTAGACTCGATGGACTCAAGGGTCGTTTCCAACCTAAATGATTCTGTGATTCTGTAACTCATCATAAGCATCACATCTGTACTCCCTGAAATCAGTAAGAACCTGAATTTCCGAGCAATCCCTAAACAATTGACTTCATTTGTTCTGAATTACCACGCAGCAGTCCGTGGGTTTTTTGTACACACAGGTGAATACAAACAATTTATTCGGGGCTTTATTTATTTACGGGGTTTTATTTATCTAACACGCCCAGTCGTTGTTCACCCACCACTCCCGGCGCCCCTCACAGGCCGCAGCCTCTCTCCGCTCCGGGGGCGGGGCCGCGCCCGACTCTGGCCAATCAGCGGCGCGGCAGCCGGGCCCGGGGCGGGACTGGCGCGGGGGGGCTGTCACTCACGTGACGTCACGGCGCGATGAGCGGGCAGGCGGAGGTACGGCCGCGGCCGGTTCCCACCGGCTGTGGCTGCGGGCGGCGCTGGCTCCGTGTGCCTGGCGTCCGTGGGGGTCTGTGGGCTCCTGCAGCCCACCCTTCCCCTCTTAGGAGGCCCTGGAGCTGGGCAAGGGGGCCGGGGTGGGTGCGCTGCCGCCTCTGCCTTCCCAGGAGTGGTGTATCCAGGGGTGGTGGGCAGCGCCGCTGTGCCCGTCTGTGTGTGCAGGCGTCTGGCTGTCCCGCGTGTCCTCTGCCATGGCCTTGTCCGGCACCTGCCATCCCCTCAGCGGCTGTGGAAGCAGCAGCTCGGCAAGGCCGCTGCGCACCTCCCTCGGCCTGTGCAGCTGCTCTGCGGAGCGCTGCGAGGAGCGCCTTCGGGAGACGGCAGTGGGTGAAGCTGTGCTCCATCCCTCATCCTGGCCCCGCGGTGTCCTTTTTGCTCTCAGAAGCCACCACAGGGGCACGTGTGCCGCCCAGTCCCCGCTCGTTCCGCAGAACAACAGCAGGTCTTGTGCCTGGCTCAGCTCCTCCAGCTGTCTGTGCTGATGAAGGCCCTGTGTCCCCCTGGAGCTGGCTTTGTCCGAACCTGTGCTGTCTCCTGTCCCTGGGGGAGGTTCAGTCCTTGCCTGTATGCAGGCTGCTGCTTCACTCAGTGGTTACCACAGTGTAATTTCAAAATGTTTGCTAGGCTGTGTCTTAATATCACATATTCTTGTGGTTTAGGCAGCTAGTTAGGTCTGGAAAAACTAGACATAGAAGTATAGAGAGGGTCAGAATCACTTCAGTTTGTGCTTTGAAGCTAGGTATGCTTCATTTTCTAATGCAGAACATAAGGTGTGGAGTCATAAAGTGACTTGCACATTATTGCATGGAAAATCTTTGAAGCAGAGGTGCAGTTACTCATTTAGTACTCTTAAACAGAAGAAATAATAACAGACTTGCAATTTTGGTTCATTTCTTAATTGTCTGCTTTTTCTTTATAATAATGTCTAGATGTGTAGACTGGGAACACTCTTGCCCTTTTTTTTTTTTAATAATATTGGGTTTTGTTTCATTTCTAGGTTAAAGTGAAAATACCTTTTGGAAACAAATACCTTGATGCTATCTTTTCTGTCCCAGAGAAGAAGCCAACATATGGAGTAATTCTTACTCATGGAGCTGGAGGAGACATGAATTTCCCTCACTTAGTGTCCTTGGCAGCCTGTCTTGCATCCCATGGACTTCTGTGCCTGCGGTTTACTTGTAAAGGCCTTAATGTTGCTTACAGGACTAAGGCTTTCAAAACAGTTGTGGTAAGGAGTGACCAAATTCTTAGAGCAAAGCTTAGATCCATGGGTGTTGTCCTCTAGGTTTCTTAAATTACAGCCAGAGATTAGTCAAGCAGCAGTGGGGAAAATTAGAACCAATGTTTAGCTAAATGGAGCACTGTGTGTGAACAGAAACAGCGGAAGCAATTCTTAGATGGGCAACAGCTGGAACAGCTGCCACAAGTGTGTGGGTTTGAGTTCAGGCAGAAAGAAAAGCTTGACAAAAAGCAAGGGTGTTTCATGAGAAAACTTACAGCTTGCAAAAAATGGAAGAATTTAGTATGGAAATGAGCTGGGTGATCTAGGAGGGCTTGGTGAGGGGAGGGAGGTGAAAAGAGACAGCTTTGGAAGCAGTTTTGAGAGAAAGAAGTTGATCTGAGAATTGTGCTGAGTCTTAGAGAGTTGGCAGCTGGGAGAAATAGACTTTTGGGAAGGAGTAGGGGACTGGGTCACAGCAGGATTTGAAGCATGAGAGATTTGGATTAGCATAGGAGAGCCTTACAACCTAAGTAACCTTTGATTCCAAAATCAGTTTAAAGTGTTGTCTGCATCTGTTTCTCTCTTCTGCTGCTACCTTATTAGAGATGTTCTTACGTACCTAGGTTTTGCTAAAATGAGCAGCCTTTTGTTGCAAGATTATCAGTTTAAGATTATCCCCCTGATCTGGAGCATGTTGGAAGGAGTGGAATTTTTTTCTTGATTATCTAGGGACTTTTAGTGGGACATAGGAAGTGCTTTGCATCAAGCATGAGGCATTTTTATAGAGGAAAAAAGTCCAGTACTAAAGGAATTTTGTATGATGTCATTGTGATTATATGTACATTAACTTGAAGTCAGACTTTGCTGTCTTTAATGTGGATCTCCATTTTTTTTTGAAGAAGCATAATAATGTTAGTGCATTTATGTTAATATGCTGCAGTGTAAAGGTAATATTAAGGCCTCTGCTAAGATAGCATCTGATTAGTTACCTCCTAAAACCTGAAAAAATGTTGCTGAATTTCATCTTTTCTGTCGGGCTTAACTGATTGTGTCACAAACTTTTAATTGGAAATACATAACCTCAATGAAGAGCATTTTTGCTGAGCTGCTTTGCCTTTTGATGGGCCAAGAGCGTGCATGGGTTCTGCTACTATAACTGAGTTGATACATAGTAATCACTTATGTTTTGGGAACTTGATGGGGCATCTGATATTTTAGACTTGCTGAAGGCTAATGTGAAATCGATTATGTTTATGTTGTTGCTGCAAAATGTTATGAAACCATTTGTGTGATGAAAACCGAGAGAGCACCTTTGTATCTGTTCTTTGTTTAATCTGCAGTGCTGAAAGAGCATTTTCTGTTTGGTAGCTACAAACAGAAGAGATCCCCAGCTTCCCAGCTGTCTTAATTCCAACTTGTAATGCTTCTCTTTCACTTATTTCTTTAGGAATACTTAAAATTTTCTGATGATTATCAGCTTTCTGGTGTTTTCCTTGCAGGTATTGTTTTTATTATCAATAATTTTATCTCTTATACTGTCTCTAATAACAGCAATCTGTAAGTATGCCAAGTCTATCCCACTTTGGTGAGAAGTGAATGAACCCTCCTTATGATACCTAAGATCTTGCTGCAGAGAAGGAAAGAAAGAGCAATAGATTGTATTTTCCAAGTACCTTGGGAGAAAACTTCCTTGTCACTTAAAAATTACAGGGCATGAGTTTTCTGATTATCCATGTGTACTTTTTAACTGGAGGCCTTGAAGAATTCTGGTTATTGGTATATGGAAAACAGTCTTCCCAAAACAGGTTTTGGTAATTAAAACCTTGTGGCAGATAAAAAAAGTTAGCTATGTTATGTGAAAAGGGGAATAGATGGGGGTGATTAGGAATATCTTGATAGGCAATATTCTAAATTTTCTCTAAATGAAACCATATCTGTGTTGCTATAAGAATCAGCCACTTGTAACACTCAATTACAGCACATGGTCAGCTCATATGCCTCCTCTTTGAGGAGATACTTTGATATTCCCTTGCAGTTACTGACTGACCTCATGTTACGGCCTCCCCCCCCCCACTGTTACTTTTAGGCTGAAGTTCAAGGTGTGCATAAACACTTGCTGGATTTGTTTTGTGAGCAGGGTGCACAGAATTTTGTTTTGAATTTGAGCAAATTGAGGTTACATGAAAATAATGATACAAGATAATATCATGGCTATCTCAAATTTCCAGGCTCTGGAGCATAGGACCAATCCCTGTCTTCCCTTGTCCCCAGGATGGGCTATTGTTCCTTCCAGTATTGCAAAGGATCCCCATCCATTTATATTTTCTTTCTTTTCCCCATCTTTCTTAAACAAGGATGTAAATGTTACAACTAGACAAATATCTTAGCAGAACATGTTGAAATTAGGATTGTTTTTCATGGAGTAGAATATCCCTAGCATTTTGTAGCACTGAAATACACTCTGTTGGATTGGTTTGGGGAGTTGTTTACTAAACCAGAATGTAGATGAGGTGACAGCAGATAATACTTTTTTCCTTTATTTCTACATGGGAGAAAGGCCGTTCCATGGGCTCACGAGCTGCTGCCTCCGTGGTATGTCAGCTGAGCCAGGATGATGATGGTGATGGTTTCATTCAAGGTCTCGTGTGTTTATCTTACCCACTGCATCGACCTAAACTGCAGTCCAAGCTCCGGGATGAAGATTTATTACTGATCAGGTGTCCAGTGCTGTTTGTCTCAGGATCAGCAGACGAGATGTGTGAAAAAGTGAGTACCCTTGTAAATCCGCTTATGAAAGGGCAGTCTGGAGGAGCAGCAATGAGCACTCAATGACGCCTGTATTTCGCCTGATTAACAGCCTTCCCTAAACAGGTGTCTTCTGAAGGAAGCCTTGGGTAGGGAACTTCATCAGACACAAGAAAGCCTGGCAGTGCTTTCTTTTGCTGCTTAAACTTTTAACAGATCGTGCTTGATCTTCCACTTCAGCAAGCTCATCTTTGGGCCACTGAAATACCCCTGATTTAAATGGTTTCAATAGGATTGCACAAATTAAAAGTGGCCTATGGGAAGGAGTGAGTTATTTGCGATTTTGTTTTAACCATTTCTGTGCTGTGCCACCAGTTTCACATTGGTCACATTTTCATGGCAAATTCTTCTAGCTAAGCAGTTCTACCCCCAAGTCAGGCTTCTGTGGTAAAAGATGGTATTTTTGTAGAGATGAAGAGCAGGTGTGCAGAGGCATGGAAACGGTGCTTTTCTGCCTTGTTTTCTTGCAAACAGGTATCTGTTGTTCTTGAACAGGTCACCTTGAATTTGGGGCTATGTGCAATTGGCATTTTTCATGCTTGGACAGTTTATAAGGAGTCATAGTGCTTTTGTGAGGAGTTGTTGCCAAAATAAGTCAGGCTAGCAACCAGCAGATCCTTGGAGTGCCCTCTTAATGGGGGAATCTTTGACTTCATGAGCTGGTTCTTAGATCTGTTTGCTGAGAAATTTCAACAGTGTCAAAGCCAGTCCCTAAGGAATTACATTGCTACTCAGCCTCTGCAGACAAATCTTCCTTCAATTCTATCATTTTATTGCCAGCACTACCCTCTGACAGTAAAACCACTCCTTTGTCAGTGTGGGGAGGGTGCCTGCACAGGGTTGTGACCTGTGCAGGTTTTGAAGTTCTAATTTTCTGCTATTCTCTGTTTGAGAGAGGGGGAAGCTTTGAGTGGATCCCAGCATTTATATCCTGAATAGAGAATATATCCCATTTTCCTATCAAAGTGTTTTTCATGTGCACACAGATCCATTTGGATTTTAGCAGCTGCCTATTATGCATTACACAGGCAAAGCAGGAGACATGTAGGAGTTTCAGAGTTCGTAGCAGCTGATTCTCTAATATTTGCATTCTTATTTTCTCCATAGCAATTGCTAGAAGGTGTGGTGAGCAAAATGAAAGCCCCTAAAAAAATCCATTGGATTGATAAAGCAAACCATGGGATGTCAGTCAAAGGACGGACAACAGACGATGTCATGGAAGAAATAAATGCACAAGTTTTGTCTTGGCTTAGAGAGAATGTTCAACTGGAGCACAAATAATTTGCAGTGTTCAAGCAATATCTTCATTTAGTTTTTCCTAAATGTGCCAAATAAGGGGTTTGCTATTTTTGAGAGGCATATTTTTTAAAACTGATCTTTTCAGAGGTCTAAGTGCACATGCAAATAAAGCTTTGTATGAATGAAAAAAAATATGCAAAACAATAAAGAACTTCTTGAAGGACAAAAAATATATCATGGCAGCATTGTTCTCTGTGTTTCTATGCAAATAACCATATACAACACTTGAGAATGCAGAGGATTAAGTAATGATTTTGACTAATATTTGAAGTAATATGCTGGAAAAAATCAACTTGGACAGCATAACTTTAGGGGTCTTCAATTTCCGAGTATATTACTGATGCTGCATTGGCTTGCAGTTAAAACCTACTGATTTGTAGGGTTCTGCCAGCACATCCCCTGAGGCCTGCGAGCCTGGTGCCCTGCTCTGCCTTGGTGCTGTGGGCTGGCACTCCGAGGTGCTTCAAAACCAGTGAGGCAGGGAGAATAATCTGGTCGTTTACAGTGTCTGCCACCGTAGGGAGCCAGATTCTGCCTGTGTGGGGAGGAGGAGGTAATGCAGGCACAGCTGGGCTGGGCATGTGGCGCAAAGAACATGGTTTTGTTCATGGTTTTGAGAAGTCCTCTTCAGCAATGTCCTTTGTGTAAAGGACTGATCACAGAGCCCCTCTAATTAATAAAAACTGATAGAAGATGAATTCTGTTTAGTGATGGAGGAACTCCTGGAGCAGGAAGCAGTTCCACATCCATTGTGACATGTCACAGAAGGCTTCTATCCAGAGGGCTCCGAAGAGGCAGGCCAGGGTCTGCACCTCATTACACATTAGCAGGAGGAACTCAGGTGCCTGTCTTGAGCTCTGACACTGGAGAGTGGATAAAACACTTTGTGTGTACTGGCAGCTGCAGCCTTCCTCATTTTGGGCTGTGAGTAACCTGTTGGTATAATCAAGCTTACAGCAGTATTGCAATTGTGTTTTTCCTTAGGGTTAACAAGATTTATTATGAACCCCACAGCATTGTCTTTGAGATTCTCTCAGAAGGGACACAGTTACGGTCTGAAAAAGGTGCCTTTGGATAGACAGACAGATAGATAGATGGGGTAGGGCGAAAGATGTACAATCTCATCTGCCCTTTTCTGCTTGTGAAAAGACTCACTATAAACAAGCATGAGTAAAAAGTATCTGCAGTTCCAAGGTAACTCAGGACAGGAACACATGATTGATACAAACATGGTTTTTATTTAAAAAAGAAATTATAAAAATATGTTGGAACAAGGCTCTGTCACCACTGCATGATAAAAAGGAAAGAGGGGGTGCTTTGTTTTCTTCCTTATGTAGATCATGAAATGGTAAACTTCAAAATATCCACTGACATTATCCACAGGCATACTAATCCAGATTTTTCTTCTTTCTTTAAGAAGACAGTCTGAATGTAAGTAAATACTGAAAAAAATTATTTACTTCTGTCAGAGTTCATCTTTGGCCTGCAGTCAAGAAAGAAGGGACATGTTTCAGTTAACTGAAAGCTTAATTTTTCACTGTCTAGTCCTGCAAAGGCATCAAGAAGTGTTGCTAAGTTCGATAGGTGTTAATGGCCTGGCCTGATAACTGATACTGTGGGGCACTGAGCAGCCCTGCTCCAGCAGGGCTGAATAGGAACTGAAGACACCCAGCACTTTACATTTAACTCTGGATGTACTGTACCTTTTTTTGGTGGCAAGTGCATGGGAAAAGGTCATCATCAGGCTGCTGCACCTTCTCCATCCCATCTCTGATTTTTGGTTCACTCACCTGCAAGCTGGCATATTCCTAGTTTTTAAAAAAGGAAGGTATCGTTAATGCATAAATTTTTTAGGTTGTACATCTGGTTGCCAATACTGCACCAACTCAGCTGAGCCATTCTGTAAAAACTCTGGGGCTACACAATCTGTTCCTGCAGACTCTGTCACAGACAGGGTGAGCGGACACTCAGCTGCAGACGGGAGCCCCTTCGGGTGCCTCCCTGGAGTTTGGTATCTTGGTGCTAATGCACAGATATTTTCAGCTGTGGTTCACAGGGTGTGCGTCTGATGTGGAATTCTTTGATCATTGTGGGCAACATATTCTGGCAGATTAGATCAAGATTTATGGGACCCGACTGCCTCTCAAAGAGCCAGCATAGTCTTGAGGGGTTTTACAGGATAAAATTGAATAAATGTTTGTAAACCAAATGAAGATTTTAATTGCTGCTGCTTGCTTCGTGGCTTCAAGTTCAAGACCGGCCAATTTCCAGCAGCTCTGTTGCCCTGAATTCTTGCTGTGTGATTTCTATTTTTGTGCCAGTAGCTGTTAAAAGTATACTGACCTGGAAAAGTTTGAAATAGTAACAAAAAATGTGGTCTCCCATGAGATTGTTTCTTGCAAATTCTTGTCCAGATTTTGCAATATTTTTTGCCTGTCAAAGAAAATGAAAGTTTGGTTTATTTTTTTTTATTGCCCAGAACTTGTATTTATTTCAGAGTGCTGCTGTTGACTGGGGAGTTACGTATGATGTTGACAGTTTAGGAAAACTCAAATAAAGCATTCTATTTAAAAGTTAAGGCATTGTTATGAAAATACTCTTTTTTTTCCTGAAGTTCATTTTGACTTCAAATTAAGGACAATATTATGCATTTTTAAGTGTTTTTCTTGTTTGTAGAGTTGATGAAAATAATTTTCAAGTCCTTCTAATAATTTTTTTCTTTGTTTTAAAGAAATGCAATTTTTGTTCTCTTCTAGAAACATTACTGAGTACTTCTAAATGCATATTTTACCTCTTCATCATGATCCTTTGCCCACTGTAGTTTTTCTAGCAGATCACTCAGGTCACTTTTAAATGGGATGTAATGTTTCCACGGCTGCAGCTCATTATAAAAGTGCTCATAGTAGATGGAGTCTTGCTTTAGCACCACACTGTTTCCTGCTAGTAGATAAGGCAATCTGTATGCTGCCACTGTGCCATCAATATTAATTTGATATTTATACTGGAAAGAAAAGGACCAGAAATTATTAAAAACCACAAGATGCCAGTGGCTCGGTTAGGTTATATTCTGAGGGCACCGGTGTTACTGACTTGCCGATATTGAGACATGTAGGACTGGCTAGGCAAGCATCAATGCCTAAGAAGCTTTTATTATCTAGTTTGGAATTCATCACAGTGCAGAGTACACAGAGCTTCATCAATTAAGTTCTCCGGGAATTCTTAGGCGCTCATCCTCGGATGTGAGGGTAGCTGTGCCACTTCATCCACCGATTTTCTCACTATGTTAGTTATGTTAGTAGTCCTGATCGCTGAATCAGGAAAAAGAAATAAAAAGGAACTTGAAGTTACATAGATTACACAAGGTTCTATAGAACCTTTAGATGTAAATCAGACATCATTATCCCGAGGGTAAGAGCTACATAGCACGTAATCCCACTGGAGGGATGTCTAGCCATGCTTGTTACTGGTCGTGTCCTGAAAAACTAAAAATCACTTTATTATCAGTAATACATACTGAGTTACTTGATAATGGGAAACAGTGAGAACTGAGTTCTATGAAAAACGATTAGTGGCTTACCTTAAAAAAATCAAAAAATGAAATGTGCTTAACAATAGGGCCATAGAGGCTTTCATCATGTTTAAAGAAAAAAAAGTTTGTGAAAGCAGCATCTATGATCTCTGGATATTTCCTGCTGAGTTTTACAAGCTCAAGCCTCTCTTTGCGGCTGTCACGTCCTCTCCAGAAGGCTGTGGTATTCTTGTCTTCCCATGACGGGCCAGTGTTTGCTTGGACTGACATCATGTCCAGGCTGACTCTGCAGGAGAAAGAAATGATTTAATAGTGAAGCCTACTGGAAACTTTTTAAAGTGCAATTACTTAAAAGAGTTCACAGTACCCATAGGCAGAGAGCAAAGATGAAGGTAAGTCATGAGCACACCACGATGTGTTACTGTGTCAGTCATTTGCAGCAACAGAAACAGATAATGAATGTTAAGTTCACAGGCGAGTGGCACGACAGCATCAGTTTGACAGCATGGCATGTGGAAAGAGTACCTGTCAGCTGTCATGGAAAAAAAGTAGCAAAAGGTGGATATGGTTGCCAGACAGGTGAAGGTGATGCAGGATAATGTAACTTGCTTCATAAAACATATTACACATCCTTAAAAATGTTGAGAAATTGAAACACATAAACTGCGAGGGCAAAGGATAGCAAATTTAGAAAAAGTCTTGATAAAAAAATATGGAAAGTGAACTAAATGCAGTGAAATGATAATCAAGTTCAAGATGGATTACAAAGATTTCTTAGAAGCTGTCTGTCATGTTTCAAGACAGAATAGAGCAGTTGCCGAGGCTAGTTATGGTCAGTAATCAAAGTGGGAGATGGTAGCTCCTAGTACAAGAATTCTAGCTATGTTAGAATTTGAAAGGTACACAAAAAAAGAATTCTAACAAAATCAGGAAAGAAAGACACCTGGCCAGCTGTCAACAAGTTCATGGGGGGAGAAACAAAGCAAACAAATCTAATGCCTAGCCTTGAAACCCTCTTAAGTGTTATTTTCAGTGACTTGACCATATTTAGATAAATTTAGATTTTTGAAATGAAACAGTGAAGTATAATGTTAATATATTGATTACACAGTTACTGCCTACCTAGGGTACCAGTACCTCGATGAGTAAATGAAAACAGTTAATATACCGTTAACACACAGATCTCTATGGAAGATAATTCACTGTGAATTTTGTGAAAAGTTTAAGCCATTTCTTACCGTCCCATAGTCTCCAAAACTGAGTCTGTTAAGTCATATGTTGGCATGACAATGTCTTTTGACTCACTGGACCCACACCATGAGAAGATCGGGTGCAAGTTCTGTGGGGGCTTCCTTTTCTCCAGAGGCCAGTCCCCCAAATTAACAAAAAATTCTACATCTGGCATTTTCACCTAAACAGAAGCAAAGTAGGCACAAATACAGTTTAAGACAAAACAGTATTCTGCTGGTATTTTGCATTTTTAAACAACTTCACTAAGAGGAAAAAATAGCCAGGTGTCTTAATATACTTAATGTACCTGTAATAAATCACTGAAGTTTAGAAACCTGTTAGAAGTGCTGAGACCACAGGGCAAAGCCTACAAAATAGTATTTTTTTAAAAAAGATTTGTACAAAGTCACATAAGGCATGGGAGCATCCTTTTTAGAGGATGGTTTCCTGTTAAACTTTACATGATTGGCCACACAATCTTTTTATCAGGCTAGCACTGGGACCTAGTCAGCAACTGTATAGTTGCAAAGTAAGTTGGATCACCTTGTTACTATGTGGAAAATTGCTGCTGGGTGGTAAATCAGTTTTCTGTCACATCAGTGATCTGATTCACCCTGTGTCTGCAGGATGCCAATCCAACAGAAGAGAAGAAACAAATAAACAGCCATGATAGGAAGACCACCTTTAGTCAGTGCTTCAGTTAATTATTAAGCATAACATCATCACTTATTTAAAATATTTGGTAGTGCAGAACCATACCTGAAATCACTGTCACAGCCAAAAACCAAACAAAATACTGTCGATGGCCAGGAAGCAGGACAGAGGGCATAATTTTGCTGCTATATGAAACTGTAATGCCTATATTAAGGCATTAATGCTCCTATAAAAACATTGTGTGAGGTTTGAGTATTTCCAAGTGAAGTAAAAAAAGGTACAAAGAAAGGCAGCTTTGTAGTTTTCCAAAGAAAGGACCAGCTGCCTTGTGAGGAGACACTGAAAATGGTGGGACAGTTCAGTTTGGAGAGCAAAACATGACATATGGCTGAGTTTTACAGAACCCTGAAGGCACATACAAGGTCATTGCAGAACTAATGTCGTATCTCAGTTCACTCTCTTCATTTAATTTTTAAAAAATATACATCTCCACTACATCCCCCTCAGTTGCCTCTTTCAAAGCAAAAGAAATTAATCATTTGCCAAATATCAAACACTCTTCTAAATGTTGGAAGATACTCTTCTTTTCAAAGGATGTTTGCTTCACAGTCTAATGCTCAGCACTAAACTTCGTTACTACAGTGCCATCTAATGGTTGTAATGGGCATAAACCCCTACAAATTGTATTTTCTACACATCCTCAGCGGCAGAATCAGTCAGCAGCTTAAATCTTCTTCTCCAATCAACTATCTACTGTTACTCAGTGACACCGTCCTAATACAAATTACTGAGGTATTTAACGGGACTGAGGCAAACTGTGTTTTCTAGATCTGTAAACAGTTTCTGGTTTTGGAGTTAGTAACCTGTTTTCAACATTTAGTCTGAAGTCCTTAGATGCAATTTAACTCCATTATTTCTTGTCCATCACTACTGACACCAAGAACAGTTTACTTCCATCTTCCAGAGAACAATCTTTTAGATAATTGCAGTCTACATTCACGTCTTCCCTTACATATCATGTCCTCCCTTAGACAGTGTTAGATGAAACAATCCTCGGTTAAATTAATGTTCATTTGTACATTCAGTCATTTGTCCCATTTTCCTGTGCAATGTTAGTTCAGCAATGTTAGCAATTGAGCAATCCTCAAAGCATGACACCTAAAGGCAGACAGAGTAGCATAACTGATCCATTACTAATCCTGAGGATAGTGGAAAGGTTACTTGACATTTCTTTCACGTGTTATGTTAACTTGTGTTTAGCTTTTTGCAGCAGTGTGCCACTGCTGAGTCACATTACATCAGTGACAGTGTAACCTTCACACTTTTCTGCAGAAAATAACCACTCACTTCCTGTTTTAAACAGCTGTCAAAACTATATCACTTATCCAGCATTTGTGTATTATCCTGCCTTTGTCACTTAATTTTTATCCATTTTTCCATAAATTTCTCTTGTTAAGAAAATTTAAAATTATGATGCTGTAACATGAGGTGCTTGAAGGTTCTTTCATTTTTGTTATCTGAAAATTCAATAAGCATATTCTCTAGTCCATCATTCGGTCAAAATATAAATAGTTATTAAATGGTGACTGAACCTACAATAAATCTCTGAAGAATATTTTTGTGTCTGTGCCAATGTCTCTGGAAGCATTGGCAACTATTACTTAAGTAAGGCTTTCCAAGCAGATTACATTAGTTTCTTCTGTGCAGAGTTTTCTTCCTTGTTTGTGAAAAGCTTTTGAGACTTAGCCCCAAAAGCCTAAAATAAAGATACTTGACATCATAATAGAAATGTATTACCTTGTTTTAGAAAGGAATTTTACTACTATGACATATTTTATGATAAATCCATGTTGTTTCATACCAATTACCTTATCTTTCAGCTACTTACACGTGTGTTTGTTTTTATTAATTTTTTAAGAAAGCTTTTTAGGTGAAGAACTCCATACTTCAGTAGTTCCTCTCTCTTCTTTCTCCTCTTTTTAAAAGAAAGAGCACTTTGTCTTTTTACAGTCAAAATAGATATCAACTTGGCTATCTTCTTATTTCTCTTCCCATGCTCTTTATGCAAAAATGACATATTTGTGTGTGCTGAAACTTCAGCCCTGCTATATTCTGTCACTCTGTACATACTATCAGGGTTTTTTCAGCGTTTCCCTAGGAGAGAGTCTGTGTGCTGCTTTTTTCTTGTACATCATGGGAGTTTCCCCCCACATCACCTGCTGGGCTTTTGTTACTCCTTCTTAGTGGAATTTAATGAAGAACAATATACACTCCCTATTTTTTTGAGCCATCCTGTAAAATGTACTTGCAGAGACAGAATTTTCTATTAGATGTTACAGGATGATTTATTTAGTCTACAGAAAAAAAACCCAAACCAGTATACCCTGTCCTGGCTTATCAAACTCAGCTATAAAAGCCAGCTATTCAATTAACTTTTGTGATACTCCAATCAGATGGCATTCTAGAACATGACAGCTTCAAACAAGGAAAATCCATGACCTTTCCATAATTAATCAACGAGGAAGAGTTTTTTAACAGAAACAGCAACAAATACACTGAAGAGTATTTAAGCCTAGGCTTCTATAAATTAGGACATGCAGAATAAGTGGCTGTACAGATGTACTCACTTTTCTTGTCAAAGAAAGCAGTATGGCATCCATGAAAATTCTGAAGCCAACATGTTCCCCATATGTCTTTATATAAACCTGAAAATAAACAAAGGTTTTACTGGGTGATTTCATTTCAGAGAACGGCTGGCACAATTCAGAGCTCTTTTAATCACTTAGTAACTAGTCAGACAGATTGTTTGGCTGTATAGATTTATGAACCAGCTGGGAAGCAATAGAAATCTCATCACAGAAAAGTGATGAAAAAATAAAAAATTACAAGCTTCGCTTGCTTTTGCAGACATTTGAGGTCTGTTTCATGGAAACAGAAACTGTTGCCTATTTCTGTGGTGTTCCATTCTTCTAATTTCCAAAAAAAACTCCACTGAAGTAAATACAGCTTTGTTATAAAGGATTGTAGCTCTGATCCTCAGTGCAGCTAAAAGTAGTATTTCTTTACCTCAGAATTATGCACAATGTAATTTATTGATGCACTTCAAATTAGATGATTGTGACACCTCACAGCAGTTTTGCTCAGAGAACAGGAAACTGAATTAGCATTTAGGAGACTTGGGTGTGTGCCCAGTACTCATACTGATTGCCTGGAAAGTAATTTGCTTTCACTGTGTTTCAGTCGTAACGTGGACAAAAAAGCACTTACAAAGTAGGACAGATACTGCTGAGCTCATGCACAAACTGCAAAGTATTCAAGGACAGAGAAGCAAGCAAAGTCTTGTTCTTAAAGAACAGACTACAAGAAGGTTTTACAACTGAGAACAGGCAAACTGCCCAGTTAACACAGTTTGCCACCAAATTCCCATATGGACTTCAGATCAACCCATTCCATACCTCATTGTCTTTGATGGTGTAGTGACACAAACTCTGTCTTTGTCCAAACCTCTGTGGAATTTCTTTTGCAATCTTATCTGTGTCAACAATGGGAAAATTTGCTAGGTCTCTCTGAATCTGTGGTATGGTTTGAGGGCAGTTCATCTCTTCCAGCCATGCACTGCTTTCCTCCTGAGGGCAGTCACAGTTTTCATGGTAAATAGGTCCTATTGGGAACACAATTATTATTTTATTTTTAGTAAGTCATCATATTGAGCTGTTGAGATCACAGAACAGGGTCAGGCACTGAACATTCATTGCTCATTCAAAACTTCAACAACTCTTAATGGACATGTCTGAATTTTTTTTTTAACTCTAATGGAGTCATGTCAACCTACATCAGCTTCTGAGGGAGACCTCTACGTGTATTGATTAGGCAACAGCTTCACGGCATTTGCTTCCTTTTATTATTTTGAATACTATGTGTAGGACGCATATAATGAATCCGTAATTCCAATGGGATTTGATAGTCCAGAGAAGCACCGAGGTCCCAAAGAATCCTATGCTTGTAGTAGAAGACATTCTGGGACACACTTTGTGAGCCATGATAGGAAACCTGTGTGTAGTGGTGCCTCTTACCTTTTAAAATATATGGAGACTTTGCAACATGCTTATCCCCAGTTTTGACTTCTATCCTCAGGCTTTTGTAGCTCGCATACATCCTGTATCTCACGAGGAAGGAACCATCTTTCCTGTCCAATACTTGCACACCAACACGAGTGAACTGTTCTTCAGGAGCAGTGATCTTCACCTGGAATGCATTTTCACCTGGAGATGAAGTGAACCTACCCAGAGAATAAGTGGGAGCTTAATAAACAAAGGAAACATACAACAGATTTCTTAGTCTGGTCCATTCCTTTGCAAGTCAACAGATTTCCAGTGACTTCTCTGAGCCACGTTAGGCCCCTACAAGCACATCCTAATGTCCACAATCAAGGTGTGATTTTTCCAAAGAGCATTTTGGTAGGCTGCCTAAAATGTCTCACACTATTAGAAGCATTAGATACCAAGAAGGTTCCAATCAGCCATGAGCACAGCTCCAAAAATCACCTGGTGCCCTACACTTGGTGCCCTACTGGAAATACAGTCTTTGACTATATGGGAACAAAGCACCTTTTAAAAACCAGCACAGCTTTTGATTGGTAGCAGCTCAAGTGTAAAATGATGGGAAGGTAGAGAGCATGCAGATAAATGGATCTTGGTGGATATATCTTGCTGTCCTTTCCTGTAGGAACAAGGCAATGGTTTTAAACTGAATAAAGGGTAGATTTGGTTGGATATAAGTAAGAAATCATTTACAATGAAGGTGGTGAGACACAGAAACAGGTTGCCCAAAGAAGTTGTGGATGCCCCATCAGTAGAACTGTTCAGGGTCAAGCTGGACAAAGCTTTGGGCAACTTGGACTACTGGAAGTTGTCCCTGCCCATGGCAAGGGGGTTGGAACAAGATGATCTTTAAAAGTCTCTCCCAACTCAAACCATTCTACAATTCTATTAAAAAAATATATACTAGAACAAGTTTCACTTTAACAGGCTAATAAGTTTATTATTTTACATTCAGAAGCAAAATGTTTTCAGATTACCTTATTTTCCAAGTATTATTTACAGAAGTAAAGAACAAAGTTAAACTTCATTATGGTAGTTTATATGGGGAAAAAAACAGGGAAAAACGTTATAGAGGGATCATGTAATTCAATGCGTAAATGAGATATTTTGGTAAAATTCACCATACACCAAACATAGAAAAACCTCCATAAAACCAAATAAAACAATCTGAATAATCATGAAGTTATCACGTATCATTGAGGTATTAAGAAAGTTGGTGCAGTCAAAATGCTGTCAACTTCCTTACACCTTTCTTCCATCTCTTTAAACATAGCCCCAAATATTTAGGGAGAGCCTGGGATAGAGAAAGGTGGTGGGAGTAGCTGAACTAAGGGGTTACAACCCAAGAGCCTGGTCACCTTTCGTAAAACTTGTTCAGACATACTCGAGAGCTGCCAGTTCAATTAAATGCAAGAAATATTAACTATCCAAGTTGAGCTGAATTGGCAGCTTCTGTACTCACACAAGCCATGGTGCACCTAATCTGGACAACCTTGATGGAGCATTCTGAGCTCCTACCTAAGCTGGATGACCAGTTTTCCTACAGAAATGGAAAGCAATGAGTATCCTCTGAAAATCAGAGGAATCACAGAGTTGTTAGGGCTGGAAAGGACCACTGGAGATGATCTAGTCCAATCCCCCTGCCAAGGCAGGGTCACCTACAGCAGGTGACACAGGAATGTGTCCAGGGGGGTTTGCAATGCCTCCAGAGAGGAAGACTCCACAGCCTTCCTGGGCAGCCTGTTCCACTGCTCTGCCACTCTCAGTGGAAAGTTTTTCCTCATGGTGAGGTGAAATTTCTTGTATTTTAGTTTATGGCCATTGCTCCTCGTCCTATGTCATTTCTATTAAGTTTACCTACCGGCCTATGGAGTAATTCCTCAATGATTCTACTGATCTTGTGCCTCGGCATGTAGGAGAACTATTAATGTTCCTAACAGTGGAAACAAGCAGGATGCTTGAGCCTAACAAATTAAATGTATTCATCACTCCTAAAGTTTTGACAAAGGAGAATAAATCATGCATTTTTCCACTGACTAAAACGTATATTTTGCCGCTGAACGTTTTCATCCTCTTATCTCATCCCCTCGTGCCGTTATTTGATACTCCTTGAAAAGATTAATAAGCTCTTGCCAAGTGATATACAGAAAGAGTCACGTAGACCTTTTAGCCTGCCCTTTCTACAAGAAAATCGCAATCCTCTCGGTTTGACCGTGCCCACAATGTCCCCGAAAAGCCGCCGCCGCCCTCACCTCAGCCCTTCGGCGTCCACGGCCTGCACGTAGAAGTACCGTGCGGGGAGCGCGGCCGCGGCGCGCAGCCCGGGCCCCCACACGGCGCTGCGCTCGGCGCTCGGCC
>VZTE01000061.1:308750-324700 GCA_013397775.1 Eulacestoma nigropectus
GTGAGCGCGCGGCTGTGTCTGCTTCCGGCGCGCCCGCGTCCCCGCTCCGCCGCGGCCGGGGAGGCGACGCCGGCGGGCCCCGCTCCGCGCAGGTAACACGGGCCGGGGGGAGCCCCGCCGCCCCTCGCAGGCGCCCAGGAGGGGAGCGAGCCCACGGTCCCGGGGGGTCCCTTCCCCCAACCCGCGGCTGTTCGCTCTGGAACCGACTGGCGGCAGCGCGGGGGGAGGGGCGCGTGCTTGGAGGTGTCCCTGCGCTCCGCCAAGCGGAACCCGGCCGGCCGTGGGAGGCCAGAGGCGCTCCCGAGGCGCTGCAGGTGCGGGGCAGCGATCCGAAGCCGGTGTCGCAGGAGGCGGCTGTGGAGTGGAATTCCTGCCTCCCTCGCGCCAGGTTCCCATCTGAGGCGCGTGTCTGTAGACGTGTGAGCTGCTCAGATGACAGATAACACGCACGCTGTCAGCTTGCCCTTTAAAAATGATCGTTTAAAGCAAGCCAGCCAGCCGTCTAAATGTGTTTTTGGTAATTCTTAGCTGCCATAAACAAAACCTGCTTTTCTTTCTCACGTCTTGAAGACTAAGAGGCGCATAAAAATAAAAGGGAGCCTTTAACAGCTATAGGAGGAAAGCACTGGAACAGAGTGAGGGTAGTGTTGTCAATTTACAATCGATAGAGGTTATAGTTACTGTAATTGTATGCTTGAACTTCACTTGCAGCAAAATTTTGCAGAATTCAGCAGAATTAAATGACCTTAAATTGCTGGATGATGATTTATTAATTTGTATAAATTATTTTGTACTCCACATTAACAGTGTGTTGTGACTGTAAGGGATAGAAGAGATAAACCACAACCATGTAAATGTAGAAAGCTCTTAATTTTTTTATTTTATTTTTTTATTCGTGTGCTGGTTTATAAGTGTAATTGCTCATTATGTCCTCATCGTGATATCACTGCGGTGTATGCTGTTGGCACCTCACAAATGACAAAAAGTGCTGATAGTAGAATTCTAGAGATGCTTAGGGAAAGACACCACGTGTGTTGTGGTATTTTGAAGGGTATTTCAGCTTTTATTGACTATGAGTTCAAAGATAAGCTTTGTGTATATTTTATGTCGAATGAGACACCTGTACTAACTTGCCATTTTCTTTCAGGTACCTCACTGATACCTTGCAGAGGCAATGGAGGCAATGATGAAAACCCTGTTGTAATTAAAACATAAAGAAAAAGTATTCTTAGCTGTGCAATACTCTTTTAGTATCATTCAATGCCTACTATTTCAGAAGATGAAAAAGAAAATGGTTCTGGAAATAATGGAAACACTGAAAACAGACCTGGGAAAGAATCCCCAGAAGCTTCTCTTCACGATCCTGTGAAGCCATACTGCGTGTCAGACGCCTCCAGTGCATCCTTGGTGTCTCGGGAGGATGGGCATTATCCATGGGGATGTCCTGTGACTCATACAAGAGAGAAGTTTTATACCATCTGCTCAGACTATGCTTTTTTAAACAGAGTAACATCTATTTGTAAAAGTCCAAGTGCTTCAGTTAGTGCCTGCCTATCAAGCAGTGCTGCCTTAAATGTTGGAAATAACACACCTAACTTACTCAGCGTTCAAACTGGTGCTTCAGAGATAATCTACAGTGAAGATGCTAACTTGGAAAGCCTGCCTGGCAATCTTGGAAAGCTTCCACTGGCATGGGAGATAGACAAATCAGAGTTCAATGGCGTGAACTCAAATCTGAAGAACAAAGCAGGTGAGGTGGTAAAGTTTTGATGTGAAAGGAAAAGGCTTATGTTTACAGCTTGTTTGTGAAAGGGGCTGGCCAGCACGGGTCCCATGAGGAAGTGTTATAGAAGAGCCTGTACTTCATTTCAAGGAACCTGCTCATCAGGACAGAAGAGAGTGAGAGAGAAGGAGTGAAAGTCAAGTGTGAGTGCCAGGGGAAGTGGATCCAAAGCAAGGCTGACTTCTGCTTAGCTGTGTAGTATTTGGGATGGTTTCTAGTATCCCACCCCCAGCCCTCCGCCTGTGTTTTTGGAGTGATTTTTTTATTTTGTTTTAGTAGAACCTAATATATTATGCATCGGGATGTATGGCTTCAAAACGGGACAAAAAATATTTCTGCTTTAGCACGTGGCCCACCTCTCCATTTTCTACTGTCAGAGTGGCTTATAAAAAGGAAAAGACCTTGGGTGTATATTATTATTAATGGATTTGCATGTAAGTTTTCATCAGAAACTGTAGCTGGTTGCAAGGCTGGCAGTGAAAAACAAGCATTTCATTATGTTCCCTATGTTCTTAATGTTAGGAGATGGGAGGTCTGTGTTGGTCTGAGAGTCTATTTCTGGGATGGGTGATTTAATGCATTAGAATAATCAGATTGACTTACCTCTCTAAAC
This sequence comes from Eulacestoma nigropectus, assembly GCA_013397775.1. Classification (NCBI taxonomy): domain Eukaryota; kingdom Metazoa; phylum Chordata; class Aves; order Passeriformes; genus Eulacestoma; species Eulacestoma nigropectus. The sequence goes on from VZTE01000061.1 coordinate 311,147, forward strand.
AGTTGAGCAGGTCATCATTAATTCCGTTCATGATCTAAACACCATGTTGTTTACAGAGCTAATGGCAGCTTTACAAAGCTGTTGACAGTTTAGATTATGTATTTGAGCTTTCTCCTTTCAATTAGTGTTTAGTTCCAGTTTACACTTACTAACACAACCAGTGTCTCTATTTGAGCTGTATGCTACTATTAAGAGTATTTAAGAAGAAAGCTATGAACGGCAAACTAGGCATTAATTTGATTCTGAAATTTGTTTTGCAGGCAGCATGAAGAAACAAGGGACAAAGAAAAAATCCGTGGACAAAAAAAGCAAACAGTACAGGGAGTGTCCTCAGCGTTCACCTCTTGAAGATGTGAAGGAGAGAAAAGTGTTGGACCTTCGCAGATGGTAGTGTTTAAAAATTGTCTTTAAAATTACCCCATGCAGTTTCTCAGTAAACTTTGTTGCTAGTTATCTGATTTCAAACTTCTTAATAATGTCTTTGTAATTTTTTTTAGTAGAAATGGGGATATGTTAAGCATACACACACTGTCTCATGCATTCTACAAGAAAAATTAGAGCTTCCCTCCCATCTGTTGGAATTCTTAAAACATTTTTCTTTCTGAACATTCCTTTTACTTTCAGTAAAGGGGAAAACTTACGTGGAGATTCATTGCAAAACAAAATACAAGTTCAGTAGCATGGTCAGGCAAAAAGTAACCTTAAACATATCACTGATACATTTTACTCCCGATTTTATTTGGTCAGAATCTGTCACTTCTATACGACCATTGTATTAATATAGTTCACTGAATTCACGTAGTTTAATTCATCTGTCTGGTTCTTGCTTTGTCTGTGACATCAGAAAGTTAGAGTTAACCTAGGGAATCTCTGACCCAGAATGATATTCATTAGTAAATTGATAGAGATGCAGTTTGCCACAAGTTCACATGTTAGAAGAGACTGGATAAAACCATACGTTATATTAGTACAGAATCATATTTTCCTGCAGGACCATTTGTACAGAACTCCCATGGGGCTGATAGAAATTTGACTGATTTTTATGAAATAGGGTAGTGGCATCTGACAAAGAAATTGGTTAACATATTTGCTTAATTTTTTTTTTTTTAAGGATAGAGTTGTTTTGGGGTTTTTTTTTGCTTTTTTTTTTTAATACAGGTGATATAAAAACATTTAATATAACGTGGCACTTTAGTGACAGGGCACACAAAAAAAGAGTTTAGATTTGTCGTATAAGTGAGTCAAGAATGTGTTACTAATGTATTTGGGGTTTTTTGTTTAAGGTATTGTGTTAGCCGACCTCAATACAAGACTTCCTGTGGAATTTCGTCTTTAGTGTCTTGCTGGAATTTCTTATATAGTACACTGGGAGCTGGAAGGTAAAGTCACACATAGATTGCTTTGCTTTGCCTCTAGAGTGTCAAAAATATGTTTCTAATTACAACACTTTTGGTTTTTTTTAAGTTTACCACCCATCACTCAAGAAGAAGCCTTGCATATACTGGGCTTTCAGCCCCCATTTGAGGAGATTAGGTTTGGTCCCTTCACTGGAAATACAACTCTAATGAGGTATGTTTAGTTCTTTTGATACAGCTAAGGGTAGAACCTTTAAAAATTCAGTTGTAGTTCATTTATTTAAAAAGAAAGGGGCTGACATGTTAATCCTCTTAAGTTTTAGAATAATGAAGTGTACCTGAGTACTGTGACAGTGAAACTTCTCGAAGAGTTGTTTGCACTGGCCATTTTGTATGGTGTGATGTTGTTACACAGGTCAGGTCAGGCCAATGTGAAATTCTATTTGATTTTTGATTCATTTTGCATAATGGTTATATAATACTCTAATGAGTCTAGTCTTCTGGCTAGGAAACTTTCTCTTTACACTTACTTTCCTATTTTTGAAAACGTATCTTAAATGCTTGCTAATATCACTGAAACAGCCTGAAAAGACAGTTGATACACGATTAGCTTCGTAAAATGTAATTTAAGAATTGAAAATGAGATAGTGCTGCATCTTTTCTGCAATGGAGCTGTTCAGGAACAAAAACATGGGGCTGGAGTCACAGATCACTTTGAAATTTTTTATCACTTCTGCTCTGCTGTTTCCCGATAGTTATAGGTTGGACCTAAATGCTTTGCACTTTTTGTTTTTTGGTATTAAATTAATAAAACATCCTAGGATTAAACAGAGCCAAGGAGAATATTGTACTAGAGTGCTGAACATTTTGACAGGGCTTTGGTGTGTTACCCTTTGGTGAGATTAAAAATTTTTGCAGTATTCTTGCTTGCTTCATGAGTTGCATTTGATTTAGTTAAATTTTTTTTAGGGCTATGTATAGTGTTTGGCTTATCAGGATGGTGCTGGATATAAAAATGTGGCAGCAGTCTGTTCTCCATCCAGCATACTGGCTAGATCATTGGAAAGTGTTGTGAAAATTTCCTTACCCGCTTTAGGAAATTCAGATCCAGGATTTGTATCTCTTCAGGAGTTATGTCAGGGTATAGCAACTCTTACAGACCAAGCTGATATAATGTTCTGTCTCTTCATGTCAGCAGTCTATACAGACAAAAGTTAAACTTGTAATTCTTCTTTGATTTCCCCCGTGAGTATCCTGTGTGTTGCAGAAAAATTACCCATCTTTTTGTTTTCTTTTTTTTCCTGTCTGGTCCAGTAATTTTGAAGTACTTGGCAGATTGGGAAACAGGAGGGCTGGGACCAGCCCCATTATCCACCGTAACTTTATGATTGAGGTATTATCTTCAAACATGTGAATTTGAATCTTCTAATGTGGAAAAATTGCAGGCCTGTCCTCACTTGGTGCTGCGGTGAGGAGTTGCAGTATGAGGCTCCTCTAATGCTCAGGCTTCGTGAAGTTTAGGTGAGAGAAACCCAACAGGATAAGCAGGAAGTCTCACTTGAAGGGTCCCGTCTGGTGTCATAGATTTCATTTATGTACCTCACAAATCACGGTTGAAGTTTGCCACCTCAGAATTTGTGTACCTTTCTAAAAGCTGAGTGATTGAACCTTAGAGGTGACTGGACTGAATACAATAGGACCAACATTTCACATCCAGACTTTTGGTTATTATGGATCTATGTCAAGTTTGAAAAAGCAAAATGAAGGAAAAGACTCTGTGTGTTTATTCCTCTGTCTAGGATATGTTAAGTTTTGTTTGTATTGGGTCATGGTCATCTACAATCTAAATACTAGCGAGGTAGGTACTTGTTAGCACACCAAGACTTTTTTTCCTAAACTGTCAAACACAGGAAAAGTGTGAGGAAATAAAACTGCATTTAATAACTCTTGAGTTACTACAATTTTTAAGCTTATTTTTTCAGATGGTTTAGGCAAATAAATGATCACTTCCATATCAAGGGATGCTCATATGTTCTGTATAAACCTCATGGGAAGAACAAGACAGCTGGAGAAACTGGTACGTAGCTAATCCTAAAGCATTCATCTTACACTGTATAAATTGAAAAATCCTGCAGTGTGCAGCATTTGACAGGACAAAGTCTGTAAGTAGTACTTCCAGTCTGAGATAAGGTATCAAATAGCTCCAGGTTGGCCGACTTCTCTGCTTTTACTTTTTCTCTTATTTAGCTAAAATTTTCATTTGTGGTTTTATTATGATAAAATATATTCTGTGCTATATATTCTGCTGTCACAGAATTGGAATTTTAAGGTATCCAGGAAAACACTGCATTTCCAGTTATGCATTGGTGTGTGGGAACATTTGTTTGCTGTCATCCACTGGGAGAACAAAAAGTATTAGTCCTTAGTAAATGTTTTATGCTTTTAGAAAGCCCAGTAATAAAGGTAATGAACTCATCTGTTCTGCCTGACTTTAGCTAATGCCCCTCTCTAAAGTTAGGTGGTTATTCTCAATTAGCTTATGAAGCTGCATTTTTGTCTGCTTTGTAGGTGTGCTATTTAAAACATTTTACTTTCATGTACAGTTTACTAGCCTTTGGTATAGTCTGGGTAATTACCTTCTCTCTGAAAGGTTCTTTAAAAGCACAAAACCATGCTGAAAAATTTTAGAGATTATTAAAATAGAAGTTTTTTTTTCTTGATATTCCATTTGAAAATTGTCGTGTTTCAGTGCCTCTTCTAGTCTTTTCCTGAAACTGAGCACTGTGGTCACATTATAAACCGTTGCATCGCCATAAATGTTCCTGAGACTAGGAAGCTCCAAGAAGCTCACGATACCAAAATGTTTGAGTGTTTTCAGAGGTTTCAGTAGTGTCATCAGTGTGTGCCACATCTGACTTAGGGCAGACGAGACTGCACTCTGTTGCTGTGTGTATTTCCTAGGTTAAGAGATACCTGTCGTTCTTTTTTAAATTTGATTTTGATCTAAACACAAAGCATACTTTATATTGCATTTCCATGGCACAGGCTGTGCAGCAGATAGTATTTAATTTCCTGCCTGGTGCAAAAAAGTAATAATAAGTTCGAAATCGAAAGTGTATTTTGTGATGCCTGTCAGGTCATGTCCTCCCATTTAAAAAGACAGCTACTTTGTTGTCAAATAGGTCTTTTTTTCTGCTGAATATGTTACACAGGATCCAAAGCACCCTAGCCTGTAACCTGATCTTTCTTTGTAGCTGCAGGGGCCCTTGCAAAGCTAACACGTGGACTGAAAGATGAATCAATGGCCTACATCTACCATTGCCAAAACCATTATTTTTGCCCAATTGGATTTGAAGCAACCCCAGTAAAAGCTAGTAAAGCCTATAGGTAAGATACTGTGTTTATTCTTATTTTAGTGGAAGAAACATACAGAAAAATTTACTGTAAATTGATCCCATTTTTCTCTATAAATAACATTTCAGTTTGTGTCATATAGGCATTTGTCTGAGCTAGAAAAATGCTACAGTGTGATTTGAAAGGACTGACTTAAAATGAAACATAACTAAACAGACTACATTGAGAGAACTTAAACAGAAAACTGTAAGTGGTATTAATGAATTGTTTGTTTAAAGACCTTCTAGCCAGATAGAGAGAAGATAGTTATTTTATTGAAGGACGAGTGAAGGTAACTAATCTGAAAAATAAAAACATATGGGCTGAAGAAAGGCCAGATGGGGTTTTGTAAGGCTAAACAATAAAAAGCCAGCTACTTATGGGGAGAGTCTGTTCCTAGAGAACTCGGAAGGGAAAACAAAAGAAGTGCGTGTATGTTGCAATTTTCCTTTATGAATTAGAAGCAAAAAGTCTAAAGGGATATTAATCCCTCAGGAGGTGGATGTGATGAAGTTTACGCTTAGAAACCAGTGCTTGTGTATGGCAAGAGCAGGGGTTGTGTAGGTATCACAGGATGGTGGTTACGTACTTTTTTTGCATTAATGATGACTAATAATGGAGATGGTAAACTCCAAGTACTGGAGTGTAAGGCATAGAAAAGTAAAGATATCTGAATAATTTGTTACCAGGAATTGGCAGGGGATGAGGGAAGAAAAGCTAGAAGAAAATTTTGGATTTTGACAGTAGGTTTGGCTTTTTAAAACAATGCTTGAAATGCTGGACTATTTCTATAAGCTTAATATGCCAATTTTAGAATAAGAGTACAGTTGCCTGTATAATAATTTCAGATTTGTCAGGGTGACACTACTAGGATCATATAATGCAATAGTAGATATAGTTTTCAGTTAAATACAGGTTTTAAAAAAAGATAATAGCATTAATATTCATACTGAGTTTAGGGGGAGTGTTGCATTAAACCCACAAATTTTAACTTTGAAAATATTAATTCTTGACATGAAATGTATTAGCTTTTGTAAGGCGTTTGCCTTGCTGCTCAGTGTAGAGTGCTTATACATAATGCACTCTCTTGTGGAGGGTAGTTTGTTTTACCTCTTCCAACTAATCATATTAAGCTGTTTTTCCTCTCTCAAAGTAGTTGCAAATATGGTGTGTATTGAAGGATTCTGTTGGACTTTCTTGGGGTTCAGCCATTGGTCAGTATTTATTAGTATTATCATAGAGCATAAGCAGTCAATTGCTGAGAAAATGAGCAGATACCAGTATTGGGGAATGTTAAACAATGAAAAGCATAGGTCACTAGTATAAAGTGAACTTCTGGCTATTTGCTTGCTAAGCAGTCTGACTTTGGCTATGTTGAAGAGGTAGGGTCACATCAAGGAATGGAGAATGCTAGTTCTACTTTTGTAGTTCAAAATGGTCATTGATTTGAGGTGATAAAGCATAATCATCTGAATCTAATTTGTTTCCAGTGTCAGGCTTATGATAGAGTTAGTGAAAGCTTTTAATATATGAACAAAAGAATACAGTTTCTTATTGAGACTCAGTTCACTGACTTGCCAGGTTTGTGAGAAGAGTGTAAAAAATATGCCTCAAATAGAAATCCAACACATCAGCCTACTTAAGTTTACGAAAATGTGAATCACTCACTTACTCTATCAATTAGTAAGAATCTGCACTGGAAGACCAGAGTAAAAAAAAAAAAAAAAAGTTCACTAGATCAAAAATACAATCTGAGAAATAATAAGGTCCATTGTGTGGAAACATAACATGCCTGATAACTAATTTAATTTTATATTGTTTAGTAATCTTTGCCCATGGCTGAAATGGATTCTTAGTCACTAGTGATGTTATTTTTAACTCAATATTGGCTTTTTTTTGTAACAACAGTTCTCTTCTAACAATATAACATCAAATAGCAAGTTCAAGGAGCTTTCATAGCCTTACTTTAGGCTGGACATCATACCAGATGAGCATCCTGTTTTCTTTGTATTTTCTGGCCCTTCTGAGGAAAAAAAAAGTTTTGTTCGCAGAAGCACAACCAATAGATTCTGGAACAGTTCTTGTTTACCTGTTTTTGCACTCTAGTTGCAAAGGAAAGTTTTTATTTAAAAATCTAGCTAACAAGCATTTTAGGTCCCAAAAGAAGTTGGTAGGTGGGTTGCTAGGCTGAGCTTAGAGAGAGTTTTTAGGTCACCCACAGACTTCCTGTATGATCTTAGGTTGCTGGATTTGGACTCGGGAGACTTGGGTTCAGTTCCCAGTTCAACCACAGACTTCCAGTGTGACTTTAGGTAAGTCAATTAATCTATCCTGTGTCTTGGTTTCCCATCTTTGCACTGATGGAATACGTTGTTATTTTACAGGGAAATTTTTGTAAGTAAACAAATTGTTCCAAGAAATAAGGCCATATGTTGTCTAATACCATAGGCAGAAAAATGTCAGGTTTTGTCACAGTTGAAATTGATGTAGTTTTTCATGAGACAATTATACACAGGAAGTCACAGAGCAGTTCTGTGTATCTCATCAGTCTATCCTAATACCTGTCACAAATTTTCCCTGACAAGGTTACTGTAAGCTTTGAGCTTCTTGGAAGTTGATTCCAAACTAGTGTTCGTTTGAAGGTTTGGATTTTTAGTATCTGGTGTTGGATGCTTAGAAGGAAGCATTTGAAGTTGCCAGTTTTGTTCTTACAGGTTACCTTACAGCTCTTAGTAACAACTGTCAACCGAGGTATAGTTTAAAAATAGTGGAAAGGACTCTTTGATGACTGTTAGACATCACAGATAGGGAGGAAGCTGTTTGTACCACAGCTCTTTCCACAGCTCTTACTTCTATTGTTTCCTATACATTTATATTTGCATCATGTAGCAGACTGTCTTTCATCATGGTAAAACTGCTTTTAGTGAAAATCTGTATTCCTCCCAAATACTGTGCAGTAGCATTCCCAAAGTTTGCTTTCAGGCCTGAAAGGCAAGTTTCCCTGTATGCAATTGTGAGCACTATTTATAGCACAGGAGCTGGTTTTTAGTTTGGCTGAGGAAACAATTTTAAATGTTAGAAAATCCTAAAAAGAACAATAGAATGTTAATACCTCTTTTTTGTTTTAGTATGCACAATAAATCTTACTAAGATTGTGTCTTCTGTTGAACAGAGGTCGTGTCTTGCAGCAAGAAGTAGAATATTGGATCTTAATTGGAGAGCCCAGCAGAAAGCATCCAACAATACACTGTAAAAGGTATGTTACTTGGTAAGAATGTAAAACAAGGTTTTCTTTCAAAACACTTTGGAGTTCTCTACTCAGAGTCACCAAGGGACTTTTTAGTTCTTTTGAATGAATATATACATGTATATATATATGTATCTAACAGAAAGAGATGCTGCTTTAGTGAGAAGCTCTGTGTTTTGACCTCAAGGCTGGCTCTGCAGTTTTGTATCACCTGTCAGAACATATGTGGGCTCCTGAAAGCCAAAGCCCTTATCTTTTGTTTGAATGTGACAGCTCACATTAGTCAGGAAGAAAAGGCACCTCAGCCATCTGCGGTCATACCAGTTGTGACTTACAGACTGCATGGCTCTTGGAGGAGTTTACACTGGAGCTTAGGACATCCACAGGCTGTGTCTGGCCTGTGCACAGGATATTCTGCTGCTGCTGAGATCTCCTAGCTCAGGTACAGGTACAGCCTGTACTCTGTTGTGTTATTTGCTTATCTGTGCATTCAAACAGTACATTTTTGATGAGGTTTGACTCATACAAAGTTGATGTCTAAACTAGACATACAGACTAGGAGAGCTGGAGGGTGCTATATAGAAATATCACAGATTAGTTATATTTAAGAATTTTTTTTTGTCAGTGATGGGACTGTGTCAATAACTGCAAGTACCTGGGTGTTTTGGACTACGAGATTAAGTTCAACAAAATTAAGATCACATTATGCATGTGGTTACTGAGAAATGGCATATTGTAGATCCCAAAGGTAGAACTTTGTCTTGTGGTATATTAGCTACAAATGGCACAGGAAAAGGTTTCTGAATATATAATAAAACCATTTGTAATACTAAGTTTGATTGTGGAGACATTCTTCCTCCTGCTGCACTCCCAATGAGAGCTGGCAGACAGTTCTGTTCTTAAGGAAAGTGGGCAAAGGCTGGAGTAGAAATGCATTTTCTGAACTTAGAGGGTAGTGTTAGAGAGAAACAGGTAGTTAGACATTGATAGAAATGAAAAGGTGATGTGCAGGTTTAAAGAGATCTGGAATATGAAAGTATTTGTTTCGGTTGGGCTGGAAGGAATTACGAATCTTTGAAAAGCTGAGTTAATGGGGAGTGATTGAATTGATAGTTTAGAATTAAATAAAATGGAGGAGTTAGTTACGATGAGAGCTGTGTGGTAAAAGCACGTTTAGTGTGCGAAAAACACCAAGGAATTGAACAAAATAATACAAAAGGGTAGGAGAGATTTAAATTTAAAAAAGGCTAATGTTTCTCCTTGCCTAAACCACACTTTGTTTCTTTCTTTCCCAAACTAATGAATTGGTAAGCGCAAGGAATGTAACTAATGACTCATGGTGCTCTTACTCACTTTGGAAGGTGTTTCCCAAGAGCTGGAATAATCACTGTGAATGCTTTGATTAAAAGTGACACTTTTATATCTAGCTTGATGTCTTTTAATACTGAGGCTTTCATAACTTTACACATTCATTTATCTTCAAATCACTGGTAAGACTATTTAAAGCTACAGGTCTGTATTTGCATGCATGTGTATGTTAGTCTTCGTGCTGCTGAGGTTTCATAAATGTCAGCTGAGTAGTAATGATTTTATTCTGTAGGTGGACAGATATTGTCACTGACCTAAACACTCAAAATCCAGAATATCTAGATATTCGACACCTAGAGAGAGGATTGCAGCATCGAAAAACAAAGAAGGTAAGGTAAACTCACTAAGATGGGAGGAAACTCATGGTAGGTTTTTGCAAACTTACTCATACTTTAGCAGTGTAAGATAAGATAACTTCACTAAAGAAATTTGTTCTGTTATGAAGTGTTGCTGAAGACAAAAGTATAATGTGGGTTCTTGCATACCAAAGTCATTTAGATGTACTTGCTGGACAAGATATAAAACATCAGTAGCTTCATATATGCTAGGATGAACCAAGATATCTGTGTATACAGAATGTATTTGGTCACAGTATTTAACTTCGTTGGTTTAAAATGTAGCTGCAGCAAGTATAGAAATACTCTGTAGACAAATCGCGGACCACTTGGGGTATGACCCTCTAATGACATTTAAGTGGGAAAGAAAGTACAATCAAGTAGGATTGGGCATAAAAGAATGCGTGTCTCCCTTGTGAGGAGTTACTGTCAATGCATGTGGCTTTCTTTCCTATAGATAGGGCTGTATCTCATGGGTGGAGGATGTATTTGTGATTTGCAGATGGAAAGTCTGTGAGAAATAATAGACTGAAGAGATGATTTCAGATGTGAAGACCCTATGGAAGACGGTGTCAGCAAGATCAGAATGGAATAGAACAGATTATTTCTGAGAAGGTAGCTAGAAAGTAAAAAAAGACTAGCAGAAGATAAGTGATACTGGCCCATGAAAGATAAAATGGATAGCTTAAAAAGATCGAAAAGGTGAAAAAGAAAGCAGTAATTGAATCTGGGAAACAATCAGAACTAATTGATGCAAGTTGTATATTTGTGTGTATGGTTTTTTGTAGTTTTGTTGTTTGTTGGTTTTTTTTCCTGGTTTGTGTGTTGTGGCACTTTTTGTTTTCTTTTTGAAAGTATTGTGTTACTTGCCAAAACGTTGATGTCAAATATCTATGTATGTAAGAAATGTGCCTATAGTGTGCGTGTAACAAAAAACCTTTTTTGCTTTGATTAGGTTGGAGGAAATCTTCATTGCATCATTGCCTTTCAGAGACTTAACTGGCAAAGATTTGGTCCTTGGAATTTTCCATTTGGCAATGTTAGACAGAATAAACAATCTCAAACACAAGGACAAGGAATTTCCAAATCTGAGAGTGAAGACAATATATCAAAAAAACAACATGGACGACTGGGTCGATCTTTCAGTGCTAGCTTTCATCAAGAATCTATGTGGAAGAAATCTAATCTTCGGGAGAGGAGGAACAGTGGGTATCAGAGTTATAATGATTATGATGGAAATGATTAAAATTAACTTTAGATGATAGAGTTGATATATTAAAGTTAGTTTTAATCAAAACCTATTACGGATTTATTAGTCCTAGAACACATAAGAATAGAAATTATGGTATAAAATACAGCTTCATAATTATTAAATAAATATGTTGATATGGTTGCAATGGAGGAGATCTGATGTATAAAGTGACAGATAAGCACAGATTGTTGTAATTTTGCAAAGGTGAATATGATAGCAAAATCAGTCATTTCTTTTGAAATAATTGTACTGTGTCCTAATCTGTGAAAACAAAAGAGCAGATTGAAATCAGTCAATGTAATAAACAGACTTCATTGAAAATATGTATTGTTCAAAAGCATGAAAAATTATGGTATGACTTTATAAAAAAGGGTTATTCTGCAAATGGTGTAAGGATAAAAGTAAACATTGCCTTTGTTTTTAGCACTTCATTTTAGTAAGGCTGCCCATATCCAGTGCAAATGAAAAAAAAAATCACATAGGTTAGAAAACCTTGTTGGATTTACAAAGAGAACGTACATTCTCCATTTAATTCCCATTAGACTTCTGTCAGTCAGATAATCATATCTTGTTAAGCAGGTCTCAGTTTCTTTTCCCTTGTCTGGTTGCCTGTTTTTGACTGTGAGGAATCACCTGTTCGAGGATGGAACTTCACTATTACTTTTGTTCTGTGGGTAAAGTGGCTGAATTCTTACCCTGGAGCCTCCTGAGAGCATGGACTCAACACAAGCGTATGAAATTCAGCGTTAAAAGGCTGCATTTACCATTAGCCAAATGAGCTAGCTGAACACTGTGTTCTGTTGGCAGTTCTTTTCCTTGTTCAGTCTTAAAGTCTCTGTCCTTTTTCTGCTGCTCTTTTCATTTCGTGTGAAGGGGATGCAAGTGCTGAAAACTGCTGGCAGCCCCGATGATATACCTCTCAGCTAGCACACAATTCAAGCTTTTTCAGGTGTCCCAGGTGAAGTCTTTTCTTTTTTTCTTTCCCTGATTAATCCAGTTGTTTGCCCAAGCACATCTCAACAGTTGTATTGTTCTGTGTACAAATGTTCATACCTGCTCAAGGTTTAATTTTTTGACATAAAAATATTTGTCATGGAATGCAGGGGTTTTGTAGGTTGCTGCTTTTGTTAACCAAAAATGGGAGACTTTTAGACTTTTGTTCATTCAATAAAATTCGTTTTCTATCTTGTTGTTTGCTTTTCTTTTGTCATGGAAATGATGGCCCTGCATTTTGTGAAGGTCTTCAGCAAAGTAGGTAAGCGACTGATCAGAGTTGCAACTACTGCTTAGCAAAGTAGGTAGGATGTCGTGGGTCATAGGAAGTGGTGCTCTGTGCAGCCACTGTGACTTCTAATTAATTTCTCGAAGCGTGCTGCCTCATGACTGAACAAAACCCATAGGTTTTGAAACTTTTATTTTCCAGATGAACTATTTTCAGACCCTGTTTTTTAAAGCTGAATTTGGGCTGAGGATTCAGCTTTATTTAAAGTACTTGAGCTGTGTTCTTTAGGGGATTTAGGACTTACATAGCCAGAGTTACATGTGTGTCTCAACTTCTGCTTAGTAGTGATAGTTGAACTGAGAAACAGTCTCTCTTCTCATGGTAGCTGGCTTCTCTGCTTAAGTAGGTTGTGATAAAATTCTGTCTTTACAGTTATTTTGCTCTTGGGTTGGAGACTCTCACACTTCATCCGTGGAGTACATAGTAGATGGATTCTTCCAGCATAAGCAGGAGCCAGGTGCGTGTCCTTGGGGTTGTGCTGCAGGGAGCTTTCCCTAGGGATTCCCGAGTGGTGGGGTGCAAGCAGTGAGGGGCACTGAGGCTGTGGTCGGGGCAGAACAAAGAGAGCACAGGCTCCAGAGGAAATCGTGTTCAGGGGTGGGAAAAATAGGACTGCTTTTGTTCTGCATTGTGGGATTTTGTTCTGGGACAGGAGACTTTTCGTTCTCCAACCAGAGAAGGGCAATAGAGCTGGTAAACGGTCTGGAGCACACGTCCTGTGAGGAGCAGCTGAGGGAGCTGGGGTTGTTTAGCCTGGAGAAGAGGAGGCACAGGGGTGAGCTTATCACTCTACAACCACCTGACAGGAGGCTGTAGCCAGGTGAGGGTCGGCCTCTTCTCCCAGGTAACAAGTGACAGGATGAGAGGAAATGGCCTCAAGCTGCACCAGGAGAGGTTTAGGCTGGACGTATGGGAATTTCATCACAGAAGGGGTGATTAGATATTTGAAGGGTCTGCCCAGGGAGGTGATGCAGTCACCGTCCCTGGAGTGTTTAAGGGAAAACTGGACGTGGGACTTAGATCGTGGTCTAGTTGACAAAGCGACGTTCGGTCACAGGTTGGACTCGATGATTTCAGAGAGATCTTTTCCAACATAACTGATCCTGTTATTCTCTGCTGTTTGGTACTGGGCTCTCCTTCGGGCAGCCGAGGAGCCCACCGGCCTCAGGAAGTTCTCGCAGTCGGAGAACGGACAGCGGGAGCCGCCGGGCCCCGGTGTACGGGGCGGGCTGTGGGCGGCCGCTACCGGGCCGGGCCCTGCGCCGGCTCCGCCCCGCGCACTGCGACTCCCGGCGGCCCGCGGGGCCGCGCTGGGCCGGGCC
>VZTE01000061.1:324885-352029 GCA_013397775.1 Eulacestoma nigropectus
CCCCTGGCTATCCCGGCCCGAGTGGCTGCCTCGTTATTTCTGTTTGAATTAATAAAGCAGTCGCGGATTATTCCTTCTTTTGTGCCTCACAGATTTTCTCTCAAAGCAGCTAAGAAAGGACAATGGGAGTTCAAGGACTTTGGAAGCTGCTTGAATGCACCGGGAGACCCATAAACCCAGAAACGCTGGAAGGGAAAATTCTTGCTGTTGGTATCCTTTAAAAGTAAAGCTGCGGAACCGAAGTTACAAGGGAGATTATTTTAACAATTTCCCTTATTTACAAGTGCTTATCATTATGATTATATTATTACATTAAAATTGCCAGCGTTTTGGTAAGTGGGCGTTTTACTTTATAATATGTGAAATGCTATTTTCATCTTTTAAAAAATAGGCTTTTTTTAATAGGTTGCTTATACAAGTGTTGGTCTATAGAATTTTGCACTTTATAAATAGATGTGCTGTTCTCAGTAGGACTACAAGATGAAAACGTTTTATACTTATGCATTAGGTTCCCTGTCCTGTATACTTGGTTAAATACTGGAAAGATGTGGAAGGAAGTTACCCTTCATTTACCTGTAAAAATAACTGTGGAGGCATTTGCTGCACTTTTGCTTCCACTCTGCTTTTTGTGCAGGGCAATAGGGGCAATGATTTGTTCTTCTTCCAAGTTCATAGCTATTTGGATAATCTTGGTTTTGATAAGACACGCCTGGAGCCATGGGCAAAAGCCACTCAGTCAAATTTGTGCACTTTATAGAAACTCCCAATGTGGTATATATGTAAGAGAGCACGTTTTTTCCTCTCAATGGCTCTTTAAGATATCAGTATTTGGTTGAACCAAGCAATAAAGGGAGCCAGAGATCGTGGCGGTATTTCTGTACGGAATGCTCACCTCCTCACTCTGTTCCATCGACTCTGCAAGTTACTGTTTTTCCGGATTCGACCCGTCTTTGTTTTTGATGGAGAGGCACCTCTTCTGAAGAGACAAACCTTGGTAAGTACCTTTTTGAGTCACTGCCATGCAAAAGAGGGTGTATGTCTGCTGATAGTAAGCAGCCATTTCCAGTGTCCTTCCTATTGTTCTGCTTATACTTCTGAGCTGTGGGGATGGAGGATTGAAGTCTACTGCTCTGTGGGTGTCCTTTGCACTCCCAGCCTGGGTTAGCTCTTGGAGCATGCAGCAGCTCTCTTTTGATCTAGGCAGGTTTGATTTGCGTAGGAGCCAAGTTGCAGAGAAATAGATGATGGCACAAGCTTGCGTTGTGCTCCAGAATGGACCTGAACTCAGCTCTGCAGGCGTCTGTACGCAGAAGTTGAAAGCTGTTCCTGAGTTCCACAGAGGATACGGACATAGATTTAGAGGCTCTGAAGGCTCTGCCCCCCTTGTTGTAGGATGAGCTAGGAGTAGCTCCTAGGCTCAGCATACAGAATTTTAACAGGGATTCACTGGATGTGCATCTTCAGCATCCAACAAAATCCTGTTGGTGTTAATCTTATTTTCATAGGCTAAGCGAAGACAAAGAAAGGAAATTGCCATCAATGATTCCAGGAAAACTACAGAGAAACTCTTGAAAACACTTTTGAAGAGACACGTTATCAAAACTGCTCTTACAGGCAAAAGGCAAGAGTAAAAATTTTTCCCTTGTTTATAAGTGACAGTAAGTCTTTTTGAAGTTGTTAACTGCTGTTTTGTATTTTTTTTTTCCCCAAGCAATGAAGCTCTGCCCAGTATTACACAAGTTCGAAGAGAAGGAATTGATGATATGTATGTATTGCCTGCTTTAGAGGATGAAGAGAAGAATAGGTAGGTAGAAATAAGAAAAATAGCTTAAATGGCTTTTAATAAACTTGGGTAAAAGTATAAACCACATTTTTTGATGCTGATGAAAGGCCTTTGACCTATGAGACACTGTAATATATATATAAAGTATATTTCTTTAATTTATAGTATATTTCAGTTTCTTTTTGTATACAGAAGCCTTCTAGTTATTTAGGGGAAAGTAACAGAAGCAGCTTGTAGCCCACGGATTAAATTTCTACACTGGGTTCATGTTTAAGGACGAAAGTTCTACCTCAGTCTCTGTGGCCATGTCTGTACAACTAAATGGGACTGATTGTTCAAGCCTAGGTGGCTGCTGCCCGTGGCAGCTTGATTCTGTTTTGTGTTGTCATGTTCAGCAGAGGCAGGCTTTGTCTGTAGTTGTCACACCTGTGACATCTTCTTAAGTAACACTAATTGAGAACGTGGAGCTGCCCTGTGGGTCACTCTTTGCACATCTGTACCTTTATGTACTCCAAATGCTGACCAAGTAAGAATTGCGTCATGATCTAAACAGCAGCAGTTGTCTCCATCTAGTTTTAACTGACATAAGTTTGCCTTCTTACTTTCTGTTGAGATCTTTTTGACCTGTGTATGTATTTGTATGTGTGTTTGTGTATATATATATGTATATATTTGATACTGTGAATTTTTGTACTTAACCAACGAAGGGATGACTTAATGTCTTTTTGCTTGAAATAAGAGCTCTCTTTTCCTGGGTAAATATCTACACCTTTTGTTTTCTCTTTGTGATTTTTAGCTCAGAGGAGGAGGAAGAAAAAGAATGGCAAATGAGAATGAGCCAAAGAAAGATGTTGGAAGTAAGTGCAACCTAGTTGCCTTGTTACTGTGAACAATCCTCTCATTCATGTGCTATGCTTAAGAGACAAACCAAAATCTTAAATCCCATTGTTTGGAGATATAGGTCTTACTATAACATTACTTATAAGCAAACAAGTTAATTTTCAGTACTCTAAGAATTCCTATTAATGAGGAAATATAAGTGTAATTTCTTCACTAGAATACAGAAGAATAGAAAATTCTTATGGTATCCTTTCTTTTTCTTTTTACTACTTCCTCTGAACATGTGCAGCAGACATTGGTTTTTGGAACAATGCAGGTGAAATGCATGCATTTGTGCACATGTGTATGCACATAAAAGACAGCATATTTAACAAAATTCCTGTGCTTCTCCAAATATGAACTGATGTTGAAGCACTTCAGTCCTTGAGTTTTCACAGATAAATTCTGTGTTTGCTTCTGATGTGCTGATCTAAATATTTTATTGTTTTTGTTGTGCTGTAATATAAAATATGTATTGTGTTTTCCATTTTTATAGGAACAGTTATGTGAAAATCCTTATTCTGTAGATATTGAATCAGACGATTTCCACAAGCTGCCTCCAGAAATAAAACATGAGATCTTGACTGATATTAAAGAACTTACAAAGCGAAGAAGAACGTTGTTTGAAGCAATGCCAGAGGTAATATTTAAAATAGCTTTCAAGGCATCAGAATGGAGCTATTGCCATTAATGCCGATGAAGAAAGAGTACTACATCTGGAAAGCTTTACTCCCTGGACTATTTAATAAGAGATGTTACCTTGAGGAGAAAAAATCCAATGAGATAATGGCTCTTAACAGCCTTATCTCTTGATTTCCACTAAAATTAGCAGAGCTAATTCTGTTTGGCAAAAATGTTAAAAATCATGCTGTGTTTCATGCCTCATCATCATGATTCCCAAGACTGCATAACATGCTACTGGTGTAGATGAGCCAGGCAGAATGAACACGGCTTGGATTCCAAACCCTGAGGTTGTTAGAGGAGCTGGCAGCTGGGAAAAGGCTTTTGTGACTTAGGCAGATGTGTTGAAGCTGTTCAGAGACAAATGGGGAATCCTGTAGTGCCACTTCTACAGTGAGGTCTTGAAAGTCCAATATATATCAGATCAAATGATGGCTTGTGTCCAAGTGTAAGCTAAGAACCATCATTTTAAAATGATCCACGTGTGGATTATTTTTTAATAGCCTTTTTTTTTAAGGTGGGGGTGCAGTCTGATAACCAGCTAAGTTTTTTTGGTCACAAAATTGAGCTCTTCTGTTTAGCCAGCACTCAGAACTACCGGTACCTTTTAGAATTGTTGTGTGTTGCCAGTATAGTGTTGCTACTGCTTGGGAATGCAGCAGCCTGTGAAAGACAAATGTTAGCTGCTTAAAGGAACTCTTGAAAGAACTCCCACACTCTTCTAGAGTGTGGGAAATGAACTTGCTTAAAAGGGGTATTTTATTTCAATTGACTTGTTTGTTTTGTTTTGTGTTTTGTTTTGTTTTGTTTTTTTGAGGACTCCAATGACTTTTCCCAGTACCAGCTTAGGGGTTTGCTTAAAAAAAGCAACCTCAATCGGTGCATAGAAAATGTACAAAAAGAAATGAATCAACAGCACTCGGGTGAAATCCAAACACAATATGAAAATGAAGGTGGTTTTGTGAAAGAAGTGGAATCAAGGAGGGTGGTCTCTGAAGAGACTTCTCACTATATTCTGATAAAGGGTATGTCAGGTCTTAATTTTGTAAAACCTGTTGTTTGGAGTGTGCACTCAGCAGCTTGCAGTTTTAAGAAAAACCTCAATATTGTTGGTGCATGTAGCCTTTGTATGAAGTGTGCACTACTGTTATACATCATTAACTGTGATCTGTAAACCTGTAGAAAAGTGGTTTATTAATCTTTATATAATGATGTTCATTATGTAAAATGGAATGTTATTATAAAGCAGTATTTTTCAACACAGAACTTTCTTTCAGGTATTCAAGCAAAAGAAGCTATGAGTAGAGACTTGGAAACTACTGCAGGACCCTCATCAAAAATGCATGAATTGTCTAAATTAAATAAAATCAATGAACCTTCTGCTAATGCAAAGCTGGCTGTGTCTGACAAGGTGCAGACAGAGAAAGATGACAGTGTGGTGGCAGCACCCCCCTCTCCTCGGACTTTGCTTGCTATTCAGGCAGCCATGGTAGAAAGCAGCTCAGAAGAAGAACTGGATGCAGGACAATCGAACATGGACCAATTTGTATCAGAGGAAGGCAGTGTGTCCCCAAGAACACTGCGGGCAATTCAGCAAGCTCTGAGTGAAGATGATAAAAGGGAGGAAGTTATTCCTGCTACAGCTGATGGAGTGCTGTCAGAAAGACCAGAAGTGAAGGATTTTCTGCTTAGTAGTTCAGATGAGGAGGAGCAGATTGCTGAAGTTAAGGAGGGAAAAAACATTCCTACAGCTACAATTCAGTCTTCAAGCCAAGTGACTATGCAAGATGCTGAATTTAAACAGAAGAGTCAGGAGTTGGAAAAAAGTCATATTGCACCCAAAGACACTGGTATATCCAGAGATGAAAATTATTCTGCTATTGAAAATACTAGAAAAGGCAAAGAAGATACAGACAAAGAAGAAAATTATTCAGAAAATCATATTGCATCCAAGGACATTAGTATATCCATAGCTGAAACTTATACTGACAATACTATAAATGACACAGAAGATGTAGACAAGGAAGAAAATGGTTCCAAAAATCATATTTCACCAAATAATACCAGGATATCCAGAGCTGAAAATTATTCTTATATTGACAATACTCGAAAAGGCAAAGAAGACTTAGACAAAAAAAAAAATGGTTCCAAAATGGACATAAATTCTCTGGGAGATAAGGATATGAATTTGTATGTGCAGAAGCCAAGCTGTTCTCCTGTGCAAACTAGTATAGAGGCTTTGATTCATGCTGAAACAACAGACCTTTCTAAAAATGAGGAAAACTTGAAAATTTCTGAAAATACAGAGGAAGTAATTTCACAAACAGAGGAGAATGTCTCTAAGGATATTAGATTTTTTCCAGAAGCAAGAGATCCTGAGGAGGAAAGAGAAGGGATATCACAGTCCGAAGACAGTGATTCTGATGGTATGTGCTTTTTAATTGTATAAAAAAAAAAAAAAGAAAATAGGACAATATTTGTAGTCATTTGAATGTAACCTTTTCTCCTAGTCAGAAATGCTCTAAAATACATCTACTCCCAGATATGCAGGAGGCAGGAAGAAAACCTGAGCTATGTTTTTCCCCTTGGTGTCACATTTTAGCATTGAAACCTGAGTATAGAATGTGGAGAATCAGGAAAGCATGTTGTGTACATTGAACTTAACTGGTGTATTAACAGTCAGCCACTTGGTTGATGTAATTTCACAATCCTTATTTTTATGTGCTGCCTATAGAAAAAAAAGTCACTGCCCAAGTTAAAAATTGAAGTACAAGTCTCTATTTCCCTTTAATAGGAAGCTTTGTTGAAGTGGATGCTGAAATCAGTAATGAGGCTGAGTTTCCTACGAAATATGATGAAAAATTAGGTGATGAAACAGCACTTCCAGAAGTGGAGACAGACAGACCTGCTGTTGTCACACAGGACTTGCTGAAGGAGTCTGATGAAGTGCAGTTGGGAGACACTCAGAATGTTGGAAGAGAAGCTGATAGTAAAGATGCAGTGGATGAGTGGCAAGACATAAGTTTGGTAACTCCTTGTTTCTTGTTTTGAGCTTGTAATGGAGTGCTTTGTCTCCAACTAATTGTTAAGGACAGCTTCTTATTGTTTCATTACTTTCTCACATATGTATCTAATTGTATGGCAACTGATCTTTCTTTAAAGATCTCTCTCCCTAAAATCAAAGGAAAACTTCAAGGTTTTAGCACACTGATGATTAGAGCCACCTCTGGTCTTACAATTTGCTGCATTAGAGAAGCTAACGACTTCCTAGTGTGAATTAATGGCACAAATACTACTAAAATAACTGTAGTTGGAGACTTAGTGCTTTACTTTACTAAGTATACCAGAATTGTTGAAAAAATAAAAATCTTGGTTTATATTTTCAGGAAGAACTAGAAGAATTAGAAAAGGACCTTTCTGCTGAGCAGAATACGCTTCAGTCTCAAAAACAGCAGCAGGAACGTGTTGCTGCTTCTGTAACAGGACAGATGTTCTTGGAAAGCCAGGTAGTATTTCTTGAGACATTTTACTTTTCCTTCCTCCACCCCAGTCATTTACTCAAAAGCTCTTAGTAATTTTGCTTAGTTATAGGTCACCTTTTTTCCTCTTAGGAGGTTGTTTTCTTCAGTTTGCTTGATTTAAAATATTGAAACTGTTGAGGTAATCTTCAATTCCAGCAATTTTAAATAAGTGTTATAAAATTATAAAATAATAATATAGTTGTGGATAAGTCAGTATATCTTTCAAGCACCAACTTTTAAAGGTTTGGCCAGTTTGATCTTTGCCTGTTTTTGTGAAAGGTGCAAAATGAACAAAAAATATTAGGAAGCTATATTCAGCAGCAAACAATTGATGCAGTTTGTGTATTAAGTAAACTGTGATTTCTCCTAGGGATTAAAAGGTAAAAAATTACAAGAAGTCTGTACAGTTTATGCCCTGAGTAAGCAATGAGAAGGACTCTCACTAGTAATGCCTGAATAAGCCTGTTAGTTGTGTCAGTGTTTCAAGGTTTAATACAATGTGTTTGGGTTAACATACCCAAAATATAGTAGACTAGTGATAGTGTCTGTGATGTAGTAAACTTAGGCTAACAAATTAATTCTGAGAAATATGTAAATGCTTGAATTTTTTTTCCTTAATGGGACATTTTAGGTAGTTTTAAAATGATATTCTAATCTTGGTTAAATATTTGCAAATACTTGTTTCTTGAGGTGATTTTTTTAAAGGCCCGTAGACAGCTTTTGTAATATTACATGCCATATAATTGTAGGCACACCATTATAATTGTAAGTCTTTTGATCTTGTGTTTTTATTCTTAATTACAGTAAAAATTTAAAGTCTTGAGACTGATTCTGTCAAGCCTCAAAAGCCATCTGAGTGACGAACATAATCCAGACTTGTGTAACTAGTCTGTAAACCTAGTACGTGTGGGATATTTAACTGAGGTTATGTAATGTATTCCATAAAAGCAAAAATGCATCAAAATAGAGGCATATCAAAACACTATCCGAGGAATGATTAGTCTTCCCACTGTTTCCTGCTTGATATGAATGTTTCTCATATGCTTTCATAGTACTTAATTAGATAAAGTGATGACCAAATCTTTTTTTAAATATGAGTATTTTTATTTTACTTTTTTTATTTAATCTGCATCTTTCTTTCATGGAGCCCACATAATTGTGATGCATGGAGTTTTCTCCTTGCTGTGCAGAACAATACTTAAGTATGCTGGTGTAATTAAGATGGCAGATTCTCAAACTATGTGGTAAAAGTGTGCTCAAGTAGTGCTTGACTTATATGGCACTGTCTGCCTGAGAGGAGTTGAGTGGGGATTCCCCCTTGACTTAACTGAGCTTGGCACTTTTTACCAGAAATTTAAGGTTTGTTGTCAAATATTAAATATTTCCCAAGTGGGAATCTAGCAGTTCTGAGTCAAGCAGAAGTATATTAGAAGTTAATTCTTTAGATGAATTATTAACTGTTTTCCTTCCATCCTACAGGAGCTCCTCCGTCTGTTTGGCATTCCATATATTGAAGCTCCGATGGAGGCAGAGGCACAGTGTGCCATATTGGACCTTACTGATCAGACCTCTGGGACAATCACCGATGACAGTGATGTTTGGTTATTTGGTGCACGACATGTTTATAAAAATTTCTTCAGTCAGAACAAATATGTAGAATATTATCAGTATATTGACTTTCAGAACCAGCTAGGTAAGCCTCAGGTATTGGTTTGTTAAACAGAGTCTTTAATAAGACAGCTCTGTCATCTGTCTCTTTGAAATTGTATTTTCTACAGAAATTTTTGTCTCTTATTACAATGTCTGTTCCTTGGAGAGTCTCTAAAGCCATTCAGTTACGTTGCTGTTTTATTGCCAGATGACCCCCCTGAGTCTGCAGACACCTGCATTTAATGTACTGAGTTAGTGTGATGATCATCAAGGCCTGAGATATGAACTATTACACCAGTTTCTGGGTAAATGTTAGCATGACTTTTCTGATGTGGAGGGAAAAGGATATTCTGGTGTCATCAGATCCTTAGTCTTCTGGAAATGGAAGTTAGTTCTGGACATACTGAGATGTAATATATCAAAAGAGGATCTGGAATATGTGTAAAGCATTTTTCACATAGTTGACATTGACAGATTTTTTTCTTCCTTCAGATTGCTCTTGAACTAGTCTGTTCAAATTGTTGCCAGTTTTGTTCAACTAAGTTTCAGTGTCACATAGAGTATTAGGCAAAATATGACCTAATTGAAACTTGTTATTATGTCTCGAGCAGAACTCTTTTAAAATTGGCTTTGACATTTTCAATTTGAGCGGCTATAGACTTCGAAATAGTATTTTAATGCCTTTAGCATGTAAAATTTTGTAACATTTTTATATGGTGAAAAATGTAGCTTTAGTTTCTTCCAGCAAATTGAATGAAATATTTTTCCCCTGTTTAATTATGCTACTCTAGCTTAATTGGAAAGGATTGCTGTAAAAGCATGTCTGTGATTTTTAGCTGGTTTTCATGTGATAAGCCAAATCTTTTATTTATTTATTGGGAAAAAATAGTCATCATCAGTCTTTGTCTCATTCCTCTGCAGTCTTGTGCTTCTCCTTCTTTTCCATGCATTGCAGAAATTTTTCTTTCTGGACAGCTGATGGATATCATGACTAGCATGATGATGGTCTTGCTTTGTGTGTTTAGACTCACATCCCTCCTTTTCTGTACAGAATTTTTTTAAAATTCTTTTTTTCAAATCTAAACTCTTGAAGCTGACTAAAAAATCAGTCTGGTTGCCTCAGACCTTGTAGCCTATGGAATAGAAGTGGCCAGCTGAGTTCTTCCTTCTTTCTGGCTGTTTCACAGGCTCTTCTGGTCTACTTAGTAACTGTACCAGCACAGAGCAAAAGGCTCCCAGTTGGGGAACACTTCTAGGAAGCAGAGGCATTGATATTATGGACTAGAATTCAACCAGAATCTTTTTACTTGATTCTGGCATTACTAAATTCAGGTCAGCATTAGATGAAAACAGGACAGTAACTGGATTAAATAAATGTAAAAAAAAAAAATCTCTTAACAACCTCGAATTTTGAAATTGCAGAATTATTTAGGTTGGAAAAGACCTCTGAGATCATCCAGTCCAATGTTTGTCTGATCACCACCTTGTCAACTAGACCATGGCACTGAGTGCCACAGCCAAGTTGTTTCTTGAACACTTCCAGGGATGGTAACTCCACCACCTCACTGCACAGTCCATTCTAATGTATAACAATCATTTCCATGAAAAAATTCTTCCTGATGTCCAATGTAACATTTTCATTTTGGCAAGATGTATTTGCCAAGTTAGCACAATTATTGGTGCTTGAGCTAGCAGGAGCATATTGATACTGCTCCAGAACATAATTTAGCAAATTCTGATGTCTTGAATTAAATATAATTTTCTGGAGTTAATGCCTTTGTGTTCCTTTCAGTTTTTGCCTTTCAGATAATATTTTTTAATTTGTAAGATAATAAATTCTGAATCCACACACTTTCTTTTTCAGGGTTGGATAGAAGCAAGCTAATTAATTTGGCATACTTGCTTGGAAGTGACTACACCGAGGGCATCCCAAATGTTGGCTTTGTAACAGCAATGGAGATTTTAAATGAATTTCCTGGGAATGGCTTGGAACCTCTCTTAAAATTCACGTATGTTTTGTCATGTTTTGCTTTTTTGTATCTCCATGTTGTGATTATTAGTGAATATGCTTTTCTGATGCTTAAGCATTCAGCAAAACATATAACCATCATTGAGCATCATTAATGAGACTAAGTTAGCTGTAAAATGTGACTCCATTCTATCACTATTCGGAATGACAGATAGATAAGGTGACAAGTTGATATGGCAATCACAGGGAAACAAATGAAGACAGCAGAACAGCTGTAAAATTGTGTGTCTGCCTCAGAGTTCATTGGAGAGCTGGATCCATAGTGGAGCAGAGGTTCATTCTCCCTGGGTTGGTGAGAGGTTGATGTAGCTTGCTCATAGAGAAAGGGAACTTGAGTGAGGAATGGATGACCTGGAAAGCGACAGGCAGGTAGGGTGTGGGCAAGAACAAGATTTGAAGAGGGCCAAGGCAGCTGTATTGGCAATGGCAAGGATGGTTAGAAGTTTTTTTTTTCCTTTCTTTTCCTTGCATACCAAAAAACCTCCACAAATGATCAGTGTGTGTGGAACAACCTCTGCAAGTGAGGCTGAAGTTGAGGCCTTCTGTTTAGCAGCTTATGGGGAATCCAGCTTATGGATGTTTGCTGCTGTGGCTTACAATGGCTGTATTTGATGTCTATGTTTTGTCTTTTCTACTTTCAGATTATTTGTCCTTTTGGCCATCCTTCATTTGGAAATTTTCTACCTCATTTCTTGTAGTAACTGCAGTAGGGAGACTAAGGCTATTGTAATTAGCATGATGGCTCTTGATATTTTGAATTTTATTTTATGAGGCAAGTTAATAATTTTCTCTGTTTTTCAGTGAGTGGTGGAATGAGGCTCAGAAGAATAAGAAACTGAGGCCTAATCCACATGATACCAAGGTCAAGAAGAAACTACGGGAGCTACAGCTTTATTCAGGTTTCCCAAATCCAGCAGTGGCAGAAGCATACCTGAAGCCTGTGGTGGATGAGTCAAGGGGTTCGTTCACCTGGGGAAAGCCTGATGTAGAGCAGATCAGAGAATATCCTTTTCCTTGTTAGGTAAAAGTACTCAAAGTTCATAAGGAGTCAGTAATGGAGTGTCAAGTTCTTAATATCTCTTTGCTGTGAGGGGCCCCAAGCCCTATCTGCATGTGCTCCCCTAAAATGATACCAGCTCTGGAATGAAAGGGAATGCAGCCATGCATGTGTGGCACTCAGGGCTGCTCTGCCCTCCTGAGAGAGTGGGCTGCCTCGCTTTGCATGGAGAACCTTGTGGCTGAACTGACTAGTTTGTTGTGATGTCATATTTCTGTAACTGTCCTGTGCCTGTTTCTCGGCTTAGAGTGGGATTGTTTGCACACTCCCTATGTATGTTTGCCATTTCTCACAAGTAAGTGTCAAAGCCTAGACAGAAATGGTATTTCAGTCTGCACTTTATCCTTAGTTATTCCCTGCATTTCTTCCAATAATGTCTACTTTTTGCTTCTGTTACAGTCTGAGCTGCAGCTAACTGTTGAAAAGTAGATGGCAATGAATGCAGAGCTAGTAGTGTTTTAAGCAGTAAATGAAACTTCCAGCGGGTGCAAATGTAAAAATAAGATTTATTTATAGGCAATACCATTTAGCCAAAATAAGTTCTGTCTTCACTGAGATATGCTTTTAGAAATGTTGATACTAGAGAAAAAGTTCTGGAACTAATGGAGATGTAGCAGCGTGACTGTGATACGTTGTTTTAACCGAGAGTCTTTTGTCTGATTTTGTAGTAGAAAGCGCTTTGAAGTGGAGCAACTTTCCTCTAGACATTGTTTACTTTAGGAATTTTCATTTTATGTGTTTACAAAATACCAGTAATAGCTATTTTGTAAAGTTCCTTAACTTTCTGCACATTCTGCAAGGATCACTTTGGCTGGACTAGGACAAAGATAGATGGAATCCTTTTGCCTGTGATGAAACAGCTGAACTTGCAGCAGGTGAAGTAAAAACCTACCTGTAGTTTAAGGGTAACTGGAAAATTGTGAGAGAAGCATTTTAAAAAGAACAGCAAGGCTTTGAAGTAAAATATCTTTCTCAGAAGCTGGACTTTGGTTTTTAATCTTTTTATGTATTTTTTTTTAAAGTCACAAAGCTTGCTTCTCTAGACTTCATTTCTGTATGATTTTAGTGTGCTTTGAGGGACTCTGCATAATTTCAGTTGTTAGTTTCAAGTTTTCTTATGTATAAAGCAGCTATCTCAAGTCCAGGCTGCTGTTTGTTCTGGACATAGTGGAAGCTACAGTTACCTCAAGCAAATTTAGTACTTCTAGAAGACAATGTGCTGTCTCTAAAAAGTATTTATGAAAGTGCCCCTAAAATTTTGATGAAGTGATACTGCCCATTTGGTGCTGTACACATCCTCTGAGGAGGAGTGAAGACTGAACTGTTGAGCCCATTAATAATATTACTCTAATTTCCAAAAACACGTTCTGTCAACTTTATTAACACTTGAAAGTGAATAGTGATGCCTGCTGTGGTAGCTGTCAAAGTGGGTTGTAAAAGCGATCCCCAGTATCAGATTCTTTTCTCCTTTTGCCATACACAAGATAGATACATTGTCTAAACCAGTGTTCTGGGTTCTCTGTATCACTGAAAGGAGCAAAAGCCCAGTAGTTAAATACATATACTTTCAGGTTGACTCTAATATCCTTTGGAAGTGTCTGTCTCTCTTAGACAATTTTAGGGAAAAGGTAGACAACTGGCTTAGTCTATACAAAAAGCCTAGCTGTGGTTGAATAGCACAAATCCACGCTGTGTGACGACTACTGCTTGTACTCTTCAGTCTTTATACTGTAGCAGCATGTGGTGCAATGAACTTAAGTCAAAAGCCTGCGTGTTCTTGCGCTTGTGGGCACAAATGGGAAGTGCACTTACAGCATTTACTTAGTAAACATTCTGATTTAACAGCTGGAAGCTAAGGATGTGTTTGTAAGGACATACTTAAGAGCACTACAGAGATTCTCTGTATTAGGGTTGACAGTAGCAACATATGTCTGATCACCAGCAGCACAATATTTATGAAATCTCACTGGAGTTTGCTAATTATTAATTTCTGTAAAGGTTCTTGTTTCCTAATTTATTATAAAGTATGGGTATTACTATAATGATGCATCTTACTGTTCACATCTATGTGCATATGTATTAATTTCATTAGTTCTTTGTCCTGCTTCAGTTTTGGATGCTTTATAGTATAGCTAACAACTGAATTCCCATCACAAAAACATCCAACTGTGTTTCTGTTTTATTTTTGATAGACTCAGCTTCGAATTGATTCATTCTTCAGACTAGAACAGCATGAAAAACAAGCCATTAAAAGTCAGAGACTGCGCAGAGCTGTGACTTGTCTGAAGAGAAAGGAGAAAGAAGCAGATGATGAAATTCAGGAAACAGCCACAGCTGTTACGGAGATGGAACTTAAACAGCCTGGGAAAAGGAAAGTGGAAGGTACCGCAGGTGGTGCAAATCAGGCTGCGGCAACAGAAGTACAGGGTGGAAAGAGAAGAAAACATTCAGATTCCAGAAAAGAATTTTTATTTGGAGGTGGTTTTGTTGGAAATTTGCACCTTTCAGAAACTTCTAGTGACTCCTCAGTGGAGGAATCCAAAGGCAGAGATTTAGGCAAGAGCAAAAGGAGGAAAAACATGTCTGCAGCAGAGGCAGCAGACCATAAAGAGAAAAAAGGATGCAGTAGCTCAAGTGAGGATGAAAACCTGGGAAATGTAGTCATGGTGACTGCCAAACCTGTGTTTGAAGGCAGAAAAAAGAAGTCGCGGAGCAAGAGAGGAATAAGAAATAAAATGTCATAAAGAAAAAAATATTAAAAAGGAGAGACTGTCTGTGATTTTTCTGACTTGAGCTTTGTAAATATTCCAATGAATTTTTTATAAAATATAATAAATTATCGCTATTTGTAATACATTTTGTCACACATTTTCTGTCCAGAACTTAAATAGAAGCAATTCGAAACAATGAAAACACTAATTTTAGCACATTTACTCAGAAAGACCTAGATTGGACCTGATAGAAGTTTCCAGGCTTCAGATTTTAAAATTGAGCCAAAACATGTTGTCCATTTTTTTGTATTCTAATTGAGTTGATAGAGCTGTTAAAATCACCTGCAATCTGTTCCTTCCTTACCTTCAAATTTAAATGAAATTCTGAACATTACTTGGGTTATTTCTAGGTGTTGTGAGAAGTAAAATAAGTTCATTTTTTTTGCTTTTCTTCTTTCCTTCTAAGGAAAGAAGACTAAGCCTGTCCCGAAAGTTTTGTGCCCAAAGTAATGTTTTGTTTTGAAGAGAGATGATGCAAACCCTCAAAAAATCTCAAGAAAAACATACAGTACAGTAAGTCCTTCTATAATCTGATGTTCAGTAATTGTTTATGTTCTGAATGTAAAACATGTCTCTAGATTTGGAGTTACATGACTGTGTCCAAAGCCATTTGTTTACAAAGGTGATGTTCAGAGGTATCTACTGGTTGCAGCAGTCACATTGGATTAATTTGCGAGGGACAGTGTGAAGCTCAGACTTTTCTCACATGCCTCACTTCTCTGAATATAGAATTTTTCTAGCTCCTGTGGTTTAAGGAGGAAAAGCACAGAATTCTACCCATCTTACTTGTGTTCATACATTACATTTTAGTCCTTCTTGCCTTTTTTTTTTTTTTTGCCTTCTCATTTGATATTTCTACTGCATTTCTCATTGTTTCATTATTTGAAATACAAGCCCATACATTAAAGTTTTGTGTGAGACATTAATCCTCCCTTAAATGGGTGAGGGGCTGAGGTGAACTGGATGGGATTTGGCCCTTACAATTGCAGGGAGTCTAATACTTCATGTACGGTTTATACTGGGTGAAAATCATCCCTTTTGATACTACTTTTCTAAAAGATTATAACATTTTAAGCAAATTCTTAGTCTGTCCAGCCAGTTTACAGTATGATTTTGTAACACATTCATTAGCATTACTGAATTTTACTTTAAAAGTGTGTATCAGGTCCTGGTGAGTTGTTTATAAATGTGGAAGAGCTCCCTTTAATTTCTTTTGCTAACTATGGTACAGAGACCCTCACATCTCTGTAGGGCTTGTTTAGTATTTTTGTACAATAATTTATTATTTTTTGGTAACACCCAGAAACCCCCGTTGAGGTTGAAGTCTAATTTTGCTAAAAAATGTGTGAAGTGAGAGACGACTCCTGTCAGGAATTGATTATAGTCTAAAAAAGAGAAGCCTTAGATACCTGTATTTGTTCCCACGACAGTGTTTGCAGTCTGTTGAGCACATGGACATCTTGGATATGGAGGAGCGGTATGTTTATATTTATGCAGGGTGACAGCTGTGTCGTAGGGTTAGGATTCTGGGGGTTGTGTACCTTGTCACAGTTCTGCATTCCAACGTGAGCATGCATTTCTATATCCCTGCTCCAAAAGCACCCCTGCCCCTTGGTAATTTTTCCCTTGGAAGACTCTTTTGGCTCCGAAGAATGTGCTCTTCAGTTACTGTTTAGTAACAGTGAGAGGTTGCTATCATCCTGCCGCTAACCCTGCCCTGTTTTGTAAACAGTACTCCCAAGTTGGTCACTTTGTTGGTTGGAGCTGCCTTGAGTGGGTGCCCCCTGCTGTTACAAAATTGCTCCCTTACATAAGGGCTGGTGTGTGGTGCCCTCTCGGTGTTTGTGCTGCAGCTGTCGGGATTTATTATCGCTCCCGGTGTGGGGATGTTGGCAGTGTGTGACACAGGCTTCGGGACACGTGTTTGCCTGCGGGTCTCTGGGGGGGAAGCCACCGGCAAGATAGGGACTGTGCTGCTGGAGCACTATCTTTGGAAAGTTGCAAGAGATTCAGGTAACATCGACCAAAATGCGGTGGATGCCGGTGGTGTCTCACTTGTCTCTGTCTTTTACTCTAAATTAGTTTGTATCATTTGCTTTAAACAGCGTAACCGAGCTGTTCTGCCCTGTTTAGTTGCTTGTAGCGCTCCTGAATGCCTATGTTAGAGTCAGACAGGTTGCTGTGTAGTTCAGAGTACATCAGGATATTTTTGGAATGGCATAAAAAACGTAGAGGACCACAAAATACAAAAGCTTCGTCTTGCAGGGTGATTTTACCTTTTATTTTGTCTTCTAATGGGAAGAAAATTTCCTTTTTTTTTTTTTTTTTAATACTGTTGAGGTAGACAACAAGCTGATGAATGCGTGTAGCATTTTCTGCTTCATATCCCCATAGTTTCTTGTGCTGATGCATACAAAGACTGAATCCCACTGAGTCTCTTTTCTGTTGCCTATCTAATATTGTTATTGCTAAGTTCATGTAGAGACATAAATATAATGGCAATATTTTTGTTCTCTCTACTATGGTGACATATAGAAAGCCAATAAGCTATTTTCACCTTCAAACAGGATAATGGCTGCTGGTATTGTAGTAGCAAAGTTAAACATTAAACCTGTGTGTCTTTTGTAGTGTGAAGTCAAGAGAGCAAGGTGCATCCTCTCAAACAGGAGAGGGCTGTTCCATACTGTCCTCTTTATCCTGAAGTTTTGAGAGAAAAACCTGCCTAAGACTTTGCACTGTGAGGATGATTCAATATTCAGAATATATTTTTACTTTGAGTGCCCTTTCTTTTTTTCTTTTTTTTTTTTTTTTGAACCCACTATAGAGAGATACTCTTTTAGTCACTGCCTTATTTAATTGCATCCCTATTGCGTGTTTAGACATCTGTAGATTATTAACTGTATGCTGCCTGTAAACATCCTGGCAAAAATCAGTCAAATTTCCACATAAGAGTGGACATCTAAAAATCATATCAAAGCATGAAAAATAGTCAAAACAGTGGTTTATTTTTTTTTGCTGTGGACTCAGTGTTCTTTCTGATTGTAAAATATCAAGAATTGGAGGCTATTTGTTGTCTGTCTGCTTTTCTGCAGACAGCTGAAAATTGTATTGTCCTCTGTCCCACTTTTCCTACTACTTTTTTCTCCAGTATGTTCTTTGTTCATATAGGCACGTATCCTTTCTGTTCAGCATATTATTTGTGAGTCCTGCTCCCCTACTCTCATGTGCAGCTTTTACTTTCAGGTT
Source organism: Eulacestoma nigropectus (assembly GCA_013397775.1). Classification (NCBI taxonomy): domain Eukaryota; kingdom Metazoa; phylum Chordata; class Aves; order Passeriformes; genus Eulacestoma; species Eulacestoma nigropectus. Next base: position 342,503 of record VZTE01000061.1, read on the forward strand.
TCCTTCCCTTCCAAGCCAATTAATTCAAACAAGATTAGAACCTATTGGTGCAATTTTTCTTCTCTTTCAGGAATTTGTTTCTACCTTTCCTTTAAATCCTTTATAAGCCTACCCAATCTGATTTTAATTGATTCTAATTTTAAAATTTTATAAAATGCTTCTAAACATTTATCAAAGCTTTTGGTTGGTTGGTTGGTTGGTTTGGTTTGGTTTTTTTAAAATCTGTTCTCTTTCCTCTGTGAGAGTGTAACAGTTGAACTAGATTGCTGCTTCTTGTACTTTTACGCCTTGAATATTGATACTTATGTGTCTTTATGTCTTTATTATCAATAGAAGTAAATTTTAGCATAATACAAGTAATTTTTTTGAATGAAGCTTGTGTGTGAAAGAAGAAATAAAGCAACTTTATTCAGACAGGCTTGTGTTTCTCTGTCCCAGCGTTTGTGACATAGTATGGATTTGATATCATCACAGCATAACCATCTACAAAACCAGTGGGTCAGTGAATTGGAAAGACAAGAAGGTAAAATGTTTCTTATTTCACTATGTTTCCTTGTTACACTTAAGAACATTGTTAAGTATAAGGAACAAAGTGTCTTGCTGACAATGAGCTATCTTGTCATTCATTTTTTTTCTGAAAACTGTGTTTATGGCATTTGTACAGACAATGCAACAAGTAGCACTGTTGTAGTGTGCTAGCAGTGCATGTGGTATATTAAGTGTGTTACACCTGTGTGCTCTTGTCCTGGCAGTTTCCTGCTGGTGCCTGGCTTCTGTCCTCCAGTTTCTTGCCTGTGTCTGGTTCCAGAGAATGAGGCTGTGACTATGCTCAAGCTATTCAGAGAGGTTTGTTTACAAGCTGACAGTTAGGAGAATTGGTTATTACAAACTTGGTTCCTGTCTAGACAGCCTCAGACCCTACCTTCAAATACCGTCAGAGGCTGTTGGCAGTGTTTCCTTTTAAGTACTTTCATGGCTGCACGCCTTTGAAGATTCCAAAGCTTCATAAGTAGTCCCCTCTTTAGCGATGACCAGGAGTAGGCAAGGTATTAGAACAAATGCATATGTTTTGGGATGGGATCTAGTTAAGTTCTACAGCTGAGTGCAAAACAAGGAGATTTAAAAAATAATTTTATTTTTCATAACATTTTTGTTTAAGATCTCAGCTGAGCTGTGGTCTGTGTAGTCAGGTAGTTCTCTTCTGTGTCTATAAACATTAGTCTAAGGAGATGAGGAGACATGAATGGAAAATTTGATATCTTTACAGTTCTGTCTGACACCACCCTTTGGCATCTCAAATTCCATGCCAGGTCCTGGAGGTGGAAGGGTGCTGAGCCTGATACATGCAGATTTGCCTGCTTGATTACTCTGAGCCTGTGCCTTCCTTGTTCTCATCCTTTTTCTTTACTGCTTTCCCCATTCCTATTTCATTATTTCACCTGCCCAGTCTCAATATCTATTTCTCAGGGTTCTTATTCCAGTTCAGTTTGTTTGCAACTTCCAGTCATAGGATCATAGATTCACAGAATGGTTTGAGTTCGAAAGGACCTTAAAGACCATCTAGTTCTAACCCCCCTGCCATGGGCAGGGGCACCTTCCACTAAAACAGGTTGCTCAAAGCCTCATCCAGCCTGGCCTTGAAGACTTCCAGGGATGGAGCATCCACAACTTCTCTGAGCAATCTGTTCTGGTGTTGCACCACCCTCATGGTCTGAGAGCTTTATATTTGGTGCCTTCCCCTTTGCTTATTAATTTACTTGTCATTCATTCTCCAGTTTAAAACGCCTTGTTTTTGTTCATGATTCCCATTACTACTGGTTCTCAGCTTAGAGGTTGGTCCTCACCCACTCTGATCATTCCTTTTTTGACTTTAAACAATCAGCTCTCCACACCTGCATTGTTAGATGTCTCTTTTCTTTGCTCACATAATTTCTCATATTAGCTTTAACTCTCCATGGCTAAATGTTTCTGAGACAGATGCTACCACTCCTAATTTCTTGGGATACTAAATTACTTTACCCCAGTTGCATTATGTAAATTCACCCCAGAATAATTTTATTTCTGAGACAAAAGGAGAAGAACGAGTTTGCAAGGTGTACTTGTCCTTGACAGTCCATCGTCTCGCTTCACTTGGCCATGGCTCAGTTTTTAATCCATAAATATCTGAGAAAATGCTGACCTAGTAACCTTCACGTAACTGCTGACATTTTAGAAGGGACACACTCCTTCTACTTGGCCTGCCTGACAGATGTCCTAATTGATGGCAATTCCTGCCATCATTTCAAGCATCTTGGTGGAGTCCAGAAAGGGGCCTTATGTGGGACATGCTTGGAATGGAGCCAAGTGAAAAGTATCCTAGCCCTGTAACTCACAATTTAAGCTTATTCAGCTGGGAAGAGAGAGTGGCGTAGCATCTCATTCAGATTTCCTGGGTTACTTCTAAAGATTCTTCTTCTCTCTCTCGTTCTCTTCCCTACTGACACTTTTTCACTGACTTCAAAGACTTTGTTGTAAAATGTGAGAAACATCCTGGGACCTGAGTATGGACCCCAAGTCTGCCTCTTCCCAACTGAATGCCCAATTTGGAGTTGGATTTTGTTATCCTCCTTTTGTTATCCTTGTTTTGTTATCCTTCTGGCATGATTCTTGCAGTCCTGGTTTCCTGATGGCCCACCTTATTAATTTAACACCTCTCTGTTCTCTTTCTCTGCCTTCAATAAGTAGACATACTTTTGCTTAAGACCTTGCTAAACTCAGCTGAAAACTTCTTGTGTGTGGTTAGAACAGAAGTTGGAGGCAACACTCAAATAATCAAAGCACACATTAACTTTTTAGGGAAGTCTGTAACTTATTCTTCCCTCTCAGCCATGTGCCCATCTTTCCCATTTTCACTTCTTTAACCTTTGCAGTAGCTGCATTTTGACAATAAATGGTATGTCTCAACTGCCACATGATTAAAGTGGTATGATTGCATGGGTTGGTGTTGTTAGGTTACTTTCAGGTCCTTTATGCAAAAGAATATTTTAGAAATCCAGAATTATTGATAGGTGAAAACTGACAGCATTTTCTTGAGTCTCTTCCTATCTGTCAGTAAATTAGCTGCCTTTTATAATATATATTAGACCATCTAATTTAAGAACACAGTCTGCTTTGTAGTCAAAGGGAAATAATTTAGTTATTTTTAGAGATTAAATAGCTTCTGAGCCTAGACTTGGAGATGTTTTCAATGACAGACAAACATGGTGAAGTAACAAGGGAAGTACTTGGCAAACTTGAATTCATTATGTGTTTATGAGATAAAATGATTACAGTACTTCTATTTTCAGCCATTTAATGTTTTTTAGATGACCTGTGACTTGGATAGGGCTGGGATATCAGTGTTGTAAATCTGAAATTGAAAACGTGCCTCTCAAGCCTGGGTAAATATATAGACTGGATACTGTGAACAAACCCTTCTCCTGTTCTCGTGTCCTTGTGCTCTGGACTGAGTGCATCTTGTCTCTTGGCTGAGAAGAGGCTGCCTGTGGGTGGCAGTTTTGTATTTCTGCATTTCAAAGTATAAAGTTTCAAGCATTTTATTACCCTGACATGGTATCTCAGACTAATCAATATAATACCCCCGTTCATTGCCATTACTTCAGCAGGTTGAGCTTGTAATGAATGTACTGGAATGCCTACTCTTACACGGTGATATCCCTTTTTGTAGGTTGGGATGAAGTAAGGAAAAATTAACTGTGCAGTTTAGACATACTGGAATGGTACTTTGCTTTATGTTCTTAGAAAGGTGTAGGTTACTTCTGACTTCTGTGAAGTCAAGGGCATGATTAGCTTTCCCTCCTAACCCCTTCCTTTCAGGGCCCTTAGGCTGAAATGGAATAAAATAGAAGTAAGTGGAATGAAATAAAGATACTGAAGTGATACTGCCTGAAATTTAGGGACTACTTAGGATTATGTATCTTTCCATGCAGCCATCTGTAATGCTTGCAGGACTAGGACTCTGATCCTGACATGTCAGTAGCTCAGTAAAAATTCTGAGACTCAGAGTCCCTTATTACTGTGACCTTTATGTAGTTTTAGGATAAACTTGGTGTGAGCCATTGGAAATACCCGTATGGATTTATTGAGATACCTTTGGATGATTTCTATCAGTGGAGTAATGTAACTCTTCTCCAGTAATCTCTTACAGTCATAGAACTAGTTGCATGTTTGTTCCCTTACTGATCTTTTTGCAAGTATCCTCTTGACTTTGAGATATACAGATAGCTATTATATATATTTGTAATATAAGCAATATGTATTATATATATTATGTCCACGTGATATAAATAAAATACATATTAAATATTTAGTTTAGATGACTCCACTCCCATGTGTCCAGAGTGGGGGGTGATCTGAAGAGTCCTGGATATTATGAATTCTTGGAATCTCTTGGAAACTCTCTTGCATTAGTCAATCAGTAATATCAGCACAGGCAGTCCTCCTGTGAGGAAGCAATTGCTGAGAAGTCATAGAGGAGCCATCTTCACAGCTGTTGAGACATGGTATTGAAATATTTGTAAGGACAAGTCTAAATGGTAAATTTAAAATCTAAACTCTACAGGGGAGAGTATACCCCTTCTGAAGAAGGGAGAACGTGTTGCTGTAGGGCTGAACTTTGTCAGGTCAAGTTCATGCTGAAGTCTTGGATTTCATTCCTTTTGCCAGTTGGAGAAAATCCATCAAAGCAGGAGAGAAGCAGAAGATGACTGGATCTTATTTCCTTGTGACATTGGGCTGTGACACCATTTGACCTCAAGAGATTAAGGAGAGTCAGGCCGACACTCGAAGAGACTAATACGTTTTTTTTCTTCCCTGTAGGCTGTTCCAATGAATCAATGGGTGAAACTATTGTTTCTGAATGAATGCTTCTTCTAATCCACTATCAAAGTACTTGGAGTATGTTTTGCTACTCTATATGTTATTTGTGAATTAGTCTGAAAATGGAGATGTCGATTGCTAGTTATCACAGCTTTCATGTGGAAGGGTCCTTTTACTTTTTTAGCTACGTTTTAATTCAGGTATGTAGATAGTGGTAATATTTTTTTAAATATAATTTTGATTTAGCCCCCTTCTCTTTGCTGCTTTTTCTGCATTCTAAATGCTATTTTACGATGCCTGTCTCTGCTGCTTTTTCATTCAGTGGAGAATACAATATTGTAGGTGATATCACTAGTGATGCAGTGAGAGATTTAACATATGTTTTTAATTGATGAAAGATACCCAACTGAATTTTAAATTTACAATTTCTGATGCAGCTGTATACTTCCAGACATTATTTTATGTGACAAATGGTGTAAATAGCTGATCATGTAGCTCGTTTCTAAACAGGTAATATTTCTACTCATTCTAAGCAAAAAATGTACAGATAAAGATTCATTGTTATAAGAAAAGATTCTGCATTTTGCAACTTGTTCCATTCTGACCTGATCTATTTCCTGTTATTTTACTTCTACCCTTCCCTTCCCTACTTGAAGGACTTCTCCAGCTTTCTCTCAGCAGAACTCACATAATTTTCTTTAGGTTTTGTTCTAACATATAACATCTTAACATTTGTTTAAAGTGACTTGTGAATATATCAGCAAAATCCTCTGGTTCCCTACACAAGATTTTGCAGCTTGACACATGTTTCTCTAGCTAACCTGCCACTGACTTCACAACTCCAGTCTTCCACATGATTAGTACGTCTCTTTGGAAAACTTTGTTTGCATTTCAGTTGCTTTGCCTTTGAGAATGAGGTTTATGCTCGTTTGATGTGGTTGATACAGTGCAAGATGTGTCAGCAGTACATGAGATTTTTCCCTCAGCTCCGATATTAGTGTAGAACCAAGGGAGCTCATGGAACATGCTCCAAAGATGTTAGACTTCTATAATAAACAAACGTTATCTAAAATATTCCAAAGAACACTGTAAGTAATTAACCTATTAAGCAAAAAGTCTTAAGAAACTTAAAGATATTCTTGAAGAATTTGGGGCATCTATAGATTGTAACTTTGTGTATACGAGTTCAAGACAAAGGAGTTCTGTCTGTTTCACTAAGAAAAATGATCTCAATTTCTGTATGTTACCTGGACAGGATCAAACTGCCCCATCTTACTGTAAATAAGGTTCTAGAAACTCCAGTGGTTTCTGTGTTTGCTCATGCGAATAGATGAATAAGCTGAAGAAAATAATTCTGTATGTATGCCACTTCCACGCTTCTCCACATCACAGAAGAGGAGTGAGGGCAAAGCTATCTGGTCGAACATAACCCATCTGTTTGTCTTCTTCTGACTTCGCGAAGAAGGGAGGAGCAGGTCCTGGCAGACATTTAAGTTCTGATAGTTCAGTATCTGCGCTCCAGTAGTATTGCTGGAAATGCCCATTATGCACTTCCATTCTTCCAAGAATTGAGGCCCAGATCAGTCAAGCCTCTTCTTCTCTTATCTGACCCTATTCTACTCATGAGTCATCTCTTTTTTTCTTAAAATACCATTAGAATCCACTCACTGACTCATAATTTCAGGACTTTTTTTTCTGAACAAGAGAATATGGACTAACACTGTGGTAAACACTTCCAGGAGAAGTGTTTCAGCTTTTTACATCTGTTATCAAGGAACTTGTTTGATCAAAGTACCAGCAGAATTTTCTTAATGTTTTCAGATATTAAAGGAGTTCATCTCATTTGGATTTTACTTACTCTTACAACAGTTTTTGTGTCGCTTGAAAGATTTCCGACTAGTTCTTCATTTTTCAATTCTCACTGATTTGAGGGCAGTTACAGCAAAATTAACTTCTTTCCTTTTGTGCACTCCCACAAGAAGTTGTTCTGAAAGATAAAAAGCAGCAAAGAGAGGAGTGTTTTTTGCGATGCAAAGGGAAACTTGTATGAAATAAGTGAATCTGACTAAAAGTCTCCACTCCTTATTTTTTCAGCACTCTATCAGGATCATTAGCATCCTGGTTCTTATACAGTTTCTCCTTCGGGCCTTGTCTAACATATGATAACTCTGATGAAACAGATATTCTTTTTGATTCTTCGCAATAGTAGTGTCTTCTTAAAGGGAAATAAAAAAAATAAAAAATGTGTAAGCTTCTCCGGATAAGCCATCTGGAAGATTACCAAAAGGATAAGAAGGGCAAAAATTCAAGAGGTGTTATTGATCAGCAGATTTGGGATTCTTCTTTCCGGAGTACAGACAGTATAGCTCAGGAAGAGAGCAGTGGCTTATAAACTCTGTTAGTGTAGGTGCTATGCAAACCTCAAGTAGAAAGTTTTCTGATCCTGTAGGGAATAGGTGGGAAATGTTTATTGAGTGCTAGAGGGGCAGCTGTAATACTGCAAAAGTTTTATAGCTCTTCTAGCAGGAGCTTTATAAGTTAAGACTTAATAAGTTACCAGGTTCTCAACAAAATTGGATCCAAAACAGATGTCAATGGAGGAAAAATCAAGAAAAATGGTTGTAATTGAAAGGTAATAGAAAGAATAGCTTTTACTTCCACAGCTAGTAATGATCATAGAACAAGATTAGACTGCTCTAAGCAATCAGAGAAGATTAAAAGCAGGCTATATCTGGTGTGCTTGGAAACAGGATGATCTATTAAATATACTTATGATATGTGTAATAAGACAGCTTTTTATTATTTCTTTCATAAAAGAAGATTAATTTTGCCCTGAAGCAGCATTTCCCTGGCACTTAACTCATGTTTGTCAAGAGCTCCCTGATTACAGGCACAATGATGCATGTGTTTTCTCCCAACTTAACATTAGAAGTTTGAAGAGGCTGACACATACTGCTTGTTTCCTAGCATCTTAAAATACCATCGTTTCATTGTTGAGCATTTTATTTTAGTTACCTTTATAAAATTTATAAAAACTGTATTTTTTCCAGTAGTATATGCATGGCATTGTTTTTAATTTTGCTGTAACCCATGATTAGGGTTCTCCCCCCTACTCCCACAATAAATTCTACAAGTACTGTGGTTTGTTAGTCAGTTTTTGTTGGGTTTTTACGTCTTAGTGTCAACATACCAAGATCGAATATTTTTGGTTTTTCTTCCTTGTTTGCTGTTATTCTCTAGTTTCCTCTGATGCTGAAAGTTGAGTTACAAGCTTAAAGCACTGCCTAATGAGCCTGAGCAGCTTCCTGATGCCTTTTTGTTTGGTATCATCTTTTTCTTTGTTCACCTGTGCTTTTGTTCCTTGGGCCTTGTATCATAAGGAAGAGAAAGAGACTTTGTCCATAAGTTACCACAATAAAAATACTGAGGCATACGGCAAAATAAATGACAACACTTGAGGTTGTTATGTCCTGTGACTGTAATGATTCGAGGGGGAAGAAAATGTGAAGAATCTTCAGTAGACCAATGTGTTTTATGTTGACGAAAGCAAAAATATTTTGATTTTTAATGGCCATTGGGCCTGCAATTTCCATGCAGATCCCAAATTAATATCTGTGGTTTTAATGGGAGCTTCAGGCTTGATACAGAAACTCTGCTTTGGACGAGGTGGTAACCCAGTTATCTAAATCTCTAGCATGCTTTCTAGAAGGTGTAGCTTGTAAACATGTTTTGCTTTTGCTGGTTTGCCAACAGATCACAGTTGGCAATGAAAGCAAAATTCCTGTGAAAACTTGGAATGAATCTAGACTTTGCTAAGAAAATGCTCTAGACAACTTCACTTGCATATTTTTTTCCTAACGTTGTGGTGCAGTTTTGTGTGATGATGGCTAAACTGAAACTAGCTTGGTATTCAGCTAAAAAGGAATGAATCCTCTCCTGTTAGAAGAGTTATCCTGGACTATGTTAACTGTCATAAATACTCTTTGCTTAGCAACAGAGATGGCATTCAGGATATCAAGCCAACTGGAAAGAATCCCTCTGACAGGGCTCTGTTGGGGTGGGTGGATAAGCTTTCCTGACAACACGAGTGCTTTCATTCCTGTCTATCATAATTCGTGTTGCTAGGATCTGTTCCTCAAGTTTTGTGATAGACTTATAAATGATACTCTGTCTCCTTTTGTTTACTGTCAAAAAGAACCATAATATGGGGAAAGTGAACAGTAAAAGGATATGGGGAATAATGAAAAATCTGGGTGCATACGACTATGAGTGTGTATACTAGCGCAGCTGTTCTTGAAGGGAAAAAGAGGTTTAGAAATTTCATTTGGGTTGCTGAAATGGAAAGCAATGTATGCTAACATTCCTCTTCTTTACTTTTTATGAACTTGGCTGCTTCAGCAAAACAGGAAAGAAATTATTTAATCACACACTGAAAATTTCTATTAGAATTCAGGAGAATTGCTGTGTACCATGCTAACCATTAACGGTGAAATGTATTTTTATTCACAGATGTAATTTATGTTTGTCATGGGTTGAAACTGAGTTGATTGACAAGCCTTTAAGCCAATGCGCTTTTGTGAATTTTGCATATTTAAACCCCGTGCAAGGGCGGGAAGTTGCTCTCTGGTTCCCGGTCTCCTGAGGGAGAAGCGGGGCCTCCGAGCCCCGGG
>VZTE01000061.1:352259-395051 GCA_013397775.1 Eulacestoma nigropectus
GGGGAGTTTTTGCTTGGAGAGTGCTGGAGGGAAGAGGGTTTTGCTTTCACTTCTTTTTATTTCTTGTTACTTTTAATTCTGTTAGTAATAAACTTCTTTATATTCTTTAAAGTTTTAGGCCTGCTTTGCATTTCTTCTCATCCTTATCTCACAAAGTGAAAAGCATGTGATCAAACCACTACAATGTTCTTGCTTCCAAATCAGCTTTTCAATATGAAATGGTAGTTTCATAATCAGTTCACTCAGGGTGTTTGACCTTTTATTCTTTTGCTTCCAGGGGAAAAAGAAGATGAACAGATAGTTGCAGAAATTATGGGGCGGCGTTTTTTTCCTGATCTTATAACACATAAGACCTGGGAAGGCTTTCACTTTGCCGGCCATGAGATAAGAATTACAGAAGCCACTGATTGTTATGGGGCAGTCGTCTGGCCATCGGTACAATATTTTTGTATTGTTATTTTTCATATTTGGAGCCTTCTAGCATTTTTTAATTAGCTTTGTATGATGAACATATTTTGTTATACGTTGTAAATCCAAGGAAATAATTCTGTGCTTCTCTGTCTCTGTTCTGCAAATCCCAAACCTGAATTTAACCTGTTTTTGAGTGGATTCATGTTTCTCAAATCTTACATAGTATCTCTTGTTCGTGCCCCAATCACAGAAGATGTATGATCTTGTGTCCCCTCCTCGCTCGCCAGTAGCTTTTAATCCTATTAGCCAATTAAAAGCATATTTTGAAAGAAACATGGTAGTTTTAGGATGATTGCATTTCTGTACATTTTATAAATACAGATGGCTGTGTAGCAGGCAGATCCAGGTTGCGGATATCCAGGAACTGTGATACGAGCTCACGCATTGTTAGCACTCATAGAAGCTACTCAAGCTACTCATGTAAGAAAAAATTTACCTTATTAATACATAGCTGTGGGAAAATGTTCAGCTGGAGCTTTCAGTTTCTTAAACAGCCAGAAATCTAGTTGGAGAGAACCACTGTCCTTGGCTCTTGATATAAGAATCATCAACACATTCACCGTAGAAGGAGCCTTTTTCAAGTTTTGAATCTGTATAATGCAGAAAACTTACTGTTTTGAAATAATTAAGACTGAAAGAAATCTCCAGGGAGGTGCCACGATGCATGTTGAAATTTGTGTCCTTATAGGAGAGACCCAGCATGCTCCATTTCTTTCCCAACTGCATCAGCCTCCTAGGTTCGTACTATTTTTTAGAAGTATGACCATAGTTCAGCTGAGGATAGTTGTCCTACCCTTCTGTTTTGAAGTCCAAATGATATTCCTGGTTTTAGGAGACCTGGACCGGTCATCTGTACTATATGTTTTAGTGACCTCAGTGCACATCTTCATGGAGAGTTTGGCTGACTACCAATTATTCTCACAAAATCATGAACTTCACTGAAAAACATATTTTTTTCATCTGGAAGGGCTTAGCTGGTTTTGTTTTGGAAGGAAGATAACCCTTCGATCTCTGTCTCTTAATGTTCTCCCTTCCACTTCCATCTAGTGGTACTTGAAATCTTCTGAAAAATGTCAGCCAAATTTGTCAAGAGTGCAGAAACTTTAAGAAAAGTAAAGTGTCTGCATGTTTCATGGAAAGGAAGGCAGATTTCAGTTTCCCTGATTTAACCCTCAGAAACTTTGATTATGCCAGCCATTTTCTACAACAGAATATGGCAAAACTCTGAGGGAAGGAATTATAGGAATTGATGCAACTAGGAATAAATGCTAATATAATGTCAAATCTAATGTCACTATAATGTCAAATATCAGACCCAATCTTTAGGAACCTGGCTTTAATTATTCCTGATTCTCACAGACTGGTTTCTATATCAAAGTGCTGTTGATTAAGTGGTATATGTAAGTTTGCATTACCTTCTCTTCTGTGCTCTGAATTAAGAGATAGGAAACAAAACCTTTGTTTGACTTTCTAGCATGTTAACGTTGGGTCAGCAGTCCTTCTGTTCCTTTCCTTGTCATTCTTAATTAGTTAAAAGCAAAACTAGTTTTGCTGTGCCAGAGCAAGCCACTAATAATTGCCTTTCCAAATGGTCATCTGTATTGTGAGAGGATGTGGCGATCATCATATTTTTTCAGTGGAGAATATATAATTATCAAAGTCTGGGAAAAATATGGAAGAAAATCTGGAAACCGTCTTTATCAGAGAAATAAAATGAGCAATTTCTAATTCAATAGTGAACTAAAACTCACTGGTCAGTGTGAGACAGACCAGAAAAGCTGAAGAAGATTCTTAATCACAGTTTATATATACGTGTGTAAGGAGTCTGTTGTAGATGCTCTTTGTGGCTATATTTACTATGAAAGTTTGCTAAGCTTAACAGGGTAAGCAAATATAAACTGCAAAAAAACTGAACCAGAAGAAAAGGGGGTAAATATATTTGTCCCTTTTGAACCCTAACAATAATTAATTATTGTCAGAAATAACTGACTATTGGAAGAACTTAACAAGGGTTGTTGTGGATTTTCTCTCACAAGCAGTCCTCATATTGAGATGTTTTTGTGAAGGACACCTTTTTTCTCAACCAGAAGTAAGTCCATTTATAAGCAGGAATTGGTGACTGGAATTTTACAGCTCATGTTACGTGTTGTGACAGATTATCTGATTGTAGTTGCTCCTTCTGGCTGTAATAATTCACAGACCTATATGGAAACATGTTGTAGCATTTATTTTGTGACCTATAGATCCCAAGGATCATAGTGAGCTGTGGTCCTGCAGGGATAGTTCTTGAATGAATATTGCTCATTTGAACAGACGACAATTTTTTGCATGCTTTTAAATGACAATTCATATTTAGTAAAGGGATTTATTTCATTTATTTGTTCAGTATGTTCCTGGATTTCCTCCCCTACAGGCTCTTGTTCTGTGTTATTTTTTGGAAACTAATTCTAAACAGTGCAATTTGGTTGACAAAAATGTGATTGAAATTGGAGCTGGAACTGGCTTGGTCTCCATAGTAGCCAGTTTGCTGGGTGAGTATGTGATATTTCTCTTATGCTCTTGGAAACATCTCTCAGATGAATAGTGGAGGACAGAGGACGTGGCTTGGTTCTTCTGAGACTGTTGTTTGAAAGCTTCCAAGAGCAAGAAACAGCAAATTTTAAAAGGCTTGTTTGGAAACATGCTTTGTTGGTTTTTTTTCTGGGAGGATATTGATGCTATAAGGGAGGTCCCAGTAGATATGTTGTCATTAACTGTGTTAAACTGGGGATCAAAACAAGAAATTAGTGGCTTCGCAGGATGTCAGTGGCAAATAGATTGAGCCAGATGTAGGGATGTCCAGTGCATCCCCTTCCTTTGATCAAACAGCTCTTGGACGCCAGGTCACTTTCTGTCCATTTGTGTTTCAGTATTTTCCTTCAGCAACTTGGTTTTTCTGCTGCAGACACTGTTGTGTTTGCTCTCATGGCACCCTATTCGTCTTCAAGAGTAATCCAGGTCAGTGGGTTCTGCATTTTAATGGAACTTTAGCTTTCTGTAGTCTGAGAAAGCTTCTTCTTGCGTGAGAAGGAAAGAACCTGAGGCAATGCTTAAATCTCATGCTGACTTCTTGGATTCAGTAATTGGTATTCTTCAGTCCCTAGCCAGCCACTGTACTTTTAACCAATGTGATATCAAGATACAGTAAGTATCTCATTTCTCCCCACCAGCTGCATTTAGATGGCAAGCTGTAGAGCAGAACTACTAGGAAGCAAATATTTATTTTAAGCACAATGTCTAAGAGTTATTGGGAGCATCTGCATTTCTTTATTGCCCTCAGTGAGAGTTACCTGATGAAACCAGTTCCTTGTGCAGTGGCTTTTGTGAATGGGCTTTTACTCAAGTCTTGATGTATATCCAAATATTATGTTTGTTTCCTCTGTGTCACAGGTGCCTTTGTGACTGCCACGGATTTGCCAGAACTACTGGGAAACCTTCAGCACAACGTTCTCCAAAATACAAAGCAGAAATGCAAGCACCAGCCTTGTGTTAAGGAATTATCTTGGGGAATTGATCTGGAAAAGAACTTTCCTAGGTCTTCCTGTCACTTTGACTACATTATGGCTGCTGATGTGGTTTACTACCATCCATTCCTGGATGAACTCCTCCTAACTTTTGATCACTTGTGCAAGAACGATACTGTTATTCTGTGGGCCATGAAATTTAGGCTGGAGAAAGAGAACCAATTTGTGGACAGATTTCAGATGCTGTTTGACTTAGAGATGATTTCTAATTTTCCCAGTTTGAACATAGCCTTGTATAAAGCAATGAGGAAAGGCAGGATGAAAGCCAGACCTTCCAAACTGATGGTCTGAAAGAGAGATACAGAGAGGTGACAGTTTCAGCTGTCCTGCAGCTTGTTCTCTGTTTCATAATTTCCATTTTAGTAGCTGCTGACACCTACAAGAATGACATTTCTAGAGATAGGTAAAACAAATCATCAGATTCCTAGTGCATTCCTATAAATTCCTAAATTCAATTTGCCATTCAATTTGTGTGTTATACACAGAAGAGATATATCTGTGACATTTTCTTGACTTTCATGTGCTAAGCTGACAACTCTAATAACTTTTACAAGTCTTACCATTATTATTATGGGTCATATAATGAATATTTCCAGAAGTTTTCAATTGCAGCTTTGAACAGTCTCTTGTAAGTTCAAACAATTATTTAAAACTTAAGACTATAAATCTTTGTATTTAAAAGTTTTGGTGTTAAATCTGACATTTCCCCATTCTCGCTGTTATGTTAATGCTTCCTTTGAATACCCTTAATAGGACATTAAATTAACTGAAAAAACCTCACCACCTGGGAGACACACTGTTATAATAAAGGGATAGAATATATTAGTTACTCTTAATTTAATGATTATGCTTCCATTTTTTATTTAAATTCAGGGATTCTTCAACAGGCGGCTACACACATGAGGCAAGGGGGAGTTAAGTGTTTTGTTGCTTGAACAAATGTCTTGTATTAGAAGTGTACGGCATATCACCAGCTGCCCTTTGCAAAGCCTCTAAATTCTTGGTCTGGAGGTCTGCTTGTCCAAAAATAGACGGTTATCTGAACCTGAGGGAACAACAATGGAAAAAGGACGCTGGCCATCCAGAGAGGAGCTTTGCACTGCTGGCTGCTGGTGGCTGGGGGCAGAAAACTAAACCAGCCTGTCATGGTGTGGCTGAGGCACGGATAGGCAAACATATTTGTTTGTTTTTTTTTAGTGTGGGCAAAAAAACCCCTTCCCTCCTAGCCACTCAGTACTGCATGCTCCTGTTTTCAGTGGCCTATCCAAGTGTTTTCTTTTGCGGACATTAATAAAAATATTTTTTCCACACACCGTATTTTCTGATTCTGTTTGTAGTTGATTTTGAGGCCTTCAAGTCTCTTCAGGCTAGGGAAGAGAGCTTTACCACCTCTACTATAGCAGGCAACTGCCCTAGTAATATGGAGGCTCTGGGGACTGTCGATATTTATCTTTTTAGTTCCTATTTGTATATTCTCTCAAGGAGTTTTTTATTTTTTATTGTTGGTTTCCTGAACATACTATTGTTGTGATCTCTGATTGTGGCAGATGCGTGTTACTTATTTACTCTGGCACGACTGTGGGGCAGAACTGTGGGGAATGTGATGTGGAATGTACTTTTTGTCCCAGGTGAGCACTGGTGCCCAGTGTTAGAGATGAAGTGTTGCAGAGAGGAGAGGCTGAACTGCCAGATTTTTCCAGCGGGAACTGCATATCCTGTGTCTGAAAGGAAAGCAGATGAGGATGTGGAAGGAGGTATCTCTTGTTGGAGGGAAGGTTGCAGAGATAAAGTAGCTATAGGGTAGGTAAGATGGAGGAGGAAAAAGAGAATACAGTCAGACTGACTTAATAAATGATTAGGAACCATAGCACAGCAGTAGACCATCTTTCTTGCTACTGATTGTAATGGGGGCATCCTTGGTGAAACACGAAGGGTGACCTTGGGATAAAACTAAAGCAATCAGTAGCATATCTTAGCTCAGAGGCAAAACAAAAAGAAAGAGACTCAAGTCTATTTTCTACCTCTTCTGCTGAGAGATCACATGTGAGATTTTGGCTTGGAGGTTATTACAGAAAAATCTATTCCTCATCGATAAATTTCCTGTGACAAAATTTGTAGATAGAGGTAGCATCCTTTATTGGGTCAATCAGTATAGCTATAAAATTAGACTTTATACCATTTGACAGGGAGTATTACCCCTCCTTACAGATGTTATTATGCATATGTCCTTAGATAATTACAGCTGTAGAAAAACATGACTTCAGAATGGAAATATTTGGAAATATTTTTTTTCCACATTGTGTAATAGATATAGTTTAGAGTAAGTGAATAAAGAAACAAACAGGAATCTCCGCCATTGCTTCATTTCCTCTCCCTGCTTCCTTCTTAACTTGCTTGCAATCATCAAATCTACTGCAGTGGTAACCATAATCCTTGCATCCAAAAGGGCATCTCAGTCTACAAATGTTTCATGGATAAATGGATTGGCACTGTAATTAGTGAAATGATCTTGTGAACTCCGAAATGATGAAGGTGAAAGAGGAAGACTACAGCAAAGTGGTTAAGTGTGATCACTTTAAATAGCCGTCCTGCTGACTAGCCCTCTTGTTTGGACCACAGACTGACCCCTGCTGAGCTTCTGCTGAAGTCAACAGGACATATATTTGTCAAATGGAGTCAGGATTCAGCACTTTAGGCCCAACAGCTTGTTAATATGTACTGGAATGTAACATCAGTTCTCTTTCTCACAAGTCTGCCTAGCACTGCTGTGTGAAGCTTCCTGGGAAATCTGTAGTGACTGGCTGCTCTATTGTACAGCCACCTTTTGTCCTCTGGTGTGATGGGCAGGTTATTAGCCATGACCAGTGGAGGGTGAGCTTGTATGTGGCATTTTCCTATGGAGTTTATTAATGCTCTTTGAGAATAAGTCTCACATAAATGTCAAGTATTGCTGACCCTTAAAGTCAGTCATAATTTTAATAACCACTTATTCTTTGTTCTAATATGTCAGATAAAGGATCAAATTGTCATTCAGTGCATCATATTGCTAATACACATGGCACTTGTATCCATAATTTCTGAAAGGCAGAGGCCAAGAAGGTCAGTTAAAGCTCCACTTTTAAAGCATGCCAGAGAATCTGCCTATGCTGGTAGGCTTTTACAGTCTCTTATAGGATGTTATGGTAATCAAACTAATTTAAGAGATAAATTGGGGTGTATGGTATAGGTTCAATTCATTCCTTGGGTTTTGTGTATTTCAACCTAAGAGCAGCAGTACATTTTAGTAACTTGATGGTATTTGCTAAATTTTCCACAAACAATATGTTTTTCAGGTGCTAATGGTTTCAGGAAGGGTTCTTTTTGTATAAAGTGTATGTAGAATTATTACAGTGCTGCTTATTTTATAATTGCATCAAGGTTTTTTGCAAATCATTGCCTTTTGCCTCTCAGAATTAAAGAAACAAACAGTTTCAACATTGTAGATTTTCCATATGGTCATGCTGTAATTTTGTCTCTCTCTTGCTGAGTTCCATTGTTGCAGCTCTGAGTGATTTGATTTGTCTGCATTTATTACACCCACCCACTTGGGCTTTTACCTCTTATAACAACTGTAAGAAAAAGCTATAGCCACTGAAAATTTAGAAAAAATTTCAAATGATGGCACAGATCTCCTGTGCAAACCTAATTTCCATTTAGAAGCAGTAATGGAGCCCCAGCCTAAGAAATGCAACTGCCAAAACCACCGAAATAACTACCCCTGGCCCAAATTGCAGTTGAATGATGAAAAACTTATATTGGCCATTATACAAGCACTAGTCAGTGCTAGGTGAGCAAAAAAGACCATAGAATACCACCGGTGTCCTTCTGAAAGGATCTTTAATGCCAGTCACATTGGGTATGTCAGCACAGGTGACTCAGTCATCTGAAGAAATCGTACATTTACCAAACAACCCAGGACCTTGAAACCTAAATGGATTTAGAAGTCACCAATTCAGCTAACACCCTTTGAACTCGGGAGATCTGAATGGTGCAGGACTTCTCCCTATTCAGCTCCTGTTACTGCACTGGTAACCTTGAGGTGATCTCAAGATAAGTTCAGTGACAAAGAAAGACAGAGGCTGTCAAGATGTCATTGTTCCATGGGTGTGATTAAGAAATTGACATGTTCATTCTTATAATAGGTCTCTGACTTCAGGGAAATGTTGTTACACAGGTGTAAAGCAAAGAGGAAACTGAGCTAAATGTCAAGGGATTTTAACCTCACTCACAGGGGAAAGTCCAGTACCAAAGTTCTTTCACAGTAAAAATAACATTTCCTGTGCTCCACCTTGTTTGAA
The DNA here is from genome assembly GCA_013397775.1 of Eulacestoma nigropectus. Lineage (NCBI taxonomy): Eukaryota > Metazoa > Chordata > Aves > Passeriformes > Eulacestoma > Eulacestoma nigropectus. Next base: position 360,631 of record VZTE01000061.1, read on the forward strand.
TTTGCTTACATTAAGAAAAAAAGTAAATTAATTTTATTATTGCATAAAAACAAATAGTGCCACTCTAGGTAAGTTATAAACACCCTAAAAGTATAAGCACTCAGAAACAGGCCAGAATAAAATAACAGTTTTTCCTTTTGCATGGTTAAGCCATCCAAACATACGAGACACGGACTGTGTTGGATAGTCTGGAATTTCAGAATCTTTCAGGTTGGATGGCACCTCTGAAGGCTACCTAGTCCTACCTCCTGCTTACATCTGGTCCGTATTCAAAGTGTGAACAGGATGCTCAGTTTCTCCAGTTGTACATGAAAATCTTGAAGAAAGAAGATTCCACAATATACCTGAGCAGCCTGTTAATTTCTTTCCTCTCACCCCCACCTCACATATCCAACTGGAATTTCTCTTGCTGCAGCTGGGCATCTGTGTGTTGTTATTTTGCAGTGCACCTGTGGCTTCATCTTCTCTATATCCCTCTTGTTATGCAGCAGGAGACAGCTATGAGCTCCACCACTCAGGCTGAAGAAACCTACTTCTCAGTACTCTCAGCCTGTGCCTCCTCCTGCCCCTTAACCTTTTTAGTCCTTCTCCTCCAAATTCTCTTCAGTTTGTTAAGATTTCTATTACTAGTGGCTCCACAAGCTGACACAGTGCTGCAGATGGGGCATCATTATGCCACGTAGAAAGGTAATAATCACTTTGAATGATCTGCTGGCCACACTCTTGCCAGTGCAGTTAACTTGCATCAACTGCAAGACTACAGCACTGTCTTTGTTCCTGTTCCATCAGGATGTCCAGCTCCTCTTCTGCAGATGCACTCTCTAGGTTGTCAACTCATGTTGGCATGAGTCAGTCTGTGCTTTTGCCTCCTGTTACTCTGTTGGACCTTATGTGGATTCTATTGGCCTACTCCAGTCTGCCAAAGCCCCTCTGAGCAGCAGCTCTGCCCTTCCCCTTTTTGGTGTCTTGATAGCATTTAATTTCAGTTTATATAGTCCATTGTCCATGTCACTGATGGAAACTGATGACATCAGTCCCTGCTATGACCTCGCCTCATCACTCCTACAGTTTGCTTGCTTGAGCTTCTTCTTGTTCACTAGCTTTGAGTCTAAAGGCTCATTCAGTTTTTTAACAACTCATCCATCCACATCTCCACAACTGAGCTATAAACCCTCTATAGGAAAAAAATGTGATAAAGGGATGGAAGAAAAAGCACTGGGCTCTGCTAATCCACAGGAACAGTCATAGAGAGCAATTAGTTTGTTCAGGTCCTTAGCAAATTTGTATTGGTTGTTTGCAAATATATGTGCTTGGAAGTGTCTTCCAGTAGGGTTTCTTGCATAGCCTTCCTGGAGATGGGATGAATCAGACTGGACTGTGGTCCTCTTGAGCCTCCCTCTAGTTCTTTTTGAATATGGACTAACATTTGTTTTTTTCCTCAGTGAGTGGGAGCTGTCTCTGACTGTCACCTTTCTGAGTTGATAGCAATCTTACAGTGACATCAACCAGCTTCCTTGGCATCTTCAGGACACTGCTTTGTCCCATGGATTTCTGTGTGCTCAGTGGGCTTAAGTGGACCCCAGCTTGGCTGTCCCTACTCCTACTGCTTTCACCAAACTCTGTCACTAAACAGGGAGATACGGAAATCTTGAGAGCTGGCCTTGCCAGTAAAGACCAAGGAATGGATTAGCTCAGCCTTTGTCAAGTCCTTTTTTATACCCTACCCCAGTCAGCAGTGGTCACATTTTCAGTTTTCTTCCTTTTGCTGTTCATGTGTAAAACTCTTCACATCCATATCTTCTAATCCAGCTGAGCCTTAGTTTTCCTAATTCCTGCACTGCCTGTTTGAGCAATGGCTCATATTCCTCCTTGGTAGCCTATCCATGTTTCCGCTTTTTGGGTATTTCTTCTTTTTTCCATTTTAGCTCAGTTAGAATATATTCCTTTTCATACATGCTATTTTTTTGCAGAGTTTTCTTGACTTTCTACATGATAGGATAGGCCAAACTTCATTGAGGAAGTTGCTCCTGAAGGTTAACCTCTTGATACCTTTGCTCTTCAGCATAGTCTGCAATGAGACCTCATCTACTCATTTCTTGAAGCCTTCTCTCTGGAAATCTAATTCTTTAGAGTCTCTTTTAATATCACAGAATCTAAGTCTGTATTCTGCTACTTGCCTTCTTCTTCTCTTTTCTCAGACCCTACAGCCCCCATTTCAGGGTTGCTGCAGTCAATGCAGCCACAGGCTCTCATTATTTATGAGACCATTATTTATGAGTAGAATATCCAGCAGAGCACTTTCGCTATCTGGCCAGTCCAGCATCTGCATCAAAAAATTGATTTTTGATCCCAAAGCACTTCAGAAACTTCTTGAGTTCCTTGAATTGTTGCAAGTTGCCTTTCCAACATACATCAGGGGTGATCAAAGTCCTTGTGAGAACCAGGGACCACGATACCGATGCTTCCTCAGACTGTTTAAAGAAGGCTTGCCCATCACCTTTTCTCTACCAGATGGTCTATAGCAGATGTCCATGTTGGTCTCCTCTCTGATCTTACCCGTAAGCTGTTGGGTCACCCATTGTCTTATCAATACCAGGGTACCGTTTATTTGACTCTCTTCTCACAGAGTACAAATCCACTCCTGTCTTTGTCTTCTTTTGCTGTCCTTCTTAAAGACCTGTGGATCACAGCACAGCAGTTTTGCCATTTATCTGAAATACAAGGCTCTAAAATACACCAGTGTGACTATGACTATCTCCGAGGCAGAACGGTAGTTGGAAACCAAGAGACAAGTAAAACAGGATTACTTAAGAGATGCTGCAGTTTTAGGGGCTATCCAGGCATAAAGTCCAAATGCATTGAAATCCTGAATGCTTGTGTCCTAGAAAGTCCATAATTAGATGAATTTTCTACAGAAATTAATTGATTTTTAGAGATTATTAACCTCTAGTATGAGATTATTACTTTATCAGATTACCCAGATTATTTATTATCAGATGACTATTATTACAAATTAGCCATAGGCCGTCTGTCCTCCATGTTATTGACCCTACTCACATTCTTTCAGTCTTGAAAGCAGCTCATGTAAACAGCAAATGTTGTTGCTCTTAGAATGCTTGTGATTATCACACCCCTGTGTGCAGCAATGACTGTTGAACTCCAAGGGGCTCAGCCTTGCCAGCAGAGTAGAAGGGTCATTAAATATTGGCTTGGTTCCTGCCAACAGTCAATCAGTACTGTATTAACTGGTAAAAGTGTATGAACACTCCGGGTAACGGTACAGGTTTCTTGATGGTAAAAACCATCTTTGTTCAGAACATGTGATTTCTCATGATTTTTTCTGCTGTTCTCTCAAAATAAAATTGTTAGCAATGTTCTGCAGGTGGTGTGAACAACCAAAACACATGGTTGTGGTGACCTAATAGTGAAACTCTGGAACATTCTCCCCCTCTAAGATTAGCTCAGTGGGTCAGACCATGGTGCTAACAATGCCAAGGGTGTGCATTTGATCCCTGTATGGGCCATTCACTTGAGAGTTGGATTGATGATCCTTTTGGTCTCTTCCAACTAGGAATATTCTCTGATTCTGCTGTTGTGCTGCCATAAACCGTAAGAAAGACACATGGCTGCATTCCAGTTTATTGAATCAGATAGTAAGGCTTTGCTTAAAATGGGAAGACATAGATGGAGATGGATGGTAAATCTGAGTTAGAAGTTCAGAGACTACAAGCAGAAACAATCACTTTCTTGCCCATTTCTTCCTGATATGGATCACAGAATCATAGCATGGGTAAGATTGGAAGGGACCACAGTGGGTCATCTGGTCCAACCTTCCTTCTCAAGCAAGGACAACAGTTGAAATATTTTTAAGCACGCTCCATAAGCACAATTTGCCTCTTTCTGGGCTGTACTCCATCAAAGAAGGAAGCTGTTGGAGAGTGTTTTAATCTGAATAAAATGACAAGCCTTGTGATTTCCCAGGCTTATCCATGTGGTCACACCTAATGACTGGGGACCTCTGTTAGCTCCCTGTCTCCAGGAGTGGGTGGAACCTAGTGCTCCAAGACAGATGCCTGAAAGATTTTGGCTTGGATGAAACAGTGGACACAGACTTTTCAACTTTTGAAATCTGGTTTTCCTAGAAGCAGAAAAAACAAAAAACTTCAGTCAAAGTGCGTTTGTTGAAACTGATATGTGCTGTAAACTCACTGTTTTATACTGCAAATGAACTTTGTCAGTAGTGTCCCAGCAAATTCTAATCAGGAAAATGAAATGGGAAAAAAAAATATTAAACAAGCTGTACAGAAGGTTGCAGAGATAAGAAATCATATGGAAATTTTTGCTGAGCTATGTAAAATAGCTCAGCTTTATTTAATACTTGTTTACAGTCTAGTGCCCATTTTTCAGTAACCTTCTAGCAGATAGTCCATATAGTAGCCTTTAGCAACTGAATAATAAATGCAGGAAAAAGTTTTATAAGACAAATTGTGTGACACAACCTGTGAAGAGGAATCTGCCTTTTATTTAGTACATAAGGATACCCGCTTGTAATCTCAGCAGTACCAGAGGTTGTGATAGCTGTGGAAATAAAAAGGATGTCAGACTATAGAAAGAGGAGGAACGAATAGATCTGGTATACTTTTTCATGTGTGTGGCCACATTCATTTTTTTTCTGTCTCATAGAAGTTTCATATAAAATGTATATGCAGTTTAGAGAGTTACTGGAGACTCCTTGCTGCATCTTCCCACCTGAAAGAGCTTTGTCATTTGTCATGCAGGGCTAAGCTTAGCCTTGGGTCTCTGGTGTCTGATCCCATAACTCCTACCTTTATGGATGCAGAGCAATCCAGACACAGAACCAAAGCAGAGATTGTTCCCATCTAGCTCCCTGTTGAGAAGAAACCTTGAACTTCAGTCTTCATCTTCTTGAATAAGTGCCACAACCACTAGACAAATACATAAAATTCTGCACCACTACTTCCCAGTCCAGATCAAGAGACACCCGCTCTTTCTTTTAGTGGGAGAAAAAGATACATAATTTAAGCAAAATAGATCATTACCACGATGTTTAAATTCTATGTAATATAAATGGAGATGGAGATACTGATGACAAATAATGCATTTGAAGACTTAGCAGACCTCTTGAGGCATTGCCTCTCTGCTAATTGTTTAAGGAGCTTCAAAAATAATACTGAAGAGACTGCATATATCCTTGCAGCTTCAGGCAAGCACCTAATATTTCACTGAGATAATGCCAAAGACAAGCATGCAAATTAAAAAACCTTAACGTCACTATTTATTTCATTATTTTTGTGTTACATTTCTCTTAGTCATTAGAGAATTTCAGCCAGTTCATTACATAATTAGTGTTTTCTTCCAAGAAGATCTTTTCTCCAGCTAAGACAGCACTTCAGAGACAAGTCTATGATATTAGAGAGAGTTCAGTCTGTTGTGGTCCACAAGCCAAATACCAGATGTCCACAGGAGATATAGATTCCTTATTCGTACAAAATAGATCATCATCTCTTGAAGTTGTGTCCATTCCAGATAGATGCAGACACCATGAATTTCCCACAGAGACTCAAATTTGTGTACTGCCTGAGCAACAGGTAGTCTGGGTCAAAGCAAACACTTCATTATATCAAGAGCTGTTAAGCCTCCTCTCCTTCTCCTTCTCCTTCTCCTTCTCCTTCTCCTTCTCCTTCTCCTTCTCCTTCTCCTTCTCCTTCTCCTTCTCCTTCTCCTTCTCCTTCTCCTTCTCCTTCTCCTTCTCCTTCTCCTTCTCCTTCTCCTTCTCCTTCTCTCCTCTCTATGCCATTTGTGTCTCTGCTGAAACCCAAACACTATTTTTCAGTCTCTTTTTACAGGAATTCTTCTTTTGAGGACTCACTGCAACAGCAGGTAGTACCTCTCTTGGTATGCAAGAAGTTTCACGTGACCTTGTCTCAGCACTTGGAGTTCATGCCACTCTTCTGCAGTTTCTTGCAATCCAGGTTGACAGTGGCAGGTGTCTCCTCCTTCAGCCAGAAAGTTCTTTCCAAGAAGCTAACAGCCTGTTCTCTCCTGTGAAATGCAATCCCCACACAAATGTGCTGAGGCTCTGAGAAGTTAGAGGGGGAATCACGCCACCTTTTTGCATGTTTAGGGCTACTTTGTGCCAATAGAGATGCACAGCACCACCATGGCCTGAGCCTTCCCTCCCAGTGATCAGGGATCTGTTCATACAGGAGACCAACACATTGAGCAATAGGTATGTCTGTTGCCAGTGTATTTTCCCAAAGCCAAGAGCACAGTCATAACTGAGCTGAATGATGAACAGAAAGATTGTGATAGTATTTTAATATAATTAGACATACAGGTGAGTTTTAAATAGCTGGAGAACATGACTGTTCAAGAAGACCCTGGTTGTATCTGTCTAAAGCTGAATGATCTCAAAGACTTGACACCTTGAGGCAAAGATGGGACAAGGCACTATGATAATTCAAAGTGGATTCTGTCACTGTTTAAGAGACTACTGCCTCTCTTTTGGGCATTATGGGCTGCTACTTGGAGTTTTATGACATCATTGAGATGTCTCATTTTGATGACACCTCTGTTTCACTGTCCTTCAGTCTTTTTTTCAACCAAGAACTCTCTCATCTCTTGGGGGGTGAGTTGCTGAGAGTCACCTGCACAGTGAATGAACCTGTATGGAAGCTCTTGACATGAAAAGAAGGAATACCTATGCCTTTTAAATATGTAACCTCTGCAGGTACTTTAACACTTGTCCTGTCAAGGCCTAGAAAGTTTTCCTGGAAATCTGGTGTTAAGATGGAGGGACACGAAAAAAATGCAGGTAGTTCTGTGGAGAGGAGTGGGAGCCTGTATATGCAGAAGAGAAAAATGGTTGTGCTATCACTGATGGTGACTGCATGTGTAAATTCCCCAGCACTACTTGGAAAAGTAAGAGTTGCTTTTCCATTATTTGATTTCATCTTAAACCCAGGGTTTTTTCATTTATGCCTACCAACAATCAGGCTATTCACTGTATCAGCATATATCCTTGGAAACCATGGTAGTATTTTAGTAGCCTAGAAACCATAATAAGAAAGTCACTTATGAAAATGAGTGGTGGGCAAGATGGTATCTCCCACCTCAAGCCATGTCTGAGGAGGTTGAGTGTGCTGGTTTGACAATCTGTCTGCACATATGTGGCACTGTGTGGCAGGGGCTAGTGACAGAATAGGATTTAGCATATTGTGGGCTATATAAGGGGCTACACCACTATATCCCTTCTCCCATGAATGTTCATCAGTCCAGCATGAGACTGAACAAAGCTGTTGCACACATCTGAAGCTGAAACAGATAAAGTTGTTGAACCAGAAAGTATTTAACACTTACTATATGTGTTTCTGCACTTTTCTCTCACCTTTAGCTGTTCCTTCTTGTAACTTGGAATTTGCTTTTCCATACTTTTTACTACTTGTGTTCATGTTTGACGAGGAGGCACGAAATTTATCCCACTAAACTCTAAATGCAGAGATGCTGCTAGAAGGATTTATAGATAGATAAACAAACTCTATTTAATTAAAAGCATACCAGCTAAAGAAATGTCTAGATAATGAATACCTTAAACTTCTCTCCTGTTACTTAATTCGAGATAACGATGATAGTTAGTCTTCAGCTTTGACCCAGAAGTACTGGGATCCAGTTTCTGTCTCCATTTCCAGACCCACCTGTCACACATAGATAATAATCAGGGATAGTTTTACCTTTCCTAAAATAAGCCTAGAAGCGTGAAAGGCTTCTTTTGGCCACTGGAGGTCACTGTAGCTCTACAGAAAAAACCCCCAACAACAAAAACAAGCCACTCCCCCTCCCAACCAAACCAAAACCCCAAACCCCCAAAAAACATTAATTAACGACTGACCAGGGACAGGTTTAAAGATTGAGTGTTCTGGGACTTTCTTTACTGTGTTTACAGTGTGAAAACTGTGGGATATAAAACAAAACAAAAAAACCCCCACTGAAATATGTGACATATTTTTGCACCTTTTTTTTTTTTTTTCAAATTGTGCATGTTTAGGATGTATTTTGAGCAAATAGTGTAGGAGTCCAGTTCCCACATGCTCCTCTACACGCTGTGAAGATTTCAAGTGCTCAGTGTGAGAGAAGGCACTAGGCTAATGCTCATCTTCTCATCTTTACATAGGGAAGGATTTTTTCTATCACGAAGTTTTTCCAGCCTCATGTGACTGCTATCTGAAGCATCTGCATCCCTCAGCTGGCCACCTCTTGAGGAGATCTATACCCTAAGGATACAGGAAACATAATAACCGGGGTTTTGTGTTTTCTCAAAATTTCACCTTTGTCCTTCTTTGCCCCTCCAGACAGTAAAAGTGCAACATCTGCCTCCCAGCAGGCAGATGATATGCTCAGCCACAGCAAGCTCTGGTGCGCCAGGACTTAAAACCACCTCTCATTACTCCTGGTTACTGATGCATATGCAAGCACTGTAACTGGCACTGTAACGAGCACTGAGCTGCCTTCACTGAAACTTGTTACCTGCTGCATGTGTAGCAGCAACACCAAAAAAGGCTGCAAAATCTATGTGAAAAGGTGGTTAGACTTCATGGCTTTTATCCTGCCCTGAGCTCTGTGCTGCTGCAGCATTCCTGCCATCAGCTGTCGAGCCATCCAGTTTAAAGCCAGCTCGGGAAGGACGAAATTTTGGCAGTAATATACAAAATGGATTCCTGCAGCAGAGTATTTTAGCATATGCTCAGGAATAGCTATGTCCCTGACTTCAAGTGATGCATAGGAATATGGTTGAAGAACTCAAAAACTTTTTAAAAGACTCAGAATTTAAGTTCTTGTACCAGAATGGTTTCCTGTCACTTGTACTCTAATAGGTGCAGCTCGGAGATCTGTCACTAGAAGATATAGATCTTGGCCCAAAATAGCCCTAGCTATAGCCAGTCTATCAACAGTTAGTATGAAAAATACAAGTGAGGGAAAATACAGAGAGACTAAGGATCTGCTCCACTAGATCGATGTCTACTAAAAGCACTGAAGCCGAGGTTCATCCTGTGCAAGGTACAAGCCCCTGTTTCCTTTTACAATTTATCTCTGAGGGGATTCCCCCTCTTTGCTTCCTTTCATTTGTGCAGAAGAAAACATGAGTGAATGAGGGTTGGCACCTCCCAATCCACCTTTAGGTGACAGTCATACCCTGTGGTGAGTAAGATGAGCTGTGCTATCAGCAAAATGAGAGACATGGCTCGGAGCAATCTGCCTGTTTCCCCGGGCAGACGTTCATTGTAAGCCGAGGCAAGCTGGCAAACAGAATGGCAGAAAAGGTCACAAATGTGTATTTCAAAGAGAAGCCGTGGTCACTCACATCGCTTTCTTTGAGGTGGTAACAAGCCAATTTAATAGCAAATTCACGCATGCTTAGGTGGTTGTTTGTTATGTGTATCGACATCTGATATTTAGTGCAAATAACCTTCAAGCACATGTCTGGACACTGATGATGCAAAGTGTGGCTAATAGGCTTGCAAGAAAAGTGTGTGGTGGATTAAGATAAAAGATGACCAAATCACGGAGTGGAATCCCCTGGATTCATCTGTCTGCATGTATACTTACACTGCACTCAGTCTGCATGCCATGCCTGCCATTGGCTCGTGCAGAGGGCAGCAGCCCTGCGAGGTGTGTGGGGTAGGGACGGAGCATGCAGCACTGCAGCTGCTGGCTTTATGTCTGTGTCTCAGTAAGAAAGCAACAAATTTGGAAAGGGCTTGAGGCTGAGGTTTCCATTTCAGATCAGCGTTGCCTTATTTTCTGGTGGCAGAAAGTCCAAAAAGCCTCTTTGTTTCCTGTTAGAAATGCTCAAAATGATTATGAATGGGGCTTTCACTAGTGCCCATTAACCTCTCTTTTAGGAGTGTTGCCACTTAGATAAGGCTGGTACTATGGCTAGAGTTGTTTGGTGTCTTCATGGACTTGCGCAGCACCTCTCACTCCTCTAAGGAGCTGTTAGGAGGGTAATATCAACATATTTGACTTCACTATGTGCGTAAATGCAATCACTGCGTCATTAGGATTGAGTCCTGAGCTAGAGTTTGAAGGAGGATAGAGAAATGCTATTCCAGGACATTTCATTGCATGTGTCCCATGCATAAAAAGTGTATAAGGTAAAAATGCCAGTGAAGACGTGGAGAAGGTGGCAAAATACGGGAACGGGTTCACAGCTGGTCTTGTGGTTGGGCATTGGTATCGTAAGAAGTACAACCCCTCTGACACAAAGGTGTTACTTAAATCCTTTCCTGTCACAAACTTGTCTCACAGGATTGTAGACAGGAGGGAGAGGCTAGTACAAAGGACACCATGTGAGGGTCAAGGTATGTGCTCTACTGCTTCCAGCTGGCAAAAATTTGAGACATTTAGAATGCTGACTTCTGATTTTCATCTGATTTACTAGCCTTCTGGGCTTATTTCTCTGAAAGCCAAGTGTGGGAAAAGGCCTTATTTGAGGTCTACAATTTTCCCTGTACTGTGTGAGTCTGTGCTTGAGTCACAGAGAGAAGCAGAGAGCAGTAGTACCAGTTTTGCTCAGAAAGGCCTGATGAAGGCTGCCAGGAAAAAGGGCTGAATGCAGAGAATGAGCTGAGTCTGGATGCTGTTCCTGTAGAAGAAGGGACAGGGAAGTCTCCAGGTGCAGCCTTTATCCCTGGAGGAGGAAAGAATGTGTGTGGATGGGTCTGGAGGTATGCACAGAAGAGAGAGTTCCAAGGGCAGGTGGGCGCTGGTGCTGCTGCTCACTACTGAGAAACTTCATTCCTTTTCAGATTGAAAACAGAAATCACATTTAATCCTTTTTAATCAATATTTAACACCTCACCAACCAACTCTGTTGCTTTCCAAATGCTTTGTGTTTACATCCTTTTTCTACCGTTCAATTTGAATATCAGAACAGAAGAAGTGCTTCAGAGGAAGAGAAGGTAGTTTCTAAGGGATTTGCAACAAGAATTTCACCATTGGAGAACTCAAAGGGAAACTTTTTAGAAAAGTTAACATTTGATCCTAGTCTCCAATCTAATTTGGAAAATCAGCTCTTTATCTGCTGATTAAAAACTGTGGCTGACAACTCTACAAAAACCAGCCATGCTTTAAACAGGAGACCTGGCATCTGTAAGACATTATCCATCAGTCTGTCCTTAATACCACATCAACATCTTTGGGAGAAGCAGGACCAAACACAGGGCGATGTACTTGAAGCTCAACTTCCCTAATTATCTGTAACTGCCTGAGTGATTTTGGGCAAGCCTCTGCACTCCTGCCACTGTTTTCTTGTCAGTCAAATACGGTTTTCCTGCTGAGTGCTACAAAGTCTGCCTTTTCTCAGGCACTCCGATGTTTCCAGTCTGTTTACTGGTTCCTCCCTGTTTTTCTAGTACTGTTGCTTGACCTGTTACCCTATGTTTGACAGAGATATCAGACAGCCATGGAATAAGCTGCCTTCCCCTCCCAGATCTCCCTAAGGAGCCTATAATGCAGGTCAGTCCATAAGGCTGTGTGGCACCCACCATCTCACGCTGACCTATGTCCGCCACACTGGCATATCTGAAAACAATAACTAAAACCACTGGGTCTGTGAGGTTTCAGCCTTATGGTCTTCCTGCTCTTTCTATCAATATCAATCCTAATGAAATGGTAACTGTATCATCTACCCAACTTCTAGATGGTGGGGATGAGCAGGTTAAAGCAAGTCTTTCTTGTCTTTCTATGTTTCTGAGCCTGGTTTGGTGCTAAGCTTGTGTTATTGTGGGTCATGAAACATAAGAGAGGGGGGCGGTAGCGATAACTGCATGTGTCAATCCGTGCCAACAGTTTTACCAAGTTCTTTCTTGGCTCCTTCGTGGCAGGTTGCTTTTGGAAGGACAATTCAGTCTCTTGCTTTCTCTTCCCCCTTAGTAAGCACAGTCCTGGTAACCTATTTTGTTGTTTCCCTTTTATTCCTTTGAACTTCCCGAGAATATGTTGTCTCTGCTGGGATGATTTTGAAGTGCAGGCAGGTTGTGCAGGTGTCACTGTCATGCAAGCTGTGGCCAGAGCCCTGCTCAGCTTCAGGACACAGGCACATCAGTCATACAGGATGCATGGAATCCTCTGCTTATCAGAACAGGTGAGCCTTATCTTCTGGCTGCTGCAATGCTCAAAACATTGCCAACAAAGTCAGGAATGCTGTAATGGTATTTGCCAGGACATCTCCATGGTAAAAATGAACCTGTTTCCACGCTTCATGCTCATGCAGAGGTGGAAGGGTTGCCCTCACTGTCTATCACAGCAGCTCTACACAGGACAAGGGAAGAAGAAACTGCCTCTGCTCTCTAAGCCTGGCTCACTTTCTGCCAGAACAGACATTCCAGGACAGACTATCGGCTTTCCTGTTCTCCCCCTTTTCCCTGCCTGCTGAGGCTGTCCTGAGGGTCTTCTCCCCAGCCAGCAAATTCTCTATTGCATTTGTACTTTGGTCTGCTGGAACTCATTTCCACTGGGAGCTTGAAGATGTGGCCATCCTATGAGGCAACTTGCACATTCCTATTTTTAACATTATAAACTGAAAAAAACCACCCCCAAATGAACAGTTTGTCAGGTCTGAGCTATCCACCAGTGAGGATGAATCATCCTCCCAACCCACTTTGACAAGACTTGACCATGTAGCAGTGGGTGTGACAAAGACTCAGAAAGAGGGTACAAATGGACAAATAGATGCAATCACTCATTCTTATGCTGTGTGTACCATTGCTTCAGTAGAAGCTCACGTCCCTTCTTTGCTTGCTTTGCATGGGCAGTGGAGGCATTTTCTCTGATTGCTGGTGATGTTGCGTTCTTGAGTCACTGAGGGTGTGCAATTAACAAGGTTTATTTCTAGCTTTTGGGATTTTGGTTGCTACATACATAATTTTGGACATGCTTCTGAAAGGTCCTCTCAGAATGAAAAGATCACAAAGGAATTTCATCTTTTATTTTTTATTCCTTCTCAAAACAAACAGTGATCTTTCCATGTTTGTTAAAGAATTGTTGAGAGGTGTATCCTGAGCTGCTCTTTTCAGTTCCTCATGGGAAATACTGCAGTAACGCATGATCATACATATCCAGCTAATCTTTCACTACACATTGTGCATGGTGAATAGTAATGTCTGACTGTGGGGCACAGTTTAGAGAACATAAAATTGGGCAATTTGCAGTAAAATTTGGATTTAGACACATTACTGCTAGTCTCCATCATTCCCAGTATAACAGACGGTGGAAAAAGGCATTAAAATAATAAATTGTCCACTGAAAAAGCTGTAAATCCAGACTGTGCTGTGTCTTTAGCACCGCAGAACCGCCTTAATGAGCCATGGGCTGCCACCTACTGACATGCTGTTCAGCAGGAGACTGAAAGCAAGACAGCAGTAATGTTAGAAATAGTATGGGATTCATTGACAAGCCGCAGAGGTATGAAGAAAGAGGTGAGGAGGCAAATCATTAGTCTGCTCGTGTTTGGAATAGGAAATAACAGCTGCGGCTCAGGGAGGTGGTGTTGTCATACTGTAACTGCTTAAACATCACATAACTTTGTGGTAGGATTTTCTTCTTAGGATCTATTTGCCACTGCCCTTCACCCTGCAAAATGAGCATGATATTTGGTCAGTGCAGCCACGACAGAGGGATGGGTACTGCAAAGAAAGGAGGCAGAAAGGTATTCATCTGACCCAGTACAACCTGAAGAAGTTCAAGCCTGAGTCAATAAGCTCAAAAGCAGAAAAGGAATGCAACTACTTCTGGGTTTCAGACAAGTCTCAGGACTGTTAGGATTTGATTTAGCACTGCTGAAATTTTCAAATTATCAATACTGTAACTATCTGAGTCATTGAGTGGCAAAGAGAATTGTTGAAGAAATTGCAAACTAAGCTGGAAATCAGAGATTTATATATTACTAAGAGAATTATTATTTAACATCATTAATATAACTACCTTAATAAAATAATAGCTATATAATATAAAATAAAATTTTGTTATTAAGAAGCATTTAGATTTTAATAGTTAGATATTAAAACAAATGCAAAATTCTGCTGTTGAATGGGCAGTGTAATTCCCCCCTCTGGGGGAATTCAGCTTCTGCATGAAGGAACCAAATCTTTAAACAGTACAGCAAAGGGATTTAAAATGAAAGCAAAGGTAAATAATTTTTCCCTTCCACTTTGTGTCCGTCATTATGAAAGATACTAATGAATGTGTATTTCCCAAACTATTTGCACAGTGTGTGCAGGAAAGGATTAGATCATTATCTCTGGACTCTGGAGTGGGACTTATGTTGCATAATTTCAGACACATTGTCTTTTTTACATTTTCTGCCAGATAGAAGACTTCCCAAGCACATTTGAAATGCACGTTCCAAAATGTGGTTCCCCTCTCCTGCTTTAAATGTCTACCTAAGGATGAATTGTGTTCCTTGTTGCTGGTGGTGAAGGGAACCGATAGAGCAAGTTCTGACAAGCACACCCCATCTCTTATCTGAGTACCCAGAGAGTGGACACAGCTGGAAATGGCAGAAGGATATTTTCTAAACCCCCTATCACCCTCCTGCCCTTGAATTAGAAAAGCTATGCAGAAGTGAAGAAAAGGAAAGTCAGTTTCTCTAACCATGTCTCCACATGGTCTCTGAGAAGCAGCTGTGAGAGCATCTGCCAGCACAAGGTGCCCATTGCTGCCCAAAAGCTTTGCAGACAGCTCCTTGGGGTGGTGGGGATTGATCTCACGGTCTGCTCTTCTCATGGACCCAGACAGCACTGGCCAGCTCTTAAACACTGTGCAGACTATTTCTCCTTTCAATTGTTGCCTTTTCTGTTGCCAGAAGACTCAAAAAAGCCAAAACAGGTGATAGTTCTTCTGAGAAGAACACACAGTGACCAAGAGCCCGACTGAAACAAGCAATTACTTCCCAGGTGAGAACATTTCAATGACAGGCTGCCTTAGGATGAGAGAGGAACAGGAACTGAGTGGGGGACACAATTCATCTGCATGAGAATATGCTTCAGGAACTTGCAAATTTAAATGAAAATCCAATGAAAAATTAGGTTTAACTTTTTTCTCTATAACCTACCTTACATCTCACAGTGGATCGATAATTTGCTTTGACATCTGAGTTGCAAAAAAGAAGACAGAAAAAGGGAAAATCATGGCAATATGCCACCTAATTATAGCTACAACACAAAATCACTGCTTTGGCTGTATCTGACAAACATCAGGGAAGCTTTAAATCTAGCTATGCATGAAATTTCTAACAGACTTACCACATGTGTGAAAATTGTCTGCAAAACATTGAAAAGGATAAATTCTACACTTTATTGTGTTCTAATTAAATAGACAATGAGGCACCATATCTGGATTTTTTTGAGCCTTAGATACTTGCATATCTCATTATAATAATTAACAATACCACTGCAAGTGAAAATCAGTTTTGTGGGAGCTGATGCCCAAGTTGTCATGAAAGAGAATAGTGAGGAGAATTGCTGTCTACTTGGAGAAAATCAAGCTGTGAGATTTCAAAAATAATTATCATGACTGTGAAAAATCTGCTTGGCAGCTCATTCCATTTGTGTCTCAGGGTTGCCATTCTTTCTTTTCAATGATTTCTTGCTAGGTCTAAACAGAAACCTCCAGTCTGATGTTAATTCCCCACTTCAACTTCTAAACTCACTTTTGAAGAGAACTGGGAAAGAATTATATTTGGTGACTTCTATGATACTTGGCGTCTAACTGCACTTCATTTTCACTCCTGGTTGTAGACTTCAAAGTGCCACAGAGCTATTAATCCATCCTCCAGTGTTTGCCATTTACTCCCACTCTAAGTACTTATTCTGCTGTGATTGGCATCAGAAAATTCAGGCTAGGCTTAGCAGGGGCACCAGGAGTGTGTCCAAGGACTTCGCACTCTGAGGTCTTGCTTTTGTGACTGTGCAAATGCTTACTTTTACTCTTCTTAGTAGTCTGAATATACGCATCACATTATATCATTTTTAATTAAAAGGTGAAAATGAGGAACCCTTATAAACAGATTCAAATGCTAAGCTTTGTTGTAAAGAACCCCTTGACAATTTAGGATGTAGAAACAGTGCTATGTTGAGCACATATAGGGCTGGCCTAGTTTGGTTTTAATGCACTGCTATGGGAAGTGTCAAGGATATCACTATAAGGGGAACTGGAATGAGCAGTGCTTATTATGGGTTCCTGTTAGCACTCTGTACTTGAAATAAAACTGAACTGTGCTCTAGTAAATTGTGTCTGTACACTGACCCCTGGAAAAGAAAAAAATAACCAAAAAACACAGAGGGTTATAATCTCCTAAAAATGAATAGGCTTGCATGAAGATGTTGCTGATACTTTTCTAATCTATTTAAGAATATATTATTCTGTGAAAGACATGACATTAAGCAAATTTATTTTCTCCCTCGCTGCCTATTTTTCCTGCAAAGGGTACCTTTTAAAAGGTAATTCTTGATGCCAAGTCTCTTCTGAAACATGCTGTAAACCTGTGCACGGCTAGGATCATGGCAAAACATGGCCAAAAGAAGCCCAGGCAGAGGGAGAAGGATTCCTGGATGCAGCAGGAATTCTGCCTTAATTTGAAAAGGCATATGAAAATTGTACATGTTTATCTGCTGGTATTGAATCATGAAAAATTTGAGAGTAACGGTGAAAGTCTCTTTGGTTTATATGAGACTTGTTACATCTGTTGACCACATGCTCCATTAGATTTATTTTTATGTTTATATTTGCATGGATTTATACTGGATACTTTGAGGGGCTTTTTAAAGAGATGTGACATTACTCCTGCTGTCTCTGCTTTGGGGGAAGTTCTCTCCATAAGCACTAATGTGGGACAGTGCTCACTTTTTCCACATCTAACTAGAAGAACTGGGAAGATGCAACTCTGAAGCCTTTGTCCTGGAAGCAAAATATCCTGCATATTAGGCAAGTGCTCAAACAGGTGGGCAGTGACACAAAATGAGGGCACACCTTTTTTGCCCTTTTTTCGCCCTTGCACTGTTACTGATGGACTCGGAACAGCTGACAAGGGAAGTCTAGGGTTTGCTCTCCTCAGCTGAGTGGTCCGAATTCCTGAGTGCTCTAGGACTGTTCTGCATCAAATATGTGGATGGTGACACATGACATCCTCTGTTTTGAAGCAGAGCAGGTTAAACACCACAGAGAGCAAAATTTTCTTTAGCGAACTCTTTTTAATCCAATGAGCCCATCCCAATGACTTATTAGCGGACATTTGAAGGAGGAGGCAATTCCTGGTGCTCAAACCACCTGAAAACTGTTTTCCTTGCTTACAGATCTGACAGCTCTCCTCTCCTGCATCTGTATTTATTGATTAACTGAGACAAGTCCAATATTTAGCAAAGCAACCTGGGAGGCAATTTTTAATAAAAAAATCTATACAAAACAAACTTTACTGTATTATAAAGCTGCATGTCACGACTTGAATGTTATTACTAGCAAATCAACAACAAAACCCACATGATGATTTGTACATTCTGTTCTTACCATCAGGAAAGGAATTTTGGTCTCAAAGCATTTTGTACTAATTTTCATCCTTATCACGGGCTGGTCAAAAGTAGAAGACCAGAAAGGCACTGCCATTTCTTTTCCTGGATACTGGAGAAAGCTCCATGTACCTCTGCATTTCAGTGCAAAGCATATATTCAGGCATTAATGGCCTAATTACCTGATGTTGGCTGATCCTTCAATGACTGACTCTCTGTTTGTGGGAAGCAGACTTGTCTTTGTCTCTCCATTTCTCCTGCTGTAGCTGTCGTTCACCTTTTAGACTAGCTTAGAGTTTTGCTTCCCCATGCTAATCACCAGCTTTGGTCGTGAAAGTCTCTCACTTCAGTAAGTTGGGGAAAAGTCTGAAATGATGGAGAAGCTGCTGAAGAGTGTATGCACAAGAAACACATTTCTGATTTCAGCTGTTTTATATGTCTTCTATCAGCAAAAATGAAATGACATTTCTATGACTGATTGCAATAATTAGTGATAATTTAACAAAAAATTTTGCAACACTGTAAAAATGTGAAGCAGAAATATATTTTTTTAGATATGATTTTCAAAATAAATGTGCATCTTAGGGAGCAGCAAAAAGCCTTTTTATATACTGCTGAAAAAAGTTAAAAGACCTGCTTTGAACTTTTTAGCACAAGACTTTTATTTTCCTTACAGGACAATAGACCTTGTGTGAACACTAAGTATCTGCTTATTACTTCTGTTTCCCCTGGTTTGCTGCAGCTGGGTGGATACTGCCACCCCCACTTCTGCTGCCTCAGCTACAGCTCTGAGCATGGAGTGCTGCTGAGCCCTGGGCCAGCTCTCAGCACAGTTGGCTGCGCTGGCGTTTTACTGACTGTATGGCTCCCCAGAGACCTTTTCAGATCCTTCAACTCTTCTCCTCGGCTTCCGGCATCTGGAATTCAAGCATTTGCATTTAACATGCACCGTCTTCAAATCTTTACAGAAATGGAACAAACAGATACATAGTTTGGTCCTGAGTTTGAGTTTGAAATGCTTTTAGCTGTAAATCCTTGGGCTGGTGAAGGGAGAGTTTATCAGGGAAAAGATTACGTTTAAACCCAGCGTTTCCATGTTGATAACAGCATTATTATTGTCATCAAGCACATGCACTGCCTGTCTCACTAGCAAATAGCTCTGGTGTGTCATTCAGTTTCAAGGTCTGTTCAAAGGATTTTTTGTTATGCTCTTGTTAGCTTTGGATTGACCTTGTTTTGTTCCCCTTAAGTTTTTGTTTGTCTGAGGAAAAAGTTTTAGAGAAATTTCATATTCATTTACAAAAACAAAGCTAAATCTACTCAGGTTCTCTTGTCATGGGGCACAAATGCTCCAACTAAAAGTTAATGTACAGTTTTAAATATATAAATTTCAGCAGATTAATATTTAATATTTGATTTATCTTACTTAGATGTGGCTGTTGCAGGGGAAAGAGCGTCAGTGTTCTTGTCAGCTGAAACTTCATCACAAGCAGATACTTATACATTCTCTCATACTTTCTCTTAGCTTCTGCAGTTCACCTGATCCAGTTGCCCATGGTGCTTTTTGGAGGCCAGCCAAGGTCCTGGGGCATGGAGCTGGGCTTGTGTCCAATGTGTTTGGATGATTTGTGGATGCCCATGCAAAGAATATCTGCGAAACATTTCTTTTTTTTTCACAGCATACAGTCTGACACCTTCAAGGATTTTCATCATGTCTTCTTCTCTGGCTTCCAACAGTGGTGCTCCTGCGACTTCTCAGCAGTGTCTCTGTCCTTCATTCTTATCAAAGGTGACACTCTTTCTTAGTTCAACAACCAACATCTCTGTTGTTTAAGAACAATTTTGCACGTAGCTGTTTCTCTTATCCCAAGCTGAAAGTTGAAAAGGCCAGACCTCTACAAAGCCGTTGTTCTTTGGGCAGTTCTGCAGATGGTGCCTGGCAAATGTCACGCATGAACAATCTTCTCCTTTTTCAATGTGATGGACAAGCGATCTTCTATGCCCCTTGTGATCAAAAAACATTCACCTTCGTCAGACACACAGTGGTCCTAACAAGTTGAACAGGGTGGAGCATTTGTGAATAATGAAGTTGTTTTAAATATAATATCAGAGTGAAGTTTTGGTATTCCTGAACACAGAGGACTAAAACACTAATATATTTACATTAAACAAATGAATGAAAGTCTTTGCAGTCTATCTGTTATGAATGGATGTGGGAGTTTAGATAAGTCCTTGCCTTTTGCCCAGGCCTCTGGCAGCAGGCAGTAACTTTAGTGACATGGCCAGCACCCCAAAACCCACTCTTATTTGCAAGTTCTTTAATAATGGCTGATTCGGTCTATTATAGAATGAATTATTTATTTAATAGACAGAAAACTAACAGACATAAGACTTAGCACAGACTATATACTACACAGGAATAAGGACAAAATTGAAAAAGAACTACTAGTAGGTTAACATACAGTGCACGATAAGGTACCGTTTCAATTAGAGCTAGCGAAGAAATGCTATAACTAGGAATCAATGTATCTTACCATCCAATTGCTGATAAGGCACACGTCCTTTCACTCAATCTTCGAAGAAGTAACCACAAAACCTGTGTCCAGATTCTGGGGAGAAGTCTCCCACACTTTCAGGGTGTGTGTGTAGAGGCTTCTGCCTCTGTGACAGTTCGTGTATCTTTTATGGTTTGTAAAACAGTGTCTCTCAGTCAGAAACATTTCCTTTATCTTTTCCCCACATCAGCTTTCTAGACTAAGGTGTGGATTCTTAGCTGATGTCTGAGCCCTTTTGGCGCCAGGGATGACCCCCTGCTGGGCCTTTCAGCCTCTGGCTTATCTCTTTATGCACCAGCTATCTTGTAGAGAGAGAAGTGGGGGGGCTTAGACGTCCTGCCACACCATCTTCCTATTTCTGTATCAGTCTTGGTTAGTCTACAGGTATTGCAGTATTAACATTCTATCCACCTCTTGCTCAGTCTCAGAATTACACAAAGTAGGGATTATTTCAGGACCTGACTCGAGGTATCTGCTACAGGTGCCCAAATTAAAATTAGCATAGACAAGAGTTCAGATGCTGCTTCTCTGTGCACAGAGCCTAGATTTCCAGCTCAGGAACTTGCCTTAGGATCCTTGAGCTGGATAGTGCTGTAGCAGGATAGGACTGTGCCTTTGTATGCTCTGAAATTACTTAGTGGTGAAACATGTTCAACCATACATCATTATCTACTGTCTGTAAATCGGGTGAACAGTTTTCAATCGTGCAAAGAATGTGTTCTATCTCGCACATTTGTTTAAATAAAATCTGCAATTAACCTGGGAGACTTGCATTTTGCTTGGCAAAGTCTCAGTGACAGTCTTTGGTGGCCAGTGTTACAAATATTATTGTAGCCACATAGAATCATAAATTCCACTTGAATTGAAACTATATGCACCAAATAATTTTTCTTCAGTACATGAGACTTCAGATGGTTTGAAAAATGGACTGAAATTTCTCTTCGTTGCACAACATCATCGATCCTCATAAGATGGAAAACCTCTCATATCTCCTCTTAAAACTGTAGTGTGTTGCCATAAAATGAATTGTTTCATATGAATGTCTTAGTTCTATGATTAATGGTAAAACTGAAGGGGTTTTTTAACGATACAGGAAAATATTTAGCTTTATCCAACAGGGAACACCAAAAGGACAAGTGGGATATTCATCAGGCAAGAAAATTTGATGGAGAAGAATTTAGTGGTGGCCAAAGATTACAGTTTTGCACATTCTGGCATTTTCTTTGATTGTTTCTCTCTTTAAATTCTGTTTCTATAACCATGATAATGCCAACAGGTGTAGAATAAAAAATGTTGCAGGAAAGTGGGATTTGTGTTTATATGTGTTTATATGTCTGATGGCTGCATGACTTGGTATAAGTTGAGAGTGGGTTCAAGCAGAGTTTGACACATAAGCTTTATAACGCCAGTGTCTCAGCAGTCCCCTTGCCGTACAGGAGCCCCTCACTCCAGAACAAACAGTTCCATGCTCATGGCTTGCCCTGAGCAGCTCCCTCGTTCCTTGACTTCCTCTTAGCCAAGCCATAGACCTTCAGCTTTTGATACTCTTCACCTGAGCCTATAGTAGGGTCCCAGTGGCCCAGGCTCACCACTGATGACTTCAGGCCCCACCTGAAGCATGCGGAAGTAGCTATGGTGCAACTTATAAGTTGCCATTTGGGATTCTCCGGGGTACCTGAGACATCTGCCTGGACCTGGCAGATATACCATGAGACTCAGGAGGGATCGTGCTCTTCCAAAGGGGCAGGAGCAGGCCGGGTGGATACCCCGTGCAATCCAAAATACTGTTGGCTACCAGTGCTCATGCAACTAAATCCCAATCTCAGACCCCTTCTTCAGTCAAGGAGGAGCAATAATCATTTCTAGAGGATTTTCAAGATACTAGGTAAGTTGAATCATGCTGCTATTTCTTTTTCTATTGACTGCAGAAGACTCTTCAGATGATAATGCTCTTAGTGTTAAGCATCTCAGTTTGATTAGATTTGGGTTTGTATATCTTGTGTTCCAGATGACACGGTAACTGTGCAGAAAAGCATATGCTGATTCTAATTAGTTTCTGATTAGATCTAGGCAAAGTGTTTTTCTCTGAATAACATATTTACAAAAAAGCTCCTACTGTTTCAAGGTAGCTGATAATAATTCTTGATATTTGTCTCAGTTTTGCCGAAAGACTGGGTTACATAAAAATGACAGCATGCTGTAAACAAAAGTCAGAGGAGTTTACTTTGATCTTTTGAAATGGTTGTTCCCACATTTGTCTTCAGGGTGAAGTTCTTATACTGACAAGAGAAAAGGGGACAGATACCACACTGCCAGAAGAAGAGAAACGTGCTGCCTCTTCTTCCTCAGACCCCCTGTGGTTTGCCTGCTGATAGTAATTCAGTGTCTTATTCTCTTTATTTTTCAAATTCTGATTGGAAGCCTGTTAGCCCTTAAAAATGGCTGGTAGACTGAGGCCGTGGGCACATCATGCCGCTTACTTCTGCTTCTCTTTGCTGCTGCATTGTTTTTATTCACTCTCTGCCTCAGAGCCAGCTTGCTGGAGGCAGGGCTGTCCTCCCTGTCCTGGGGCTACACCTCTGCCTTGCTCAGGCTGTTGCAGACAAGGGTTCAACTTCTTCTCCTGCTTAAGATCCTTCTGGTCTTTCCCAGGGATGTGGGGTGAACACACATGTCCTCTGACAATGTTGTCTTAGCCTCTTCTGCTGACGCTTATCTTGGCTTTGTAAATATAAGCCAAGAATGAACTGGATAAGAAAGGGGACTGGGGCTTAAGTTTCCCTCTTACTGAGTCATTCTTATTCTGCTTGGAGTATTTCAGAATTTTACACAAAACAGAGAGGCATCAAGGGGAGGGATTACAACACTATCAAGTAACAGCCCACAGCTCAGTTGTTATGAAACTCTCCTGGAGCAGGGACACTCCTTAGATGGGTCCCGCACATCCCTAAGGTGGATGCTGTAACTGTCAGGCTGCTGCCATGACCTGTGCTGCCTCCTTCAGCAGGCTTGTAAGGCTAGCCTTTTGTTTCCATTCCCTTTCCCCCCATTTTTTTCCGCTCTAGAGAGCAAATGTCAGGATGACAGCACATTTTTCAGGGACATTGTTTTGCTGGCTTGTTTTGACAAGGATTGGCGCATAGCACAGCTCTGTCCCCGTGAATGTGTCTGTGTGACATCATGAGCAGCAGTCATTGCAGAGCATTCCAACTCATCACAAAAAAGTCAAGGGAAACCTGAGATAACTCAGCCTAAGCAGCCAGGACTTCTGAGACCTCATTAAACACTTAATTTCCTCCATCAGCTAAAGAAGGAATAAACAAGTCAAAGCGGGAAGAACTGCTTCCCTCAGTGCTGATCCTATCGAGCTACAAGACTAATGTCTAAGGAGGGAGGGCCAAAAGCTGTCCCTCCATTTTCACTGCTGCAATGGCAAAGACTAGAAAAAACTGTTGTAACGGCATTAAAATATAGTAATAAAGGATTAGTAAGAGATCTTGGAAATTCAGTTCATTTCAGGTCTTGAGTAAATTGCCTTTTGAAGGCTTTCTATGTATCAACAGGAATTGCTGTAGAAGAGATGTTTAATTTATTTATTTGCTGTATTAAATGAGATAATTTACAGAAATTATGTCATAAATTTGCAATGGAGTGAATCAATCTGATCTCTACGAATTAGTTTATCTGTGACCTGTTTTAAGATACCTGATAGGATTTTGATAAAGAACTAATTAATTAATTAATTAAACAGGGCAAATGTTATCACTCTGAATCAGGTTCTAGCTTACCCATCTTATGAATCACAGCTGTAAGAGTTCATCTCATTGGCCATGCATTGCTCCATGATATACTCCTCGTCTGAAAGACTGCTCTCTCTCTCCAAAAAAATTTATAAAATATTCTATTTGATACCCATTGACTCGATTACTTATTTCTGTACTGCTGAACTTATTTCTTCTGAGGTAATTGAGTCAATCGGTTTCTCATTATTTAGCAGATCCAGCTTTGGCATTTTAATTTTAGATATTCAATAATTTTTAGTCTGTCAGCTTCTAACTTTGATGCACACATCTCTTTATTAACATAGTCATTTATATTTATTGTTAATTGTATATTAACATTTTCCTCATTATTAATTTTGATACAGTTGATATTTAATCACTAAGAAACACCTATTACTTGTGAATTGCTCTGTTTTTTGAATTATTTTTATAATTTTTTTATTATTAATACATATATGTAAACTGAAATGAGAAATAGATGTACAGACTTTTATATACAAAATTATGGACAGTAAAACTCAATTTGTTGGAAAGTTGAAAAAGTTTTTTGGGAGTTGTTATAGCTAAAGAATAGTCAGATATTTAAATGTCTATATTAAAATGACATTTACAAAATTATTTGTTACTGTTAAACATGTATTCAGCAACTAGGATAGGGATAGGTACTTAAAAGTAAGGGGAATGAAATAAGATATACAATATTTGATGCATAAACTTAGACATAAATTGATAAGCATATGTAATAAGTTGATGTGAGAGAGAAAGAGAAGTGTGAAGACAAAAACTGCTACCATCATTTTTCAAAATACTCTACTTTTCTTAAGGACATTGTTCTGCTTCTCTTTTTCCTCTCCATTTAACTGCAGAAACTTTCAGCATCTGTTCAAAAAGTTCTTTGCTTGCAGTAGGTCTAGAATGCCACCTTTGACACCGTGACCCCCTTTTCTTCAAGGTTGTGGCTGGGATAAAATAGCAATGAAAAGATAACTTTCGAGGCAACCTTGAGCTAGTGCCAGCTTGCTAACTTGGGCTCTGAAGATCTCCTTTAGCTGGAGTTATAAGGAGTTGGTGTACTCTGCTTGGGAGGTGTTTCATGGTGACCCATGGTATAAACATATTTTTATTTAAACACTTTGATCAGACTGTTTCCTGTGGTTTTGGTGTTATTGGCCAATGTGTGGTCTGGTTATATCCTAATTGCACAGTGATTGATGGGCATGTACAAACTAATGCTCCTTTACCATGGTGTCACGGAAAAGGAAAACTCTTCCTGTGCTCCAGCAAGCAGCACCTTTGTGACTGCAGTGTTCTGGAGGCTGAGCTTTTTCCTGGCCTGACATGATCCCAGGACGAAGGGTGTTACAGCAGGCATTGCCTACTGGGATTCTCTTTACACTGCTGGCCTTTGTTGCTGAATCACAAGTAGTTATTGACTTTATCTGACAAACTGATGCTCATGCTTTACCTTTCTGAATGCTAAGATGCTGCTTATGAATTTAACGCAGGACTTGAGTCTGCTGCTGGTGCCAGAAATATGGTGAAAAACACATCTGCAGCATGAAAAACTAGAAAATCAAGGAGGTAGTGACAACAGGCCAGGCACAAGTCAAGGCAGCTTCTGGGAAAGGTCAGTTCTGTGCACACAAGAGAGGAAGAAACCTAGGGCTGATGAACTTGAGTAAATTAACTTTCGGCACTCTCTTCCCTCTTGGGACTCTAGACACAGTAACACTGGCAAAATGCAGACAGATGCTTCAGTTCATAGTCTCTTCACTAAATTAGAAAACGCCTCCAAACAAAAAAACCAAGCAAAAACATGAAAAAAAGGTGAATAGAGAAAAGGCTACTCGGTGTGTGTAAAAGGGAAGAGAATGACTGCTAAAGAACCCTTTCCTCTGTCTCACTTCTTCATGTGTTGGAAATTTCATCCCAGCAAGCCATACTTTCTTGTCAAAGGCTTTACTTTGATGCCACTCGCACAAAGACAAGCTCTATGGGCAATAACCTGATAGCAGAGCCTCTGCCCGAAGAAAAGAGTACTCCCTGACGAAATCTCCTCCAGACTTAACAAGATTATATGATATTCAGACCCTTCCCAGAGTCTTCTCAGAGCTATTTCTGCCCTTACAAAACACCTCTTATTTTCCAGCTCTCTGATCCAGCATAAGGCAGGGGTTGCCTCTCCTGGTTTTCTGCAGCTGTCACCTATAGTAAGTAGTAGCTAGGCAGTAGTACTACTAGTAGTACTAGAAAGCAGGACCAGTAGTAGAAAGTACCTAGGATGGGTGTAAGTCATGAACTTCAGGTCTAGAAAACAACTCTTAGAGCTTGGAAGTTCTGAAGTGTTGGCACTAATTCCAGAAACCAACCAGTCCCTGGCTCTATGCATTCTTGGTTTTGTTGGTGAGCATAAAATGCATCCATTAGCAGGCACTTCCAGAGTGCTCTTTTCCTACATGTTAAGGAACAAGGCAAATTAGAAGTTAAATTCGGCTTCATGTATCGTGCTTTAATAGATCTATTTTCACCTAGTCCCAGAGGAGGAGACTGCACTCAGTTTGCTAATGTTTTTTGTCATATTAGACAGCCCTCAAAATGTGACACTGTATTTAAAAGTGACCTAAAAGCCATTTAAAGAAAATTTCATATGGGACAAACATGCTGATGGAGTGTTTATAAATATTTACATAATTGTTAAAAACATGAAACTCAGCACTAATTTTAGCACTGTGGTAACACCAAAGAGGGCAGGATACTTTTATGGTTATTCTGAACTTCAGTTTGTGTGAACGTGTGGGAGGCATCACTGAGCTCCAGGTCTTCCACTGTCCTTGGAGGGCAGTATATGTAAAGCTGATATTTGTGACCCTGTAAACTACTCCACACTGACAGACTGTTTCACTGGCAAATTGCCACCAATGACCCAAGATGAAATATCTTTCCCAAATTCCTTTTCTCTCATTGCTTTGCATAGTTTCAAGAATACTGCCTGAGAGAAGGTAAAAATGACAAATCACAATGTGCAGAGTAACCTAAATTCAGCATCTCTAAAAGGGATCAGCTGTGTGTATGTAATGCAGGCACATCTTTGGATGGGTTCCTCAGGTCACCTTCTTTATAAGCCACAGGGAGGAACAAGCATTTCCAGTCTAAACAAGGGCACCTCCCATCCTAAATACGAGGTTAAGTGTAGACTGGACAAACCATATCTGAAAATACACCCTCTAACCAGGCACTTGGGATGACTAACTTAGATGTAGATTGTAGACATTGGAAACATCAGGTAAGGATGAATCCTTCCGCATCTGAATCCTCGTTTTTCAGAGAAAGTATATTACGGCAACGTTTATTGCTCTAGGTGGTTTTGATCAGTCTCAAAAGTTATTTGCTTCTGGCCCTGTATTTTCTGCTGAGGTAAGTATACATGTAGCTTTTCTGTTCTGAGTCTACTTTAAGTAGATAAATGCTGCACCATTCCAGTGTTGTCCATTACTGCATTCAAATTTGTCATTTTCCTTGAGGAGAGAACTGAGCATACAGTGTAGCTCTTCATTTCATTATGCTTCTAGATGTGTGTATCAGCAAAATCTTGTTTTATAGAGCATGCTTTATGCAGAGTTGAGGGTCATGAAATATGTGATGGTTTAGCATTTCAATGGAAACCATATACCATGTTTGCTGTCATTACGCTGCTGAAGGAGAATAAGAGAAATTAGTTTACCTACCTACTGTTTATCAGGTACCCAAAGCTACACTGATTACTGCTTTTCTGAGCTGGATATACGTTTCCATATCTTTAGAGGGAAAAAAAAGGGATTGAAGATTACTGAGACTTCTTATTTTCTCAAATCAAATGAAATGTGCGTTTGTGGCAAGCTACAAGGACATAATTAGAGGAGGCAATATACAACCCTATTAGGAGGTCTGGACCTTTCTGCTACAAAGATATGCATTTTTTGTTACAATACACAAATCTCTTTGTAGTGAAAACAGAGGGGTCTCAAAACAATTCAGATTTCTCAAGCAATGATAAAAAAGATCATATGGCTCAAACAGTTTTTGTTGCACCCACTATATCAGGACATTTTCAGCCAACAGGAAATAATTTTGTTTCATGCTGTTTATCACCAGTGCCATGAAATCTGCCAGTCTCAGTGTCTCGTATTTTCCAGCACCAATTATGTGAGGACTCCAAAGATCAACTGTCCAGTATTTCCTGGAAGGAAGGAACTTGATGAGAAAATGAAGAGATCCACCATATGCCTGGGTGGTTCACTCCGGTTCCTGCATTATCCTGCGCCTAAACAGTGGCCTTGAACTCCTGACAGCATTATGAAGCAATGTTCATCAGCTCTTTGTTCTGGGCAGCAATTGTTTTGCCAGCTTGAATCACCTCAAAGTTAAGTGCCTGAATTCTTTTTCCAGTTAATGAAGAGAAGTAGCCACTTTCACAGTGTAATTCATCTCTGCTGGTTTAGACATCTTGGCTGGGGCTTGCACTCCAACCCTGTGTTTCTGTGGGATCTCTGGCTAAGTAAAAGTCATCAATGCACTCACCTGTATGGGTGGCTTCTCTTTAGCCTTTCATGAAGAATATATGTTCACAACAAAACTAAAAGAGAAATAGAGAAGTTCTTTTACTTCAGTGAGAGAAAAAGATCATCCTTTCCAATAGTGGGAAAAAAGATGTATGAGAATCAGCATGTGAAGAAAAGATAGAAGATGGCTAAAGTGAAGGAAAAGTGACTATTACCAAACATATTAAACAGCGAGCTTACTCTGAATCTGCTGCCATTTAATTTAATGGTAAGACTTCTGCCTACTTCAAGGTATAGGATAAAGCCAGACAGCACTGCGAACGAACACATACCCATTAGGAAATTAATGATCACTGTGATAAGAGTGTTCAGAAGGCTGAAAAATTAGGCCAGCTTTAAACATTAAAATTTAACTTCACTAAATTAATTGCTTAACATCATACTTCTTGATAATGGTTAAATCTTACAGAATATTAATCATCACTGTTTTTTACACAAACCTGTTAGTCCTTAACACTTATCCTGAATTAGCTGTGAGTACATAATATCAAGTAGCTGATGCTGTGTAGTTAGCACCAGCTGTGCCTAAAGGAATGCACACAACAAATGTTAGTTTTTATCCCAGGGGCTTGTGCATCAAGTTCTAGATCTCATGGGTATGAAAGCCAACAAATGACATAGGACTGTTCTTTTTAAGTAGCTCATTTAAAGCACTTTTTTATGAGGTTAGGGCACTGTGGTGCTGTGTTTATAACTATGAGATGCACAGTGAAGCTAAATTAAGATTCTCATTCTTTTTAACTACTCACCACTGTGAACAGTACAGACTGATATAGTCCATAGGAGTTTTATTAGTATCAAAGGCAACGCTTGTAATGTATCTGAGAATGCAAACCTTGGACAGTTCTGACCTCTAAATTCTCTAAATTCCAATGAACAGTAGCTATAGTACTTTTTTATTTCATGATGCATTTATCAGTGATTATCTTGGACTTTTACCCCTCTTTGATTTTATAGAGTTAACAGTTGATGAAATCAGGACAGCACAGTGCAGGCAGTATTGCTGAAACTTATGTAATGATTAGCTTGACAGCCTATCCTTAAAGTGAACGAAAGAAATTTACTCCAAATTTTTTTCTTTCTTCATGCATCCATGAGAGGACGAACTAATAAGTAAAGAATTATGTTGTGAAATGAAGCTTCAAATTAATTCTATACTTTATATTTTCTGAGTGGGCTCTGAAAACCGTTCCTGAAACTCAGGGATAGTTCACACATTCTAACTTTGGGTACTAAAACTTAAGGTACTCAGTCTTGCTTAGGAACTAGTCTCCCTCTCAGCCTAAATATAGACTCCCTTTAGAGAGAGAGGCTACCTTAGGGAGTGATTGAAAGCAGAAATATAACTTTGAGTGCTCTGAGGTCGCATACAGAAACATACCTGTCTCATGGTATCTTGCCATGGCTTGTTTCCTCAGCAGGAGGGACACTTGGCATGTACAAAAGCAAAGCCTGTGGCAGTCAGCAATGCAGGTATTGCTCCCACTGACTGGGGCTCTGGAGTGAAGCTGAATGAGTTTCAAAGTGGTGATGCTTTTATCTCCTCCTTATGCATAGAGGGAGCTTAGGAAAATCAGGCTTATTTGGAAATACTGAGTGCCCAAAAGCAGGTGGTGGGGAAAACTCGCCACCATGTTTATTGTCTGTCAAGAATTTTCCAGAATGACAAGGCAAGTGTTTGCACCACACCTGTTTTGCTAGTATCTGATGCTTCATGCATCCCTCTACAAGCTTTAAAAGAAGTGACAATATTTACTGAATGAAACTGCAGCCTTTGCAATCACTTTGCCTTCTGTTTTTGTAGTAAACTAGATGGATACATCAAAAGATCCATCTTTGTCTTGTGGAATATTTTGGAGGATGATGTAAACTGTTACAATTACTGTGAGATAGAGATATATCAGATGAAGGTTTGTTGTATCATTTACAGAGGCTTCTCTCTCATACCAGTAGGAGATCAAGATTAAATCTGGCATGTTTTCTCTACATTAATGCTGCTATTCAATTTTCCTTTTCTTGGCACAAATGTATATTCTAATAGTACACTAAAAGTTAGTCTTTAGCTTTTTTATATTTTATTTGAAAGTGAATATGTTTTCACAAAATTATTATCAAGTTAAAAGATTTAGTCCTAGAACTTTCTTCTAAGTACTAGGATTCAATAATTTCATAACTGTCAGTCTCACTACTATTTAAGGAGGTCTCATATATTCAGTTTCAGAAAAGTACAGGAAAGAGGAAGGTTTGTGGGAAAGGCAACCTTTTGCACTGAGTCATATGCAAACATCTTCCAATCTCTCCTGATATGACATCAGCAAATTTCAACGCATGGGAGAAAACACATGAGTGGATGAGTGCCAGAACGTGCTAGAGAGAATGGAAAATTTCTGCTAGACTGGGAATCATAGGAATCTGAAATGTTTATGTGTAGTAAGTCAGCAATATGCTGATTCATACTTGTACATTCTGTCCTCTAATCTAGGGTGTGGGAATGTGGCAATTGATGATTTTGTTTCTTTCAAAATGCCATTGCAACATAAAAAAATGGTTATTTGCTTTCCTGACAATTAAAAACCATAAAAAATGCTACTCACAATTCAGAGGTTCACTCAGAAACATCTGGTGGGTTCTTGGGTGACAGCTGGCTCTGGAGGCATCCCCGGTGCCATCCTTTGTGCTGTGAGGTTGTGGCCAGCCCCTCACACTGAAGTCTCCTGGGGCTTTCCTGTCTGTCCTTTCACAGAGATCCAACTCGAATGCCTGGTGTGACCCCTCTGAATGGGATGGAGGAGAGCACAGAGCCTCCAGGAGCCACAGGTCTCCCATTTGGTTGGTGGGGACAGCTGTCCAGCAGCCTACCCTGGCTCTGCCCAGAACTAGTACCAGCTTCAATCCATCCTTGCAGGAAGATCACAGTGGCCTTCCTTTCAGACAAAAACTTTAACTCTGAGAAAAGCAATTCGGGAAGTTCTCCCTTTTAAGAACTGATTTTTTTTTTGTTTGGTTTTTGTTGTTTTAGACCCAAAGGCAGAATTTTTAATCCTGTTATCTACGTTACATAAATTGATGCTTCTGTTTGTTGCTGTTTGAAAATTCAACTTATGTTTACATGTGTAAATGCCTGTTTATATATGAGTAGTATATTTTTAAACATTACTAGCGATTTTCATGTGGACAATGCATCTCTTAGTGCCAGTAGTTGAGTGGTAAAATTTTTTTGTGACAGAAGAACACTGGGTTTAGACTTGAGTAATTTATGGGAATTATTTTGATGCTTGTTTTTACTTCTGTACGTTTTTTTCATGGGTCATTTTTAAACTATTCATAGGCAAAAAGAGTCATGATGGAAGAGCTAGAGGAGAAAAAAACCCCACAATTAATATTGGACCAACTATTAAAAACATCTCCCACTCTTCTAGGAATCAAAAATGGTTGCTTCATTAAATAAGAAATGCAAACTAGACCTGATGATTCTTGTGGTGCACACAGAATTTTAAAGGTACTTCTTAACAGCAGATTTCCAGAGCTGTGAAAAAGTGATTTGAAGAATGTAAGACACAAGCAATATGAATTTCTAGAAATGATTTTGAAAGTCTTCAGCTGGAAATAAAAAATGAGCTCATTGTGTCAAAACTTAAAAGCAATACTGCAGATGAATGACCACCAGAAAAATCCCCCAGATTTTCAAGCTTAACAACTTTTTTTTTGACTACATGGGTAAAATTAGAAGATTCTGTGGAAAGTGTAAAAATGTTGCCAGAATACATAAGCATGACTCCTATTTTCGTGTGAAGATCAAAGATATTTTACTCTTGCAATTCATAAATGATTCCATCAATCATTTTTAAAAAATCAATAAAATAGCAAAAATATAAAAATCAATTAAATAATTTTGGAATTCTCTTTGTTCATAGTTCAAGACTAGTGCAGGCTATCGTCAAACTGTTATAGATTGAAACATTTTTCAATGCATTAAAAACTATGTATTTGAACACTTTACATTACATTGCACTTGGTATGAAATCCATGGTGAATTTCTAATAGTTAGGTAACTAATTTGGGAGATTATTTTAAAGTATTATTTGGGTTTGTTTCAAGGTTACAGCGTGAAAAGTGAAATGGGTTTTTAAACAACTCACTACAATGAACTCGACTTCAAAAATGTTCCTTAAGTTTCAAAAGAACTATATATAGCATTGTGAGAGTACTGCAGCACAATTCAGGATGATTTATTAGGATCACCAGTTCTAAGGCTTATGGGCAGAAAGATAAAACTTCAGTACTGACACCTTGAAAGCTTTGTGATACAGTGACAATTAGCCCTGTAGAAGTTATAAAAAGAAGCGTGGGTCAGGAAAATGTTTCGACAAGAATGCTGCCCAGTCATTTCCTTTTGAAGAAGAGAGAAAATGTGAGCTTTTAAAATGAGTGTGCTGGTACATCCTAAGAAAAAACACACTGTTTCCTCTACCTTAAGGTTACATGCTATAGCCTTACTAACTCTGGTGGAAGGAAAGGGGACACTGTTGTAGAAGGAAGTGCAAACTGTTGAACACTACCAGCAGTGTCACTGTCTCTCTTTTTCTTGAAGTCAGAGAGAATGTTTCGGCAAAGGCGACAAACTGTCCCTGTGGTAGCTGAGAGTACAAGACCCTGGACACTCCAGCATAGCTCTGTGTGGGAAATGCACAGTCAGATGCATGGGGAGTTTGGTAGAGAAGACAAAAGCGGTGATGCAAGAAAGCCACCGTAGTTGAGTGAGAGTAAGTGATGACAAATTTCCTAACAACTGATGAAACAGAAAACTCTTACCAAAACCAAGAACTGTTGGAATTCTTTTGCTGGATATCATATGTAAAAAAACCCCCCAAACCCCAAACAGTGTTCATGTTTACATCTTCTCCATCTTGGTTGTTGATCCACTTGATTTCCACTAAAAACCCCACAGAAACAAACCCCTAAAATACAATAGCTGTCATAGAAAAAAGATTATGATGTCTTCCATATGTGACTTACCTTGGAATAAGTGTAAAGAAAAAAACAAACTGTGCCTTGTGAAATTATTATAAGGCAAGTTAGCAGAAGGAAAGTAGGAAAAATTCTTTTATAGTGATGAACTTGTAGCATCACCATTCATACCCTGCAGACTACTAACAATATGATAGATATTGTAGTATGTACTTGTGAAAGATGATTTTGCTATCTGAGGGCAAAAGTTTATGCTTCTAAGTGTAAGTGGTCTGATTTTCAGGTACCTTTGATACATGCATGGTGCACCAAATTTCATGGTATGTGCTGAATTTCTGCTCAGTGAACCAAAAGGAAGATGTGGATGCTCACCATCAGTTAAAAATCAGGTCACTTCTTCAGGCAGGCTTATGTATTGATGTGGGCCCTTGATTTCAGATATTCAGGTTTCAAAAATTTGAGTTTACTACAAATTTGTAAAGCAAATTCTTCATCCAGTGAAGAATTTGTTTTTGTGCTCCTCAGTACTTTTTGTTGCTGTTCTAAGGGAAAGCAGTGCCAGCTGTCTCTCTAAGCAGATAAGATTGTGATAAGCTGCAGTAGTTTAGTAAAGTCTTTCTCACTCATTTTATAACATACAATAAACTGGGGATAGTTTTATTGGACCGTCACTGATCAAGGATCATCAATAATTGGCAGAAGGCAATGGAACAAGTTCTGTTAATTGCACATATGCAAGCTTGCTAGGTACATTGATGTGGTAAGGATGCCCTTAAGATGAAAAATGTCCCTTATTTTGTATAACAAAGACATTTTAGGGAGAATAAGAACAAAAGATGTCTGTCTTGCATATGATCAGTTACAGTTGGTTTTGAAAAAGCTCAGAGCTCTTGGTGTCTCTGATGATAGGCTTTTGGACTCTGTCTTGGTTTGAAAGAC
>VZTE01000062.1:1313-48584 GCA_013397775.1 Eulacestoma nigropectus
CTGAGGGAGGGATGGTGCGGGATGGGACTCACAGCTCGCGGGATCCCGCCCTCATCCCTGAGGGAGCCGGGAACTGAGGGAGGGATGGTGCGGGATGGGGCTCACGGCCCGCGGGATCCCGCCCTCATCCCTGAGGGATCCGGGAACTGAGGGAGGGATGGTTTCACCCAGCGCCAGGCAGCCGCAGCCTTTCCTTTTTATAAGTCTCTGTGTGGCATCTTGCAGCTTTTCCCTGCTAAGTCCAGGACCTGCTGTGCCATCCCACCTGTCCTGGGTAGGTTTTGAACAGCTGTTTTTTGCAGAACCCGTTGCCGAAAAGGGGTTTAAGCAGCAGGTTTGTCACAGGTGATGTTAGGGTTGAATTACAGGAACAGAACAGATACAAGGTATATTTTTTGTAACAGACTGAACGTCCCATGTGTCAGAGACTCAGCTTGTATCACCATTGTAGAGAGGTAGGCTTTATCATCACTAAAAATAAGGTTAGAGTTGAAAAATAGCTTATACCTATAAGGATGACCTTAACTTAAATGCTGTATTGCTATAAGAAGCTTCTGTTTGTTTTTTTTTTATATTTCTGAATAGCTATTTAAATTATTTTCTTCACCCTAAACAGAATACAAATGTAATGTAGTTTAGATGCAAAGCGCATACTCAAATCCACAAAGTGAATTCATTTTGTATTGTGTTCACAGTAAGACACAGCAGCTCAAAAAAGAGCTCCGACTGAAAGGAAAATGCCCACATAATACCTAAATCCTATAATTTTTATGGTGTATCTTTGGCTGGGTGTGAAAAGTCAGGGTTTAAAGTGCTCCCGTGTAGAGAAAATTATCCAAGAAATGTGTCCCTGCACCAGCAAGATTAAGAAACAGGTGGAGGAGGGGAGCTCTCAAGGTTTTCCATTTTCAAGCACCTGCACCTGTATCAGGAGCTCAATGCAAGTGAAGCATGTCCTCATGGTGAGCAGTTTGCTAGTGCCGGCAACAGCTTTGTACGGTAAGACATCAAAATCCAGCCTTTGGACAGTTGTCAGAATAAAGAAATAGGGGAAACATGATTCTATTATCTTTCAACCATTTTTAGCAGTTGTTTTTTTTTTTTTTTTTTTTCTTCTGGATTTATGCACCTTTGAAACATAACTGAGAAGAGGATTTGGAAGTGGATGGTCTTTGCCTTTTTATAAGCAATTTTTAGCAGGCAGAGAGGAAACCAGTTTTTGTATAAAGGTAGAGAAATGCACGTCTGGGTCACACACAGGGAAAAGGTCTACCTAGTAATAGTCTGGATACACCTGGATATATATCACCTCCAAAATCATCAGAAACACACCCTAAATGACCAAAATCACTGTGAACTCTGACCCTGCTCTTAAGTTACACCAAGCAAAGGTGGCAGCAGTACCAAATCCCGCATATTTAACACTAATGCAATGTTATAGCTGGAATCCATAGACAGCCAAGCTTTTCAAGGAGCTCTTGAGGGATGTTTAGGTTATGGTTGGTCACCTCGTCGTTACCTCAGGTTAGGGATCATTCAGAGTTTGTTGTGGTATCCCAGGAGGTTCCTGGTTTCTCCTGGGTGTGTACAATCAGTGGCATAGCTGCATCCAAGGATACTCTGTAAATTTGGGTGGTGGCATTCCTCCGGTGCTGAGCTGGGCTTTGGGTTTGGTTTTGCCACAGGATGCCACAAATCACCTGACAGGAAAGCACAGACAGACTGTGTGCCGTTACCAGCTGTTACCACGTGCTGCTCAGTGTTGCCCTAGAGTTGGGAGCCAGGATTTTCCAGGATTTTGAAGGAAATGAAGGTTAGAGCTGGTGCTGTCCTTGTAACACAGGGCTCTGTGCTTGGCCAAGAGCAGCTCCTCCAGTGCTCAGAATCATCTGGGGTCAGAGTTTGTTCCATTGCTGGGTGGAGCCTGGATTTTGAGTTGGTGTGTAGCAAGCTGCTGAGCTAAGTTGAGAGCTGCTGTGGTCAGTGGGTTCCTTACTAACAATTTGGGTCTGGCAGGGTTCCTTCCCTGGGGCTGGGCTTCAGGGCAGAGGAAGGGTTTCATCAGCCCTCAAGTATGCACTGATTTAAGATGAGTTGTCTGGCTAGTTTAAGGGGTTTCGTTATCCCCTGTCACCCTCATCTGCCTCATTCTGTGTCCAGTATAAACTCCCTGGCTGTGGTTTGGTGTCATCTCAGGTCCTTGCAGGTGTGAAGGTGGCATTGGATGGGGACTGACCCAGGGCAGGCACTGTGGTTTAGGACTTGTCATGCCAGGGTGAAGGCTGAGCTTTCAGGACCAAATGTGTCATTAGGTCACGTTTAAAGCCAGCACTCCCTGAAGCCTTTTGGATTTGCCTTAAGAGCTGAGTTTAGGCTCAGAACTGCCTGCACTTTATATTGTTTTCCTTGCCCTCTTATCATAACTTCTGGCTGTTCTGACCTTTTCCAGCATCTACAAGAAGCAGAGAGACAATAACAAATCCCACAATAAACACCCCCCACAGAAGATCTTGGGGTTGTAATGGGGGTTTTTAGCTTGGTTTCTTGAAAAAAATGAGGTTTGTGTGCTTAGTACTCTGTCCTTCGAGTAGAACTTGGAACTAATTTTGACTAAATATGGTAGGAACTCTGTGTTTTCTGGCTTTGAGTGAATAGGCAGCTGCACAAAGAAGAGAGATTTTTCATTAGAGGTGCACTGAGGACAAAGCTCAGTCCTCTGGGGATGTTTGTTGCTGGCACAATGTTCCTGAGATGGAGGTTAGTCTTGGGGTGGGGGGGGAGGTATTTTTTTACTTTTCCTTGGAGATAACTCACTGGGAATCCTCAAGG
The DNA here is from genome assembly GCA_013397775.1 of Eulacestoma nigropectus. Taxonomy (NCBI): domain Eukaryota; kingdom Metazoa; phylum Chordata; class Aves; order Passeriformes; genus Eulacestoma; species Eulacestoma nigropectus. Next base: position 4,143 of record VZTE01000062.1, read on the forward strand.
CAGCAGTGATGACAGCAGAAGGAATGATTGCCACAAAGAGGGTGACATCATTTCACCCCATGGCCTTAGATAAGTTAAGTACCATTCCTTAATCATGCTCTGATAAGAGTGAGTAGCTTCTGAACATTTAATAAACAAAATACTCAAGTCTTTCCAGCACAATGTTTTTTGCACAACTTGTAGATTTTAGTTATTCAAAGAAGAAAGTTTGTACTTAGTGCTGAGTATGTGAATTTTTTTTTCTCTCTTCTATCTGGAGTTTCATGCCAGAAGTTTTGGCTCGTGGTGCCTGAGGCTGAGCCCTGCAGGAGGTGCCAGCCCTGCCTGGCTGGGATAGATACATCACTGCTTCCACCTCCTGGAGAAGGCGAATAAATGAAGAATTCTGGGTTTTATGGATTTTCTTGAGATTCTTTTACTTGATTTCTTCTGAGTTGCTTTGTTCCTTTCCTGCTCTGGACTATGTATAGTGAAGAGTTTTCGTCCCTTTCATCCTACTCCCTCCGTTTCTTGTTAATATTTTCTGAGGGTTATTTCTCATTATGTTCATTTAAAAAATCTAATTTGACATTCATAGATGAAAAGGCTGCCCGCACAGTCTTTTCAGCAAAGGATCTAGGAAAAATGAGGACACACACAGTGGGAGTGTGTCCGGGAATACCTGCAGTGCCATACATGTATTACCTTATTGTGTGTACTTGTAGGTAATGTCACCCAGCACTGAAGGGTGAGGGTTCTGTTGCAGCACAAAATGCAGGGCTGCCCTGTGGTTTGGGAGGGAAGAAAAACACTCCACTGATAGTGATTTTATTCTGCTAAGACACCAGTGGAAACATTGCTATTTATTTTTCTGTAAGTGCAATGAATGCAATCTGATCTCTTCTTCTAAAATCTACAATAGTTAGGAAAAAAAAAAATCTTACTGCACTTGTAGACTGATTTTCCAGTTTTTCCAGGCAGTAATTCCCTTATTGCTCTTACAAAAAACCCTTACATATTTCCTTATCAGTGGCAAGCTGGCAGAGAAATTCCTGGTCAGAAGACTAGAAAAGGAATTAGAGGCAGGGACAGACAAGCTGCTGAATAACAGTTTGTGGGACTGGGGCTGCTGCTGCTGTTAATTCTCAGCACTTCTGCCTTCTTTCCCTTCACACAGGAGTAGGTGAGGACATGCAGGAGCACACGGGTAGTGTAAGTCAGTGACCCTTGGTCTGCATGGTGCAGGCTGAAGCTCTCTGGGGAAAGAATGAGTATTTCCCTGTGGGAATACCTGGGGAGATGATTCCCCCCTCTCCCTCTAGATGCCAGCAGAGCACTAACCTTGCTTCCTGACTGTATTCCCGAACAGTGTTAATTTGTACTGCTGCTTGATTACTTTTTAAAGAGTTTGGGATTAATGGATTGTCCTGCTCAGAACAAACTCTGCATCCTTTGGAGAGATGACAAAAAGAAAAAGCACCCAGAGTTTAAACATGTTCTTTCATGAATATCTGTTTCTGCAAACGTGAAACGTGTTCTCACCTGTGATATATCTCTGTGTTTCACAGGTAAAGAGCAAATCAGAAGCTTCTTGGCAAGCAACATCCTGAGCCCTCAGAGGCATCCTCGTTCCTAACTCCACACGAACGTGTTGTTCCAGAAATCCCTGTGGAGGAGAATGGCTGTTCCAGGGCAGACCTTGCTGAGGTAGCGTCGGGGTTGAACTTGTGCTTCCTTCCATGAAGAGGCTGATGGAACCTGGGATGTAGTGTGAGCTCCCTGCCTTGGGCTGCATCATCTCCCAGCTGGCTCATTTAATGCCTGTCACACCTCTGGCCTGGAACAACTCTGAAAAGTGGGATTACTTCTGGCACTGAGAGGGATCAGGCTGAAGCACCTTGTCCTGCTTCTCTGGGCTTTCCCACCCACCTGCTTATAGGGCTCTCAGGGACTGCTCCTCTAAATGGCATTTGTTGCACCAAAAGCAAGGTGTCCCTCTCTGTTCCGTCACAGCCAGCAAGAGTTCTGGCCCTTAAAGAGCCATTTTTTTCCCTGTTTGGAGAGGATCAGCTCCATTTCCCAGAGTGTTTCTGCTGGGAGACTGTGAGACTCACTGACTGATTTTCAAGTGCTGTTAGAGATGGAGCACTGCGCACTTCTGCCATGACAACCAGGGGATGCACCCACAGGCACCATTGGCTACTGCGGACTCTCTTTGCTTGGACTTGCTTCTTTGGAATGAAGAAAAACACTGACAAGTGGATGGAGAAGGATCTTGATAAGACTTTCTTTTCAGAAAGAAAAGTCAGAGACGAAGCTACACAAGCTGTTCAAAAACTGTATTTCAATGCTCTCTGCACTTCCCCCAAGTGTTCTTCCTCTCAGAGAAACAGGACAAGTGGAACTGCGAAACAGTAAGTGGAGTATTAGTTATATATTTTTTATATGTTGGCTTTTGATAGCTCTTAAGAATTGTTTTAGAGATGTTTGGGTATTCCAGTCACGCTGCCAAAGGTTGATGTCTTTGAAGTTGGAGGTGCAAACAGGATTTGCTGTTGGGTGCAAGCAGGAAGAGGGGAAGGAACAAGCAGGCGGAGAAAAGCTAGGCAGCTTCCTAACATGGCTTTATTGGGAAAGTTTCTGTGCAGCCCCTGGGTTGCTTTACTCCCCTCACTGCCCCAGTCCCGAGCAGCACTGTGAGAGCTCCCTCCACTGGAAATAGAGTTTAGGTGGTCATTACTAAAATGAATTGTGGTGAAAATATGAAGTGGTAGTAGGAAAAAAAAATCTGCTTTTGCAGCACTGATACTTCTCATAGGTGCTGATAAATACAAATCCCATGTTCTCAATCCTGCTGCTAAATCTCTTACATTCCACTTGTGGAAGGGTTGAGCCTTACCAGGCAAGAGAGAGGCACTGCCCCTGGCTGGGGCATCTGTGCTTCAGGATGGTTCATCAGCTTGGATGAAACTGGGCTGTTGAGGGTTACAAAAGTTGGAACAAGTGGAGGTTGTGGGAACAGGAGTGGTATATTTGTGTGGCTCCCAGAAAGGGCACTTTTAAAGAACTGGAGGCTCTAATGTGTTCCCTTGGCTGTGAAATTCAGGAGAGGCTGGAGGGAGAACTGGTTGGAGAAATCAGTTGTGATGAACCGTCTAGTTCAGAGATTATGAGCTGCAGTGTGGTAAAGGTAGTGAGAGGTGTCCTCTTAATATTTTATTTTAAATGATGTCCTCTTGCTTTGGACTGATCGTTAAGTTGGAATAATCTTTATTGTCAATTGCGGTATTTTTTTTTTGTTGTCCTCTAGAGCTAATCTTCAATATAATATATAAGACAATATAAATTGCTATTCACCAGTCTCTTATTTTGCTTTGTTTCTGTTAAAACCAAACACCCCAGTCAAAGTATCCTAGAGCTATGTTGTAAGGAAATGTATGATCTCTGCCCCAGTTTGGGGTAACGAGTCTTTGTCTCATTTGCTCACTTCAAATGACAATCATCTCTACCCGTTCACTAAACCTTCCAGAAAATGCAGGAAAAACCAGGCCAGAAATAAGAATAAAAACCTAGGTTCAAACAGAGAAAAGTCTGTACTACCAGAATGTGAAAATGAAAGCAATTTTCAAAGTGAAGGGTGACACCATCCTGTCTTCTCCATTTGCATTTCACTTCTATTGTGAGTTTGAGTCATGGGGCTCAGGGCAGACATGGCAGGAATCTGTATCTGCCCAGTGATAGTGTCATTCCCAGTGCAGTGCTGGGGAGAGGACAAACTCCCAGCAAAGGACTGCAAGCCCATAGTGGTGAGGAGGCTCAAGCCTCCTTCTGCCACACACAAAATGAAAGCTCTTGGGACATCAGAGAACACAAATCTACCATGATAAAAACATTTCTTTACTACATGTGGAAAGTTCATTCCAAAACAACAAAAGGAGTTAATTTCTCAGGCTAAGCATTGTAGATGGTAAAGACAACACCAAGATCCGTGTCTTTAACAAAAAACCAGAACATAGCTCTGTAGCTTTTATTTCTGTTAATACTGAAAGCATTAAAAACCCCGAAAGAATGGAACAGAGACTCTTACACAGTACAGCACCTTCCCCTCAGAGTTCAGGGGGCTTTATGCCCTGTGTCAGTACAGCAGTGTACAGCAGCAGGAACAGGCAGCTCCTGGAACAGAAACCTGTGGGGAAATATCTGATCGGGACAACCACCTGCCCTCACACAAACACCTCTTCAAATTCTAATGGCAAGCTCAAAGCTGGGATTGTCAGCATCTCTTACTGTCATTGTGCAGAAACAGCCACCCAAGAGTTCGTTTGAAAGATGTCTGCTGAACTTTCTGCTGCTGGTGCAGGGGATTCGGGTTTTTCAAGTCTCAGCAGCACGCGCATTGAACTGTTTCATTACTTGGCTTTTTGCCTCTGTATGAGGTAAATCATCAGCTGCTAAATCTGTAGATGGGACGGATTATTGGGATGGAACACCCTCTCTGCTTAAAATCCATTGGGTAGCAAATGTTAACATGCTCCCTCCCCACTTCAGTGGGTCGCTGCTGTACTGCAAACCCCCCACTGCCTGTGAGCTGGTACTGGGGAAGCACCTGGGAGGCTCAGTTGTGGACAACATCATGAAAAGTCAGAAAACAATTACCCCTGCCCTAAAGTTCCTGCACAATCTGTGACTACAATTAAATTTCATGCTTCTTTTTCCTGAACTGAAGTTACGTTGATCATCTGCATCCACTGCAGTTACTTAAAGGAGTTAGATCTGTACAGCACTTTGTGCACTGAGCCCACTCACTCCCTTCAGCTATACTCTCTTTATGGATAATACCTTTAAAAAAATATTGAACCTCCAACTTTGCTCTGTGAATAAAAGCAGAGTGTGTCTTGCTCAGCTTAATGCACCTTGGATTACAGCTCTCATCTGACTGTGTTCATGAGAGATAATGGAGGCAGACAGCTGGCCAGGCAGCCTCTCACTGTGCGAAATTTGTTACTCTATATGTAGGTGATTATAAAAACAACTTTTCAAGGTTAGTGTCCAGGTTTGCTGCTGCTTAGCACAGGAACAGGAGTCCAAAGACTTCTTCTGGTTGACTGCCCTCATTATTAGTTTTTCTTTTTTTTTTTTTTTTTTGGTTGGTTTCTCTCCCTTAGAAACATCAGAAATCTGATGGTTCATAGTTTTGCTGAAGGACGTTTTCAGGGTCTCACAAAAACACACCAAGGTGATGGAGACGGTGAGCTTTGAAGGTGTAGAGCAATAACCCAGAACTAATTAGTGGCTTGTAGTTTTAAGGGATAATCAAATGCTGGGTTCTTGTAGGAGACTAAGTGTGTACCATACTGCTCACTCTGAGGCTTTTTACATGCCTTACACAGACACACAGACAAAATAATTGTGGTAATGAGAAAGAGTCCACTTGCTGCAGACAGAGCAGCAAAAACATATTTGTAACTGGGTTTTGTTTTAAATCTGGTGCATGAATTACCTGGAATTTCCTGGCCTGTTGTCTGGCTTGACCCTGCTTTGTTGGAAGCAGTCACGCAGATGTGGTAAGTGGTGAATGGCAGCAGGTCATACAGAGTGTGCTGCCTGGCCGTGGGGTAAATGTTGTTGATGACAAACTGCCTGTCCTCATTGTCTTGGGCATGAAGTATCAGCTCATAGGTGTGAACAACTGAATATGGGGCACACCAGCGTATCTGTGCAGCGCTGTCTGTGATTTCAATCACCTCTCTGAGCCTGGGTGGGTCTGGTATCTCATCTTCGCTCGACATGCCAGGACACAAACACTGGGATATGCTCTGGAGTTCACTGCATGGCTTCTGCAGGTGCCTGCAAGGATTGTAGTCACAGGCGATGTGTGCCAGCTGCACCGGGGTTTCCTTTGGTTGTTCTTCGTAATCGTAGTCATCAACGTAATGTGGTGATGGTGTGGTGGGTGCAGGCTCTGACCGGGCACTGCTCCTTGTGGAGTTCAGCTGAGGGGGGCTCGTTCGGGGGGCACCTTCCATGGCACGGGTGGCAAAGGAGTCAATGTGATGGTTGGTGGTGTGGGGGGCTCCTGTTGCTCCAGCAGAAGAATCACTGGTGGTTCGGTTGAATGGCCCTTCCTGGGGAAATGTTGCGTCAGTTGTTCTGAGCCCTCTCTGTAGCTGTTCTATTCCAGTTTGACTTGTGGAGCTGTGATCTGAGGACTGAGCAAAGAACTCTTTGAGAAAAACCGGGAAGGAGGTTATGGATGACAAGGAAGGGGGATTGCTTGTGGATTCAGAAACTGCCTCCTCCTCATGGGAGGAACTGTTGGACTTTGTTAGCATCAGCTCTGTTGGGTTGGATGCTGCCATGCTGATTACATTTCTGTGGATTAGGGAGCTAGTGTAAGCGTCTTTGGTTAGCATTGGGTTGGATGCTGCAGTGCTCAATACATCCCCCTGGATTAGGGAGCTGGTAGAGGTGTCTTTGGTTAGCATTGGGTTGGATGCTGCAGTGCTCAATACATCCCCCTGGATTAGGGAGCTGGTGTGAGTCAAATCTTTGGTCAGCAGGGCTGAGTCTGTTGTTACTACAGCAGTGGCATCATCACTGGTGAAGTTGAAAGCATCACGATCAGGAGAGGCTGTGTTTGAATCAGGCAGTGTAACATTGCTCCCAGACTGGCATTTGTCGTAGAGCTCCAGCAGTGAAAAAGATGTTGAAGGTCTGCCCGAATCTTCCTGGGATGTGCAAAAAGTCTCCCGAGCCCTGCAGAGGGAAACCAGAATAGTAAAGATCCACAAGAACATTACAGGTTTCTGTAGGCTGCTTGGATTGGAACTGGCAACCTGCTGTCAAAACCAGCTTTATATTAGTGAGGATGTGAAACCTAGACCAAAGCTAGGTTGTTTTAACAATAGTCCAGGCAGCTTTCCACAGCACTGACTGCGGAATTTAGCTGGAAGTGGCTTTTTCGTTTTGTGAAGTGCAGGAATTATCTTTTGCCCGCGGGGAAGCACCCTTTGGTACAATGGCTGTGAACCTTAGCGAAGGGCATCGGGATTCAGGGCAACTTGTTTTAAAGAGTCACACTTTAATGCCACAGTAACAGGGGAACACATGCAGAGAGATGTAACAGGATTCCCAGGATTCTTAATCCAGCTGGTTTAGGAAGCTGGAGGTGGGCTGATGCGTGGGACTTTTAAATTACTAAGATAGAATTTTTTGTTTACTCAGACACTGAACTTTTGGTAAAGAATGCAACTGCTAAGCCCATCCCGATGACAAACTATCCCTGCTCTCTGAGAGATTTGATGACAAATCTTCTTGGTGGCCTTTCGAAAGGAAAAGAGACCATTTATATGCAAATATTTCTTTTAGCTACAGTTTATTTGCAATTAGTCTGTAAAACTGTAGGAGAGGATGAAAACAATAGGTGAGAAATGGTGCTATTTGCAAGGGGTTTTGTTGACTGCCGGTGGTGATGTAAGGTTTGGGAATAGCAGGGTTAGGAGGAAATCATTTGTTAAAGATCTTCAAAAGTTTTCTAGTTTCTGCTCCCAGTGCTGGCACATCAAGACAGCTCATTTTCGATCTTCAGCTAATAGTGAAATATGGTCCAAACCAGAAAGAAAAAATTCTCACCTAAAGTAGAATCCACAGCTAATAACACTTTCTGCTTTGTCCCTGAAAGGGACATTATTTTGCATTTCTACCTCTTGTGGAAGGGAAGAACACACGAGAAATTTGAATAACTTAGATGGTGGTAAATGTCTGATCCCTAAACAACTTACACATTGAAGCTGTGTGTGAAGAGCATTACTTTATCTCCTTGAGCTCACTTACTTTTGCAGAACAACTTTCTTGGGCTTGGACAGCAGCCAGGAGAGCTGGCAGTTGCACAGCAGAGGATTCCCGTACAAGCTGATGTTGATGCCATCCGATGAACTGGTGTTCCAAGGATTAAAGGAACTCAGGTTACAGCTACAGGATGACAAAGGCAGTAATTAGAAAACGCTGAGCTACCAAGTGCTGGAGTGTGCTTAGTATCCCTTATCCTTAGTGTGTGTAAGGCACAAAGCAAATTCCCAGTTCCCTTGGCAGTAGCCAGTTATTAAACCCACCATCCTGCACTCTGTGTGCTCAGAAGATTCTCTCTTTTGTCTAGGACCTTTACTGATACTCCTTTAAGCTGGGCATGATTTTTAGCACTTTGAACTGGTATTCCTGCACGTGTTGGAAAGTGCTGTGTAAAATCAGTAGGGCAATGCAAGTGGGGATGGTATCCATAGGGTTTTTGCTTTAAATGGGTTTGTTTTCCTGAAACTGGTTTCTAGGCACAGCCAGTACTCTAGGTGTTTGTTTTCTGATATGCTTATAATCTGGGTTGGTATTATAAAAATGTTTTAAAGTGCTCTCCAGGTCTTTTCCTTTATGCTGACTGCTCTGTGTGCACTTCATCTGCTTATTTTGATAAATCACTTTCAGACTTTTGCCCCACTCAGTATTTCAAGTGTGTAACATACCAAGAGGTGCTACTCCTAGAAGGAAGAGTAAATCATTGCTTTTACTTATGCTGAATGAGGAACTATATTAAACTCTCACACTAAAAGTGGGAGGGATGGGATTTTTGTCTCCTTCCAAGATGCAGATTTTAGGAAATTGTCAGCATTCATCCTTGGCAGAGCAGGGAATCCTCAGTGACCTGCTTCTCCTCTGATGGCATATTGCCATTGTAGGTGTTGGAAGCCTGGTCTATATCGCAAGTGGGATTCAGTGGATCTGTGCTGATCTAAACAGCTCTCGTTGAATTCATCCATTGGGCAGGGAGATAGTGCAGAGGAGAGGGAGCACAATGGATACAACCTCAAGCAAACAATTAATTGTGCTATGAGTCCCATGCTGCCTCTTTGGGCTGTATCAGGTCTATTAGGCCGGATCACAGGTTCTACATGGCATATCCAAGACTGTGAGACAGCAAGCCCACACCTCTTTCCCGAATCTGATAACAAACTGTTCAGGTCAGCTCCCAGGCACTACAGTGCTGTGGGGCAAAGGGAGCTTTATGTGAGGAAGGACAAGAAAGAAAACAACTCACTTCTCAAATGAGAGATGGCTCAGATGAGGAGCACTGTCAAACATCTCCATCTGCACAAAACCCAGGGAATGGGAGTCCTGACAGTGCAGCTCTCGGAGAGCAGGCAGAAACTTGAAGAATTCGCTATCGAGGCTTCTTAAATGTGGCATCTTTGTCAGGTGAAGTGATCTGAGGTTGGGCAAGTCTCTGGCCCACTCTGGTTGAACTGAAACAGAAAGATATTTACACCTATTGCCTAAACAGAGCATTACCGTGGATTTCTGCCTAGAAAAAGGGTTTGAATTCATAGATATAAAGTATCTGTCACCTTCTGCAGCTATTCTTTTTGGGAAAGGAATAGAACAAAAATCAATACACCAGTGTATAAACGCTCATGCAGCTGCATTTTTGTAATATTCCCTGCAGGTCAGGCTGTCATAGGGCAGAGGAAAAGAGAGGGGAAAAAAGGACAACAAAGCTGATAAGAGATACGGAATAGCTTTCTTGTTGGGTGAGATTAAATGAACAAGGATTTCTCTGCTCAGGAAAGTGGTCTACAAGGTCCTGAGTGATGCAAGAAAGGCAAATCACTTATTTCTCCTAGCACAGGAAAAACAGGCAAGAGGCATGAAACTGAAAGAATAGGTCTTGTACAAAAGGGCCTTTCCATCCCATGACTCAATAGGGTAACTCACTACAAGAGGATTAGGCAAATTCACAGAGGAAATTTGGTGGTGCATCTGTTAAATGTGAGTTGAAGTGAAGCCTCTAGCTTGAGGAGCCCCTAAGGCCCTGGCTCTGTCCCAGGCTGAGAGCAGCTGGGCAAGGCATCTCACATCTGTGTGCCTCAGCACCTCAGCTATAAACTGAGGCTGGCAGGGGAGGCAGGCAAAAGGAAAAAAACATCCTGTGGATTGCTCAGGGCAGGGATTGTCTCCCCCCTCTGTGGAAGTATTTGGCCGGCTGTGGATGGCACAAAAAGCCTCTCTGTGCTGCTTCAGTGCCACGCTAAAAGCTGAGTGTAGCTGTGGGAACAAACAAAGGTTTCAACAGCCTGTGTGGGAAGAGAAACTAATTTCCTCCTGTGTGTCCCAAAACTAATCCCAGGGCTGACAGAGGGATGACTGTCAGTAGCAGACAGTGGGATTAGGATTGAGGTGGGTGACTACACTGGGACAAATCGTCCTGTCTCATGGTGTTTGGTCTCTGCCCTTCCTTTGGGAGGCTGGTTTGCATGAGAGTGCCTTGCACGCTTGGACCAGCTGTTGGCAGCTTTCAGTGTGAGGTGTTCCCCCTGCACTCCAGGCTCAGCCAGGATGGGAGGCATCGTCCCAGCAAGGCTTCTGCTCCCCTGGCCTGACCAAGCCCCGCATTTACAGTGGGAAACCCAGAAACTTACTTTTCTCAAGAAAGGTCCCACTCAGATCAAGCACATTGATGGAGTTTCCAGGCCTGTTCATCGTGTCGTTGAGATCTGTGCTGATGGCAAAAGCAGACTCCCTAATTCCTCTGCTGTCATCCTGCCCGAGCAGCGTTGCAGAGAGGTTCAAGACCTGCAGCTGAGGGTAGCAGGAAAAAGCCAATGGCTGGATTTCAATCAGTGGATTTCCAGCCAAGGACAACCACCTCAGGTTAGGCAGGGCAGAGCCGTGGCAAGATGGCACAGATGACAGCTTATTAAAGCTCAAATCCAGCTTGAGGAGACTGCTGAGGGCTTCCGATTCCCACCTCACTGACCAGAGATGGTTGTGCCTCAGTGAGAGGACACGCAGCTGTGGGAGGTTTGCTATCTCTGTGCCATTCACCTCTTCCAAGAGGTTGTTGCTGAGATCCAAGGTCTCCAGGGCCTCCGGTAGGCAGACAGGGAAAGCTGTCAGGCTGCTGTTCGTCAGCTGCAGGGTGATCCAGGTCCTGTTCTTCCGATCCTCACAGGACATGCCGGTGAGATTAACGTTCTCCCAAGTGTCTTCCTGAGCCAGCTGGAAAAAGGTGGTGACATCCCTGGATGCTCCTCTGCTCACCGGGCCATATGCTGTGGTCCCCACCAGCAGAGGGAGGATGAGCAAGGGTGACAACATCCTTCTCCGAGGTGCTTGCAATTTGCAAGGTCTGTTTCATTTTTGTTTCAGGGAGGGGAAAACAAAATATCAACATTTAGAGCTAAATTAAAATCCCTCCAGGCATCTACAAACTATTTAAAAGTAAAACATTTTATAAGCCCTTTCCTATTATATCCAGACAGTGATAAGTGATAATTAATAGCTCTTCTGTAATTAAGCCTAAGTAAACATGAATCCTTGGGGGCAGAAGTATCATGCAGTCTTAGTCCAAGTGTGCCTACAGTTTTTCATGCAGGAAGCATGAACCGATTTGTATCCCACACCAAGACCCTCAGTGCCACCAGGTTGTCCTGCTGCATAGTGTCTAGTTTGGCCAGCCCAGTGGGAAGAGTTTTCCAGCGGGGTGATGCTCAAATAACAGGGTCAAGCGTGCCTGTGGCAAGGGATTGTTTTCTATGAGGTTGTCTGTGCAAAGCAAATGAAGGGATCCGAGGACAGAGGAGAGTTGCCAACTTTAAAGCACAGGCGCCCAAACTGGGCTGAGTTGTGATGGAGTGGGCAGGTAAAAGTGCCTTCCCTGTGTTAGGAGGACTTTCCTTCCGTTAGCAGAAGTTGGAACAGCAAAACTCCGGGACATGTGTGAGCTCTGCCAGGGCGGTTCTGCCCCATTCTAAGGACAGTCACAGGGGGGACCCCACAGGCGCTTTGGGGCTCCTGAGCAGCTGGCAGTGCCCCACAGCCTGTCTGCCAGGCAGTGGCAGGGCTGGGCCCTGCTGTAGATGAGAGCCACAGACAGGCTGCACGGCCCAGCTGCTGGGGAAGGATGCACTGAAAATTCAGCTTCCGAACCACATTTCAGTGGAAGTGGTCAGAAACCGAGTATGCTCCTGGATCAGGGCCCCAAAGGCCTGAGCGCCAAGAAACATGTTATTTAGTGTTACCGCTCCCTCTGTGCTCCCTCCTCCTCCCACCCCTGCTCTGGTCTTTGTCAAAAAAAAAGTCCTAAATGACTTGTACGAGGTCCCCACAGGTAATCTGTGTCAGAGGAAGGAATTAACCTCAGCCCCAAACTAGCGCTTTTCTTATTGAGCTGTCTTTTGTGCTTCTCGGCACCGAAATGATCATTCCTCGTCCAAAAATATGTTGCAGTGTAGGGTGGGGACCGAAGCCCCACGTATGATGAAATATCTCAGACTTATTCCAAAGTTTAATTTCTACTTGCTGTTCCCTGAATGATGCCAAGTCTTGCCCAGACTGTTATCCTTTGCTGCTATCCCAGGTTTGAAGTAGGGACCAGCAAAATAGTATACACCGGACCACCAAAATAATGTATTTTGGTTGCCTGTGTCCTTTTTGTCAGATGGAACCGTGCAGCCTCAGCCAAGCAGCCTCAGGGCTTCCCGGTCACCGGAGCCGCTGGATCCCCTGCTCCGCTGCGCATTGGCAGGGAGAAGATGGGAGGAATTGGACTGCTGTACTCCAATTTTAGATTTAATCTTAATCCTTGCCTCTAAACCGCATCCGCTTGCACGTACCTGTCCAAAAGTCCCGATGCCTCGTGCCTCCGCTCGGAGTGGCTCCGACCGCCTGGCCTTGGTTTTATACACTTGGGGTGACTCAGCCGACAGCGTGAAATGCCTCTTCTCTGTTCCCAGCTTTCCCCGCTCTCGGCTCTGCCCACAAGCTCAGGCGAGGTTTGTTCCAGGCTCGCTCCCCCGCATCCAGCTTTGAGAGGGGGCGGCTCCAGGCAGCCTTCCCTGCTCCCTTGGCCCTAGCAGGAGATGGGTGGGAGGGCTCTTATTTCCCAACACTCAGGCAGGGCTGCTCCTTTCTGTCTTTGTCTAAGCAGAGGGGGGTAAAGGGAAAAGATCAGTGTCAATAGTCCCAGCTCTCCCGTCTTCCACTGACGGGGGGAGGGAGAGGAATTGTTGTGTTCCTTTGTTGGCAGGTCAGGGTGATGTAAAGCTGAGGCTCTGCCTGCTGACACGAGCTTTGGTCTCTCTTTAGGCGCCGGTGAGGGGCTTCAAGTGTTTAAATTTCTCTCTAAGACTCTTGCTCTTGGGAATAAATCCTGGAAAAGTTCACGCAGGACAAATTACTTTTCTAAGGAGGCCCTTAGGATATGTCAAAAGTGAAACCCTCACCTGCTCCTCCCGCAGAGAGGAATTCTCTGCCGATGGAGAGAGCGCAGGGCATCTCAGTCCCTGTGTGACAGCCTTGGGAGGCCTCTCCTGGTCCCGCTGCGCGTGGGTTGTGTTCTCTGTTCTGCATCTGTGTACCACATGGCTTGGGAGAATTCCCTTCCTGCTACTTCTCTCATCCTTTGCTGGATAAGTAAAACTGACAACATAAACCATCTCCCACTGAGGGACCTGCCCTGAGCTGGTTTTTCAGCATTCCCACAATTCAAATAATAATTAGGTGGAGAGCAGAGAATAAAGTCAGGGAAACGATCCCAAAAAGGGATGAGTTGATGGAGATTGTTCCAAAGTAAAAGCAAAAGGGTGGTTGTTGTGTTGCTACTGTAAGACAACTAATTATTAAAATTTCCAAGGAGAACAGTAGTCAGTGCTTTTCCTTTATCGGGACAACAAAACAGATTCCTGACGTGAAGGCAGCACCGACCTGTAAACTTCGGTGCTAAAGTGCAGATAAAGGTCTTGCTTGCCCCAAAACCTTGAGTCTGCAAGTACACATCACGCAGACCTTATCTATTGACCGTGTGGGTCATTATGTGCGTGGGGAGAGAGCCTTGAAAAACACCAGAACATCCACAGAACAGAGATAGAGGCTTCCAGTAGGACTCGCTGGAGCCATTGCGGTTCCCTCGGAGGCTGGGCGAGGTGCACATGTTGTTCCCCTGTGGAATGGCTCTAGGGCAAGACGAATGGTTTCCTAAATGAGGGGCTAATCCCACCATTAACCCTGGGGGAGCAGGCGGAGCGGGGCAGCCGGGCCCGGCACGTGCGCACCCGCAGGTACCTTCAGAGCTCTGCGCTCGCTGCGGTTCAAAGGGCAAAGTGGAGCAGGTTACAAAAATCTGAGGAATTCGGTATAAGAGGTGGAAAGCCCAGCTCCAGACAGGCCGGTGGAAACCCTGCCTTTCCTCTGGCTTCGCAGAGCTGCTGGCTGCAGAGCTCCTCTTTGAGAAGCCGAGGAGCAGGGAGGTGGCCTGGCTTTGCCCTGGGCTATGAACTATTTGTGTTGTGTTTGCTGCCCTTGGCTCAGTAGTTACAGACAGTGAATTTTCATTGCTTATTTTAGGGCTATTGGTATCTTATTGATTTTAATATCTTACAAAAATGCTCTAGGAAAATCGGTGAGCCAAAAGCTGCCTTAATTTTAATGAGTTCAACCTTACTGACTTCATTTTGGAGACTGAGACAAGCAGACTGTCAGACTGGGAAAAGTGGCTGCTCATTTTGGTAAAGTTAGAAGGGAGATGGAGGTTTTGTTTGCCCAGAGGGGCTTGATTTCTGAGTGATACAGAGAACCTGTTGCAGGAGGCAGAGCACTCTTGGAAAATGAGCTTTTGTTATTTTTATTTTCCATCTTTGTTTCTGCTTTTTTGGATGCCCAGTTTTTGTGGTATTGTATCTTCCCAGCTCTTTGCTTAGCTGCAAACTCGCAATCTGAAATATTTCTGCTATGGTGCTACGTCTCAGGCAGCTGCCCAGGTACTCATGAAGGTTTCCCAGGGCAGGCAGCAGCCCTCGTTCACAAGTTTCTTTGAAATATCTGCTAACAGCAGGCAGAGATTTCCCCTTTGTGAGTCACTTTGGCTTGTTCTCATATCGCCTTTTATTCTTTTTTCCGCTTTTCTGAGAGATTCAGTGACAACCTGAAGGAGCGGTTAGCAAAGGCAGGCGTTTCTGTCAGCCTTTTCAGACGGGTGAGGCAAAGAGAGCTGAACCAGGCGCCCCCTCCCCGGGGGTGATTCGGGGCTGCACAAAGCCCCTCTGCCCGCAGGAATGCTCGGGCTGAGCCCTGCATTCCTTAGTGACACCAAGATAAGCAGAGCTGGGGCGAGCAGGAGAAGGTGAGGATGGTACCAGGCTGTAAAGTTTAAGAGGTGAATGTTTCTTACTGGCCGTGATCCAAGTGAGGGTTAAGAATGAAAATATCCTGAAAAAAATCTGTAGAATGGCTTTTAAAGCCAACAAAAGAACTATTTCGCAGGTCTGTCCACAGAGCAAGCACAAGCACGACATTTTCCTACAGAGAAAGGGGAGAGAATGGAAGAACAGGATTATTTAGCCTGAGGTTTCAGAAAACTACGGGGTGTGTTCTCCTAATGCGGGCTGAAGGCAGTGGTTGAAATCCTCTCCGAAATCTGATGTAAGAGCAGCAGGAGCCATCTGACGTTGGTAGTGCTTCACCCTGACCTATCTTCGGTTTAATTAAGCACCATGTACAGAATAGGGTTACGGCTGAGCTGAGGTATAAGTTTCCTAAAGGTTTGTTTTCATCTAAGGAACATTCCTGTCCAGGATTTCATCTCTGTATTGCAAAATTTCAGGGCAGACGCCCTTGTCCTGCTTTCGCTCACTCTGGGAAACCTCTCCCACATCTGGCACCGTGCAATTAATAATGTGGTTTCTACAGCCCACTGAGCGCGTGGTCTTTAACCCCGTGTATAAATAGGTGTGACGAGCCCAGGAGAGCCAAGTGTGATCAGGCTGTTGCACAAATGAGGGAGGGTGTGGTACCCCACATGCATTAAGGGAATGTCAGGAGCCTGGCTGCGACGTGCTCGGTGACACCGGGTGGGATGAAAGATTACTTGAAGCTGTGGCTGGTGCAGGCATCAGGCAGAGCAGGCTGGGGAAGGCCTCCTCTCAGGTGCTGCCCACCATATCCAGCCTGGAATTATGGAAGTGCAGGAATGCCCCGGGTCATGCCTTCCCACTCCAACCTCTCCAGGGTCTGCTTGCAGGAAGAGGAGCTACAGTCACATGCAGCACTGAAAGCAGCTGGATAAAACAGTTTCCTTTCCTAAGTGCTCCTTACCTATTGTGAAAAAGCCTTGCAAGGTGAGTGAGGCAAGAAGAGACAGCTGAATGACCTAAAAATGTATGGAGAGAGGGCATCAGGTCTTAAACCTAAAATGGCAAAGGATAGGGCTTACAGCCAGCCAGGAGGAGCTGGCAGAGCTCCTCCTTGCAAAGCAACAGCCAAGGTTTTAGTCGAAAGGCAGTGACACATGGGGTAAGATTGAAGGAGGGGCAGGAAAGAAAATGGAAATATTTGCTAGTTTCTCTGAAATCCCAGTACAGACAGCTTGAACTGCAAGTGAGTGTGCTTGTTTAGCAATGAAATGAGCCACACACTCTGCTAATGGGAGCTATGCTCAGATTTCCCATCTCTGCATTCCTGTGCTCAGGTCACGTAGGCAAGTGGCAGCTACAGGACGTCCATGCAGCACTCTGGGACAAGCTCTGCTCCAAGGGTGGCAAGCATGGGCCGTGCTTCCGGGAGAGCAATTTACAGGAGTCTGTCATTGCTCATTGCCAAATGAGGGGCTTCCATGCAGGCACGGTCTGGATCCTCACTGCAAAGCCTGTGTGGAGACTGATCTGGAAGGCAGCTGTCTGTGGAAGAGGCCCTGGCACTAATACGTACATTTAGCTCTCCCATGGCACCCTTAGGCTTTAATATGGCCAGTGTTTGGACTTGGGTGGATCTCACAACATGAGGAAAATACTTGGCTTGTGTCAAGCAGGTGACAAGTAAGTTCTCTTCTGAAGGAAAACTGGATGGTCCCTCAGCCTGTGTAAAAAGTGCTGAGCAGAGGGAAGAACAGAGGACTGGTAAGCAGACAGTATTCTCTTTTTTTTTGCAAAATGTAAAGCTGTGGTTTAAACTGCACAAACTGGGAGTGATTCCACTGAAGCCACTGATAGGGGCTGGGGAAAAGCAGAGCACATGGCATGAAAAATCAGGGCTCTCTATTTCCACTGATGTTTATGAATTTATGCAGTGATTTTTGCAGCATCCCTTGGTGATATGACACCATCAGTCCATTGTATTTCTTTAGATATATAAAACTAGTTTCGGTTTGTCCAGCAGTTTCATTAATCCTCCCAGCTTCACTCTGTTCTTGCTTTACAGGGTAGTATCAAATTTCATTCACTTCGGTGATGTGTGGCTCCTTCCAGCAGGCAGAGCTGGTGGCTTCAGATCTGGTTCCTCAGAAGCATCCACAGCTTCTCTGGACAACCTATGCCAGGGCCTTACCACCCTCACAAGGAAGAATTTCTCCCTAATATCCAATCCAGCCTTGCCCTCTGTCAGTGGGAAGCCATTCCTCCTTGTCCTATCACTGTGTGCCCTTGGCAAAAGTCCCTCTCCAGATCTCTTGTAGCCCTTCCAGGGGCTCTAAGGTCTCCCCAGAGCCTTCTCTTCTCCAGGCTGAACACCCTCATTTCTCTCAGCCTGCTCCGGCCCTCTGAGCATCACTCTTTGCATTCTGCAGCACACACGTAAGATCACTTCTACAGGCATTTCAGATCCTCACACATGAACAAATACAGTTCAGCAAGATGTAACAGTGAAACAGAGTAACAGGGACAGGAAATAGAAATGCTTACACTCAGAGGCCTCTTTAATAATTTTAGATAGTACCTAAAGCACATTTTTCAACCAGGTAAGTACCAATGTTCCTCGAAAGATGAACGTTTTGGATCCAGGTTTGCCAAGTTTGGTTTGCCAGGTTTGCCAAGCTCTGCAGCTTCTCTGGCTTTCAGGGAACCACTTCAGTGGGTGAACGTGGACACGGGTTCTACATTTTTGAGCAACTGAGTAATCACTACAGGAGTTTCGATAGCTTAGCCTGCAGGACTTTGGAATGCTTTGTGTTCTTGGGCAAGTGTTAGACAAGCCATGGTGCTTTAAAATATGTATTTATTCAGCTTTAGTTCTGATAAATGCTGGGCTCTTTAACAATGGCCAGTTTAACAATGGAAGTTGCCTGCCTGTAACAGAGAAGAAAACTCACTGTACCATATCCTCAAGTTACATGCCCTGGATGCTTAAACAGATCGCTGCAATTAAAAATACTAGATTAAAAAAATGTCCAGTGGCTAGACACTGTTTATTTAAAAACATTGAGCTGTACAAAAAGAAAACAAAGACAATTAAATTTTCCTCAAGTATTAGGATGGAGTTGCCATACTGCATCCAGTGACCTTAGCTTCAGTATTTAACAAAAACTGTCAACAGTCCCAGTCATAGTACAAGATTAATTGACATGTACAATAATTACTAGCCAGCAATTAACAGTCAGAGACATTATTGTTTAATCTCTGGTAGTCTTAGCTGTAAGAAGAAGCAGGCAGTGGGAACAGCGTTTACTTCATCTCATTCCTGACCTCCAGTTAATTTGTGGAAGAGTTCTTCATCCAGTGTTTCATTGTGGT
This sequence comes from Eulacestoma nigropectus, assembly GCA_013397775.1. Classification (NCBI taxonomy): domain Eukaryota; kingdom Metazoa; phylum Chordata; class Aves; order Passeriformes; genus Eulacestoma; species Eulacestoma nigropectus. Next base: position 22,664 of record VZTE01000062.1, read on the forward strand.
CCTTGGAACGTGTTGACAAGAAGATGTAGCCCCCAATATACTCATGGATGATTTTGCAGTCTGCACTCAGACACGTGAAAGCGATGAACACGTTCTGGTCAAACTCGATGGCAACCTAAGGAGAACAGACATGGCAAAATCAGACACAGAGATAAGCTCGGAAGAAAGAGAAGTGTGAGGGCACAGCTGGATCACAAATACTGTGATAAAGCAGTACCTGCCTCCGCTAACCAAGAGTTCTGGGTCTGCTGGATGCTCAGGGTGTTTGGCTGTTTGTTTCTGGATTTGCTGCTACATCGGGGCCCTCTTGTGGTGAAATCTTTTTGCTTGTTCAAGCAGGCAACAAAATCTTTTAAGCGCTTTTTTTCCAATGGCATATAAAGTGAGCACTGGGAAGAGCAGGAATGGCCCTCCTGACGCTTTGTCTAATGAATAATGTTTAATCTGTCCATTGTTATGTTCTGACCTTAAATCTGCCTTTGGGGTCCCGGTTTGGGTTTCCAGCTACTGTTAGTTCCAAAATGCAGCAAACTGAGCTTAGTTGCTAACTGGATTCTGCCTTTTTTGAGAGGAATTTAAAGTAAACCCAGCAACCTGACCCAGAATTACAGGCTCTGGCACAAGGAGTACTGCAGGAGAGCAGTAGGGAATGAATCTGATCTCTCCTGGTTCCTGCAGATGGATGTGGAAAACTCCATAAGCAGAAACAGTTCCCAGGCTGCTTCAATTTACACCAGGTCACAATAATACCACCCCAGAGATCTATGCTTATAGAGCTGGCTTCAAACTTTGAAACTCGAAATCAGGCACCACATATTGACACAGAGTTGCAAGCCTTGCAATCTCAGTTTGGGATTTGAAAGACAAACTGAGTTCCTGTATCCTCTGTCTGTAATAGAGGCTGAATCACCACAATGTAGAGGATGATGCATGAGAGTTAAAATGAGATTTTACTGACAGAGCAGTAAACACAACATGTTGGAATTCACCTTGGAGTCAGTGTATTTCATCCCATCAAAATCAAGGGCAACTTGTAAAGAATAAGCTTGGCAGAACCTTTGAAACTGGCGATCTTTTTGTTTCTGATTTTTGACTACAGACTCCACTAAGAAAAACTGCAGACAGCTTATTTAATAACGTGTCACAACACGCTCACAATCTTTTCACAGAGGTTTGAAAATATTTTCTGAAAGCATCCTCCAGTGTGTGAAATGCAAGGACTGAAGGCAGAGCTGTTCCAGGTTTACCTGGCGGATTTCCCAGTTCACATTCCACTGCTTCATGTTGGAGAACCTCCATGTCGTGATAGGATCTCCTGTGGCCATATCTATCCTTATCAGCCTGTTATAGGACACCCCGAGCACATCATCCTTCTTGCTTCCTTTAAACCTGAAAAAAACCCAAAACCTTTGAGCAGATCTGCTTTGCGATGATTTCTGTCTAGAGAAACATTTCAGCTGCTCTCCTCTGGAAGTGCAAAAACCGTGGGAAAGGTCACAGCAGCCTGGGATTGAGGAAAGCTTGGACCCATCTTTAGAACAGGATTTTTTATAAAGCAAAAATGTAGGCTGGTGAGCCATGGTGTAAGACGGAAAATAATCAGGCAGGTAGATCTGGCTGAAATCTTTCCAATTCATTGTTTCCTGCTAAAAAAATACTATTCTTCCTAAATGCATGAACTTGATTATATTTTTACTGGAAAAAATGCCAACAATAATTTTTGTTGCTTAATTTCTCTAATGTTGAAACACGTTCCTCTAGTTATATTAACCTATATTAACATAAATTATATAATCAAAACAACTGATATATACATGTTTCTGAGTATAAATCACATTACAAAATTCCTGAGGTATTTTAACATTTCAACTTTCTTCTGATTAGAGATGAAAAATAAATACAAAAGTATAAGAACCTTTGGGGGTAAGAAATTTTTGAGTTGGGAATAGCTAGGAACAGATTACTCTGGTAAAGAAACTACCATCCTCTACCTTCATGCTGAAAGCTGGAAGAAATCTCATCTGTCTGCTGTGAGTATTTTCAGTACTTTTGATACTGTTTGTGAACCTTCTCTCTTTAGATGCAGCTGGACCTTAGGGAAAAAATGTCACCTGGACACAATCTGTGCTTTACTTAATGCCCCACTGAGATACTGCCCAGCAGTTTGTAGCAATTCACCACTAAAAAATGCACTTTAGGTGTTGGGTTTGTTTGTGTTTTTAACAGGATTAATGGTGACAGATGGGGCAAAAATCTGTACCTATGTTAGTAAATTCAACAGGATCAGGGAGCATTTTTGGGCACAGAATTCAGGGAGAATTCTGGCACCAAACAAGCAGTGCTCTCTCAAGTGACTCCCAGGTAGTTTGGAACCTGCAGTTCACATGAGGCTATTGGATTTTGGGAAGTCAGAGTTTAATAGTGCAAATGTGGGCAGTTCCATGCCAGCCGGCCTCTGTGCCAGAGAGTGGTTCCCAGCTGGTTCAATTTTATACCACAGATGATTCCTGGCTAGCCCTGCAAGGGGCGTTAAGCACAAATTAAGGAAGGTGCCTCCAACTATGGTTGTGCCAGCACTTTTCAGCTTTTTAGTGTTTTGTCAAGAGAAAAGACTCTTCTGCAGTCAGAATGCTGCTGTGTCCAAGGAAGCTGCTGTGAACACAACAGGACCTATCTTGTGCTCACTGCTCTTCTGGATTAACCTTAAAAAGGGATCATTTACTGGTTTTTTAATGAAATACAAAAGAAATCAGCATTTTATCATATTGCAATGAACAAAGGTCAGAGTGAACACATCCTGCAAACCTGAGCACACCAGCGAGACATGCATTTTTTACATTTTGGAGAGTTTATGACAGTAAGGGTTTAATCCTAGTGAGAAGTTACTTCAGGCTAAACCCAACAGGTCTGTATGAAGGCAGATGTGATGCAGAGTCTTACTCCAGGAATGAAGCTACTGCCTGCTACTCCTATAGAAAAAGACAGCAGTATGGAAATCACTAAAATTAAAACAAGTCTGGGGGGGGGAAAATAGAAAATGTTTCCAGAACAGGGAGTCAAAGAACTTCCTGCAAATCACTGAGCATGAACACATTAGAGCAGCTTGACATGAGTAAGAGTGCGATTACCTTACAATGTAGTAGGATAAGCCAAACTCAGGGAGGGACTGCCAGGCTTGGATAAAACGCAGCTTGGCCTCCACCAGAGACATCTGGGATACATTTTGGTGGGCTTCCAGAATACGAGCGGTCAGCTGGGAAACACAGGAAGAGAGAAAGTTTTCAGCTGACTGGAGAACAAAGATCCTGTTGCTTTCAGTAAAACATCATGAGGTCGGATGCTGTGTTCAGACACTTTGTCATCACTGCTTGTGCAGATGCAGCACAGAGGGCACTTGGGGACAGATCCCGAGTGCCAAGGGCAGAATGGACAGCAAGGTCTCAGGTGTGGGTTTGTGCAGCACTGCCCTGGCTCCTTATACTGCTCTGGAGACCCTTCTCAGGATGGGCAGGCTGACCTCTTGCACTGCAAAAGCAGAGGGCAAGGAATTAGGTGGAGAGGAAGAAAAGACACCCAGGCCAAGAGGACAGGAAGACCCTGTTGTTTCAGATGAAAACAGTAGCTTTCAGTCCTTAAAATCCTTCCTTTCTTACTCTGAAGAGACTTTCAGGAACAGAGTTATCAGGAGCAGAACATCGTGGGTGACTTAAGCCAGGGTGTGGATGTAGGAGAGCTACTTGGAGGAGATACCGAAACACCTGTCCCTGAGTTCAGCTTGCAGACAAGGCCTCTTGCAAAAGGACAAATGACTATTGCAGGGTGTTGTACTGCATAGCTTCCAAATGCTGCTTCGATCCAGTCTCATTCCTAAGCAACCACTGGAATTGCCCACACCAGCCATCGAGCCATGCTCAGGATACCTGCTTGGACTTGAATTTTTTGGTATAGCGTGGTGAGACGAAGCATTCGGGTTTCATATCTACATTCTCTGGCTCAGAGGCAGTCTGGGAAGACATGGTCCAGTTCTTCATCTGTAGGAACGAAAGGATCTTTTGGACCTCAGGCTGGTAGGAGCTGTCGGCCATCGTTCTGCCCTTGGAGGCCAAAACACAAGCAGCCATCCACCGAGCGTATTGATCCTCCTGCAAGACAATTCACTGTTTCATACTGTTCTTCCTCCCTCATTGGACTAGTTCCACCTACCCCTAGGTTTTAAATTTACAAAGAAATCTAGTACCTTGAAATAGATTCTCTTGGAAATTTTATTGCGTGACTAGTTTTCACCTAATGAACATTTTTACACAATTTAATCTGATACACTTCAATAAACTGAAAACTAATGTAGGATCCTTATCACGCTCTCCTCATCTGAATGAAGTTCTAATTAAGAAAAAAGAAAACAAAATCTAAACCTCAATCCTCAGAAAACATTGGAACAAAATAATGTAACTTTTTTATTTTATTTTTTTTAAATGTTTTTATAGTTTTCTATATTGTTCTGGTTTTCCTTCTACCAGCTTTACTTGCCAACTGATGATAAACACAAGATTACTAACAGTCCTTATGTGCCCAGAACCATTATGTATTTGTTAGGCCACCACATCATTCTTAAATTTTCTAAAGATTTCTAAAGATCCCTGCAGCATCCTTATTTTTCTATACAAATTCTAGAACAGGACAATCTGCCATAAATCTTGAATCCAAACTTCCCCTTGTCTTATTACTCACGTTATCACATCTTAAATATACTTCATTCATGCCATCAGCAACAGGAATTAGCAATTTGATTCCAAACTTCTTTGCTGCAACATTTACATCTGGTACAACTTCACATCCTAGATCACAGAGAATCAGAAGGAAATTAATTTATTTCATTACTACTTCAGTAACTTTAATTACTACTTTAATACTAAGGAACAGCACTTCATGGTTGTTTTCTTTTGAGATTACGGGCCAAGACTTTTGAAGCTTAAGCCCTAATGAAAGCTTTTTGTTCCAGTTCACTGCCTGGTCTGGCTTGCCAGGGTGATGAATGCTCTGAGCTCAGGGAGCACGTGAGTCAACGTGGAAGTGAAAGGATGTGAGCGCTCCCAAAACCTCAGCCTGATCTTAGGAAATGCTCAGCACTTAAAATGGAGAGGAACTGGTGGGAGAGGCTACTTGGTGAGGTTCCAGCCACCCTGGCTGTTTTTCCCATGCATTCTCTGACCTACTGAGGATATGCAGATTGGGATGCAGAGCCATTTGTTCACAGGGGTCAATCTTCTATTTCAAAGGTTTCTTCTAGGATGAGTCCTGGGCATCACTGGTTCCCTGATGCTGAACAAAAGATGTCCCTGCAGGAGCAGATGTAGATGGAGGCTATACAGGGTGCTGGTGTTCTGTGCACACCCGGGGCTCCTCCTCCAGCAGCTGGTGGTAGCCATGGGAATCCCCATGCACGACACAAACAAGGCCCAGAGAAGGTCTTGGAGCTGTCCTTGCACAGCAGAATGCAGGGACAGACTCTGGCATTCCTGCCTATGGCATCATCCATAATCCTCTGCTGCCAGTGTGTGTTTGCCAAGGACAGAGGGGTACACTCCCATTTAATGCAGAGCGAAAGTATTTGGAAATAAAGCATCCCACAAGTCACATTCCCTACCTGACCCATCTTAAGAATTCATCAGTACATGGCATTTTACAAATCAGGCTCTGATAATCCCAGTTTGGGTTAAACTACTGAATCCTTTCTGTTTAAGCCTCTTCTGCAGGTGCAATCTGCCTGCTTAGGAGTCTCAGGAATTGAAAAAGCTCCTAGAATTAATGCTGCTGTGCTTGCCTTCCTGAGTCTAGCAGGGATTTCTTCTTTTATTCAGTTCACAGACGCAACAGAAAAAGGAAAGAAAGGAGAATTCCTACCTTTTAGGTTTAGTTTCTCAATAGGTTCTCCCTGTGCAGATTCCTTGTTTTTAAAATAAGATACTGAAGTGTCTCTGAAGACAAACCAGTATGTCTTGATAGCTTTGAGTGCCAGCTTCTTGGGCCTACCAGAAAAAAAGAAATCCCATTTGTTTATATCACCACAAAGTGCTAAGTCCCTCACAAATACTACAGGGCCTCTGAAATTCAAGGTCATACCCATAGCTTTGGGTACGCACCCCTGTGTCAGTGAGCGGGTGGGAAATGCCTGGATCCAATCCAGGTTATCCCATATTTGGATGTGGTTTTTACTCCACATTTTAGCTGAATCCCATCGATGATTTTTCTCATTTTTTTTCTTCCATTACTAATCAAAGCCATTCCCTTCTAACAGACTAATGTTTTTCCATGAACTCAGTAACACAAATGTAACCCCTGATTTGTTAACGTGAAAACCCATCAGTTTTTCATAGCTCCTTATCCTGAATATCTGCACCCATAAAACCAACTTGTATTCATTGTAAGGAAGCAGAGACCATCTTTTTTGGCTTAATCTGAATAATACCTAACACAACAAAATTCTATTCCCTCACTAAGTTTACAGAAGCTTTGTAGCCCTCCAGGAGAGAAAACCAGAGGTATTAGCACTACTTGAGTAGAGAAATACTTCACAGCTAGTGACAAAGGTCATCAATGAAGTGAAAAAGAAGAAAAAAGAAAAAAAATCCAGTATTTCCCTTTAAATCTAAGATGATGGTACAAGGAGGATAGAACTAACTGGAAAACAGTGATGTATTATATATACTCTTATTATATATACCTCCAGACCCTTTCTAAAAATCCTTGTTTAGAATCCTCCCTAGAAAATGGCAATTTTTACATTTAAATTAAAAAAACTTGGATTTTCAAACCTACCAAATAATTTGGCTTTTAGTTTTCCAATACAGTGACATTCTTCAAAAACAAGGGACTATAATTATTTTTTTAGACAGATAAAATTATTTTTCTATCTCCGAAAAAGTTGCTGAAAACTTTGTAGAAAGCTTTTTCTTGTTGTTTTTGAAAAATATATTGCAATTCTCCACAATACTGTCCCCACGTGAAAGCAGCATTTACTGTGGTGCAAACTGTGAATAAACAGGAATAAAAGTTCACCATATGAACAGTCAGCAGCAGGACATGCACAGCTTTGCACTCAGGTTTACAATTAATCAAATAATTATAGCCACAAAGTAGTGGTGTTCCTTTAAAGAAATGTTTTACACTCTACCTGGATTCTACAATGCCTTAGGTTTGGTAAGTGGTTTATCATTTATATAGGAACTTTTTCACGATGAAAAATAACTGCTGAATGCTTATAAAAACAAATTGTTTTACTGCCGGGGAAAAACAAATAACCCATTGTTAAAAGCCTTAATTCCCTTTCATCTTAAGCCACCTTAATAATAAGAATGTCAAATAAAATTCCAAATTGGAAATTAATAATTAACAATTGTTAGCAGTTAACAACAGTTAAAATTTTTCAGGTGCAGTTTTCAGTTCCTAGATTAAAAATACCATCTGTCAACGGAACGAATCTGATAAATATCCGTAGAACAGAACACTTTATCTTTCTAAAACACAAAGACTGTTTTGTGATAAAAGGCATTACAGACTTGAGGTCTCTACAGTCATTTAAATCACCCATAAATCAAGATATTATAATGGGATCACAGAAACTCATTTTGATATGAGAAAAAACACACTCAGTGTTCGGTTAGAAAAGGATAATTTGGTTGTTTCTTTTGTTTAAAAAATACATTCCCTGGGGTTACTTTCAGAAATTCCTCTCAGAGAGAACTGCAAGTTTCTTCTAGTTTTTTACTGGGGGGAAAAAAAAAGGTAAATGTGATTGAAAATAAAACTGTAGGCTCTTTTGTTTAGAAATTATGACTAGTGAGCACTAGGAAATACAAAGAGCAGGGTCTTTTATTAAGCACAAGTATAGCTACACAGCATCTGAGGAGTGGGAAAGATTTGCCAAGGAACATTGTCAGAAGCAGGAAGAGAAAGATTGGAAGAGAATTTTAGGCTGGTTAGACCTATCTGGGGTATTTGTCAATTTATAACTGTCAGATCTACTGTTAGATTACAATGAAAAACTCAAGAGGTCTCTTGCAAGGTTAAGCTTTTTGTTTTGTATGTCTTATTATTAATTTTAACAACTCACCTAACTAGCTTGAGATTATCAGCAAGTTTTGGGATGTCTGTGATGTCCTCCTATCAGGAATAATTAGGAATAATTTTAGTACAATGCACTCTGTAACCAACTGTTAAAAAAATCAAGGACCAGGAAGGCTCATCAGAGTCAACAGATTTGGCACAGCAAAAGGAATTCTGGGATCCCAAAGGACTTACCAAAATGTTACTTTTGTTTCCACCTTCCAGTGTCACTTCCAAATTGGAAAGGGCGGCTTCTACTTCATCTACTTCCGATTCACAGGTGGAATCTTGTGTCTCTGATGATAATGACAGCTTGCTTACATGATACTAAAATAAAGCAGCAATATCCAGTAGTCAGTACATCAATTATCAACACACAATCACAGCATTTGGAAACAGACCATTTGGTCTCCTGGGTCTTGGACAACTGTGTGAAGTTCTGCAGGAATTAGGGGGTTTTCCCAAGGAAAGAGTCATGTCCACTGTGACTCCTATCAGTGCAATGGCTGATAATGGTTTCCTATTTTAACTATCAGTGTTTGTATTCCTTTGCTGAATAATTGTCCCTGATCTGGGAGGCTGACTCAGTGCTACGTTTGGATCCCTAGTCCTGCCATCCATACCAGGTGGAAACTTGGAAGCAAGGTTCTCTGGTGTTCTGCAGTGACAGGCTGTGAATTTTTGGCAGCTCCATTTACATTTGAAAGGAAAGAATTTATTATTAATAAGGATTTGTGCTTTACTGCCTATGGTCAGAGACCAAGCCACGCTCAGTCATGTTAAATTTCCATGTACTCCATAGTGTCCCTATCTTCACACTGTGCTGTAGCTTTTTTCCTGTCTGTTGGGAATGTGTGTATTACAGAAATTTTCAGGAAGAAGAGGTGAAAGGGTGGTAGCTGGTATGGGAAGGAGCACTTCATGCTAATACTGATGTCAAAGTTATATTCCAGGTGCAGGTGATGTTAGTAAATGGTTCCAGAATTGTTTGAATAATGGTGTTACTGCTGCTACTGGGTTTAGTTGCTTTAGCTGATGGATGCTGCTGATTGTTTCTCACCCAAGGAGCAGACCCCCAGTCCAAGCAGAGCTCCTGGCCTGGGCTCTATCCTAGTCTTGTCCTAACCTGTGCCTGCCTCTTGTGGGAACAGGTTTTGCAACTTGGCTCAAGTACGTGCCTGTAGCGCAGCGAAGACGAGCATTTCTTCCTCTGTGCAATCGATTTCCTCCAACAGGATGGCCCAGCGGGCTTGTTCGTATATTTGGTTGATTCGCACAGCATCGTACTGTAGGAAAGAGCAAACACCGCTCATTAGTGACCTCCAAGGCACTGACTCCAATCAGCTGCAGCTGATCTAGCGCTGGGCTGAACCACGATGGTTGTTTCCTTCCTCCTCCCACCTCTGCCTTGTTCCCCTCCTTGTCTTGTACCAACTCATGTGATTGTGTGCACGGTCCCAGGCCTTGCTGAGCCAACAGAAAACCAATCAGGAGCCTCTGGCTGAGGCAGAAGGTGAGACTCAATATCCCCTTTTGAGGCAGGAAGTTACACCAGTTACTGGTGTAACTGAGACATGAAACTACACTGGGGGAGTGAAAATCACGTGACACAGCTGACTCGAATGTGACCTGCAGAACTCTCTTGTTCCTCATTTCCTTTCTTCTGCTCTTGGCTTTTTCAGTTCTGGTTCTGTCTTTGCACTGCCTTGACATTTGCCAGGTCTGCTTTAGTTCACCATCTGGTTTTTGGATAGTGATTATTTCTTATTAGCTACCTGGTTAATAAGCCGAAGTGACTCACAGAATATTCAAGCCCCAGAGCTGGCGAAATGTAGGTGATGGGCGGGTAAACTGTGGAGCATGACCTCTCCCAGCAAAGGTGAAATATTAGGTTGTCTGAAGTTCTTTTGGGTTATTTCAACCTATGGCTCCGGGGCTGGCTGGGGCAAAGAAGGGAAATGTTTGGGCTGCTGAAGTTGAGACATATACTTGGATTTTAGCGGGGGTGGCATTTCACCCAAAACCATGCCAGATAAACTGGAAAGTGCCCTGATTTCTTCTGAGGGCTTCAGCCCAGAAAAGCTGTGAAAATCAGTGAGGGCAGTGCAACACAAATGCCATTTTTAAGCCCAATTTCAAAAACAGGACTCATTACATCACTTAGAATACTGCTGGTCTAGTTTTCCCCTTAATTTTTCCTGTTAAAAGAGATGCAGAAAGTAAACCAGCCCTTCTGGAAACAGGGATACTGTTTTTGGTGCTCTTCAGATCCCATCTTTATATTAAGGATCTTATTTCACATGAGGAACAGTGATTCAGTGTCCAGAGGGTAAAAGTGCAGCCATAGCTGAGGGGAAGAAGCTGGACTTGATCTCTGAAGGGCTTGTTACAAATCCTAGCTAAAATCCTATATATAGATATATATATTCTATATTACTATATAGCTCCTTGACATAAAAGCAGGCAATGAATAGCAATAAAAACAAGGCTCTTACTTTTGGATTCAAATCAAAGAAAGTGTAATATTTAAAGCGTAGAAGAAGTTGATCTTCCTCCAGAACACCTTGTTCCATAAGTGATCGAGATGAATCCAGCCAGCTGTGGAAGAAAACAACCCACAAATTGATCTGTACAGGAAAAACCATCACACCTGCAGAGCTTCAGTGCAACTGTGAAATAAAAGTGGGAACAAACAGCTCTAATTCCTCTAAATCCAGGGAAAATTCACATAACTGAAGAAGGTGGAGTATTCATATAGCTTCCAACTTCCATTCTGTGTGTATATACAATAAGCAATGTTTACTTGTGCAAAAGTCAGTCACCTATTTGTAATGCAAAATTATTGAACTTATCCACATCTCTTTCCACTGTCTACTTAAAGCCTTGGGAGTTTGCCATCCAAACTGTCCTTCAGCTCTGCCCACAGTACTCAACTGAATTTACCTTCATCTAACAACAGACTTGAGTCCAGAGCCTGCACAATGACATCACTGATAATTTCAAAACAAAAGGATCTCAGGAGAGGCACCTTACCCTGCATTGAGTTTGGCTTTGTCAGCCAAAGTCCGTGGCTGGTACATCTCCGCCAGTGTCTCCGGAGAACAGTTGGGATGACTGAGGGCCAGGATGCTGCTGTTCTGCTCAGTTGAGGAACCGTCACTGAACCAAGTAATTGTGGAAGAAGCTGGTGACCCACTGACAGGATCATAAACGGGTGTCATGGTTTTACTGTATAAACCTGGATTGGCTGCAAGTTAAGAGCATAACGTTATTCCCATGAAAAATGGTCTTGTCCACCACTTTCCATCATACCAACTGAACCCTTTTCTTTCAACAGTCTCCTATCTCTGTTGCTTCCAGATGGCCTTGTCCTTTCACAGGTGAGGTGACCTAAGGGACAGAAATACTCTTTCTTGCTCTGTGAGATCTCAGTTGTGTTGGACATGGGTAACACGTTTCTAAGCCTTTACTCCTCGTTTTCCTTGCAGGTTGCCAAATGTAATGAATATTTTAAGCGTGGTCCCCCATTTTCAAAGGGCAGCAGCACATCCTGCGTGCACGGCCACAACCTGTCTTCTAGTGTGGCCTTTCTCATATCAATGGAAAGGAAAACATTTCTAGAGACAACAGGAAAATACTGACATATTGGAGATTTCTTGATGCCACTGATTTCAGGCCCACTCTCTGAGACCTACATGAAACTGGCATCCCTGGACTCAACTGCATAACAAAGAATTTCTTCCTCTTTTTGACTTCCAGTCAGAACAATAAAATCATACTGATTTTTCATTACCTGGTAACCCAGAACTCACTGGAGAGTTGCACAGGTTTAAAATATCTTCTGTAGCTGGTTCTTTGCTGTTCTTGTCTTTTTTCTTTTTCTTTTTGAGTGTGCCTTCTGATTGCTTCAACAGAGAGAGTTCTTCGGACCGTCTGATATCTACAATGGCGGTTTGGGAAGTGAAGCAAGATGATTACACCCAAAGGAGCACCCATGGTTGGTAACAGCGTTTCAGAAAGTTTCATGTTGCAATCTGAACTTTATTTTTAGCGAGTTGAAAGTAGTAGCTGTGGAAAATCCACTAATTCTATAACAAGGCCGAGGCTGTGAGAGTGAGTTTGGACAGGATTTAAATCTACTTTTGTAGGAAGTGTAACTGCATTTTAGAATGCCAGGAAAAGGCTCTTTCTCCCTAACAGCTCTGCAGTCACCTATGAGCATAATAACCTCTGTGAAATATCTAAATTATGAATAAGCAAGAACCACCGTAATTGAGGTTCATGCCTTTTATTATTCACTGTATTGCTCCTACAAGATTCTGTCTTTGTTCTCACTGTTCTCTAATGCACTACTGATTCAGATGGGTATTCCCAGTCAGAAACCTGGCACTTCATTTCTAAAAAACGCTTTTACCCTGGGGTAAACAAAGACATTTTTGACAGTATTCACTCATTCAAAGTAACAGTGTTTCTGTACTGACTCAATCTGGAGGGAAAATGTAGGTAGGAATATTTAATTTGTCCAAACGCCAGTTGAACAATTACGCCATCATTATATCAGAGCTGTTAGGTATTATAAAGACACTACACCTTTCACAATCCACTGCTAGGAGATGAAATTGAAAGTGGATCAATATGAGGCAGTAAATTCCTTCTGAAGATGAGTGTGTTAATGGGCTAAGCTTTGAAGATCTAAATTAAGACAAGGAATTTAATCCCCATTTTACCCTAAACCAAATGGATTTTGAAGACTGCTTACAGACTCAACTGACTCCTGATGATCACAGGCACACACCTGGCATGCTCCAAACCCTCACTTGGAAATGCTCCATTATTGGAAGGGTAGAGAGCTGGGGACTCAGAACTGTGAGACATTCATAGGCTGAGGTGGGGTTGTTAGGTATGCCCTGACCTGAACAGATCTGGGCATAGAGAAGTTTTGAACATTTAAAACATGCTGCTTCTGAAGTGAACACATATAACAGGCAGAGTAGAATCATTAATGCTAATAAAAATAGGTGATAAATCAGTTGACACCTGTAAAATTGCCTGTGGTGAAAGCTGGTGTAGGACATAATCTCAAGCTCTTAGTCAATGACAGAATAATCAGGACCAAGTCCTGCTCCAGGAGGACAAGGATTCCTAGAAAACTGCCAGCTTTGACTATCCAGTACTCCTGCAGCTCGTGGGACACATTCCTGACAGTGCTTGCATCAGTTATGACAGAGACTGAGAACCACTGACATGCACTGCGTATTAAAACCCCCAAAAATCTGTCTCAAACTTCTCTTTGAGATAAACAGTTTTGTGAGGAAGGACTTCACATCAAAAAAAAGTCACCCAATAAAATGCTCCAACTTAATTGCCAGAGGAGATTTATCTTTACTTACTGAGCATTTTGCAGATGTCACTGACAGCTCTGAACACCATCGAAGAGAAGCTGACTTTCAGTCTCACAGTCTTCATGTTTGGCAAGCGAAGCCGCAGCATTTTGTGCTGAGTAGTAAAGATCAGCTTAGCATCTGCCTGCACCCCGCATTTATCCAGTGTCCAGTGGGTTTTCAGAAGCCAACATTTTTTTTGCTCCCACCAAAAAGCATAGTCTGACCAATCTTGTGCTATTTCTAGGAAAATACAAAACACTCGGTTTGGAAGCAGGTCTCTGCAAACAGGAATATTTATTTAGATTAAAGCAGCAACTACAGACCCAAGACCTAGACCCCATTCGTTGAATTCTTGTGGCAGTCACTGGGAACCAACTTTGTTTTCCCTGAAGATCTAACCTAGGTGCTGACTGTGGCACTGCCTTAGTCTTGTGGATATCCACAGAGAAAGAGCATGTCCTGAATCTGGTGCTATACATGGTGCAGTGCTGTTGGGATTGTGTTGGGATAGAGACTAACAACAAGGGTACCCACTTCAGAATGTCAGTGCAAGCTGAAAATCCTCCCACAAAATCCCCTGTGCACCCAGATGGGCAGAAGCTCTTCCACAGCCTCCTGGCAGCAGCACTGAGCAGCTCATCTCGAGAGTATTAAGAACTAGCTTTGAGTCCATGGAAGTCTTGGTTACACACAGCTAAGTAGCAGCACATGCACAAGGAAAGAGATAAAGTATTGCTGCTCTCAGTTCCATGGGAATTCCAAGATTAGATGACTTCCCAGATGTCAATGTGTAGTAGAAGGTAAAGCTTCTGTGTGATCTTGGTCAAGCTGTTCCAGTCTTTGCATCAATCCTTGTTTCTCATCAGCTCCACCAGGCAGAGGCTATTCCTCAGCATGTCCATAACACAGCAGAGCCCTGTCCTATTTTGGAGTTTCCTTTTGTGTCTCAAGAGAGCTGCTGACACAAATCAGTTACAGATTTGCTTTAAATATTAATATAGAAAGCGTTTCACACCAGTTGAGTATTTTAAGAAAATACTGTGAAAAATTAGCCTTTCGACCCAGTGGAAACTCTGGCTACCGTCAGTTTCTGGCTGAACTGTGTGCGTAAGTGTGCAGAGAGGGTGACAGAAGTGATCACAGATCTTCTTCCTGTGCTCACTTGCTGTGACTGTACACAGGGTATTTTACTTTTCATTTCCTAACTTTGACTCGGCCAGTCTTGGCTTTTCCTGGCCCTTCCCTACTGGATGTATGCAATGGATAACATGGCTCAGATTTAGGCTAGAATGCCACAACAGCACAGGAAACAGTAACTTCTGAAGTGCCTTTTAACAACTCCTCCTGTCTCTCTGACTGCCACAGGTGGATAAACAGGGTATCACCCACCTCTCGTGCCCCCCAAACCACACACATATAACATCTGCCTTAAGAGAGAGTTGAATCGTTAGCCTGGTTTAATTATTTTTGTGTAACTGAAAGGGAAACCCAAAGTTTTGTCGGCACTATGGTAACACAGGGGCTTTAGCGACAGAGGGTGGAACGCAGGGAGGGGTTCTGACCACAAAAACCCCTGAGTCTGAGAACCTCCACGCTCTGTGCTGTGACACAGAAGTGAGGCAGTGCCTTTTCAAAACACACAGAAGTCTGTCTTTGTAGACGGAAATCTGCACATATTATTTAGTAACACTGTGTAAATGAAATAGGTCTTTACTCACTGATTTGTTCTACTAATTTCAGCATCAGTCCTCCAACATGAAGGTCCCCTGTGACCTGTAGTAAAAATTCCTTTTCTACATCTTCATGTTGATGATCAACTCTCAGCAAGAGCTCCCAGGTGTGCGACCCATATTCAGTCGAGGAAACCATCTTGGGAAAGGTCTGTGTAAGCTCTGCAAAAGCAAACCAACCAACCAACCAGGATGTTTTTCCTCCACTCTCTGGAACAAATGCATTTCTCCATAGTCTCAACATCATTCCATGCTGCCAGGACTTTGCAGCGGCCTTGGCTAGAACTTCAGAGGGGTTATCTTGTTACCTCTGAACTAGACTCTGCTCTTGTGATTGCTCTTCCAAGATAGGTATGTGGGATTTTTTTGGTTTTATTCTGATTTTGCCACACCCCCAACCCAGATGCCTCCATTTGGGTAGAGATAGCTCAATTTTAGCTGGGTTTGCCCACCAAACAGTGCTAATCTGCCAGCCTAGACACTGTAAAGCCTGTAGCTGTGGGTGGGAGCTGCTTTGGCAATCTGTCCAGTGAAGAAAGGCATATTGTTGACTCGTACACTTAAGGCTGTTAATTTTCACTGCAAATCAAAGTTTACACTTGCAGTTCTGCCAGCTAGCTCCCATGGGACCAAATCCAGAGAGTAGTTTTACTTATTTGGGTAGGTACAAGGGGAGACAAATAACTTTAGTGGCTCTCTGCCAGCATTATCCAGGCACAGATCTCCAGTTCCTGTTGACCTGCACAGGGATGTAGGCACGTGTCCTTCTCAGCCAGGTGAATTGCCTGAGATCCCACCAGGCTCCTGCTAGGACAGGTAAACAGTAATCATGTCAAGTCAAACTAGAGAAGATGCTCCAAGTAGAAGCTTTGGTTATCATCAGCTGAGTTCTGCTGAAGAAAGAGCTTCTAGGTATAAGGTAACTGATGCTGCAGGCAGGATTTGTGGTATTTAACCAGTGAGAGAAGGTACCACATCAGCTCTCTGTCCTGAAACAAGCCTTTGCAGTTGAGGCTTAGGCACTAAAATGGATGAATTCCATTTATTGCAAACTTTCAGCAATACACGAGAACCCAGGCCACAGACTCTGCTGAAGGGGCCCTACACAAACTGCTCCTAACATAAAAAATAACTAAGCCACAGGGGATTTAACAACATTACAGGCTGTTGTAGATCTTCTTAAAAACAAGTATTTAGTAACTTAAAACTTGGTGTCAACCCCACTGATACAAAATTTGTCATCAAAGGGATAATAGAAATGAGGTGGCAATGACAAAGTTGACTAATAAGGAAAAGTAATTCCAAACATAAAAGCAATGAAAGGCAATGAAAGTGTATGTGTTAAAGATTAGATGGATTTCCCTTAAATGACATTATAAATGAATAATCTGACCAGCTCAAAGCCATCCTTTTAGAGGGAAGTCACCTTACCAGCAAGTTTCACTGGGACGGGGCTGGGAGTCTGCCCTGAAGTTCCAAAAATTACGGACACGTATAGAGAGCCCTAAGTCAGAAAACTGCAGCTTCATAACTGTATCCCTCCAAGAGGCCAATTTACACTATGGAACAAGCACTGTTGTTAACCGGGTTCTTGCATGTGCCAGCCTACACCTTTATACCAAACAGCTACTAAACCAACAGGGGTTGATACTTATCCGAGAAGTTTGCTTGGCTTGCCTTGGTAAATAAAGGCTTTGTGTTGGACACTGGGAACACTGGATTTCCTGCATCTGGAATAAAGGATTTTGAATTTGTGCTGCTGTGTGCCACATGGATTTACGAGCTTAGGTATGCATTAGACCAGGGGTTACTCGTGGAGGGAAAGGGCCATGACTCTCCTAAAGCATCCAAGACCCAGCTCCCGAGATGGTCTCCCAAGCAGGTGAGGCTCTCAGCACAAATGCAGTACAAGGTGCACAGAACAGCTGTCGTTGCAATGTATTCATAACAAAACACGAATCCTGACTTTAGAAAAGTCAAAATGCCCCTAGTCATGCTTCTAAGCATCAATAAACAACTTCAAAAATAATCCATGGCCAAAGGATGAGAACTATGTGATTTTATTTCAGGAGCACAGGGGTGCAATCTGGCAGATGAACTCTACTTTCGCCCACCCTTGCTCCACTATAAACCATTATTGTTACAGAAAAGCAGCCATCTCACCTGCCCTCTTGGGCCAGCGAAAACATTCAGGAGCTGATCTGGATTTTTTTGGATGTCTTTTTAAATTTGGTTTCGCTTCCCAATCTAATTCTGCACACAAATGCCTGTGCTGACATGGGTGAAAATGAGCAGCCCAAGGGGTGGGTGAAACCCTTTCTTTCACTGGCTTGGAAAACCATGGCCTCAGTGCACCAATCCTGGCACTCCATCATTCCCTAAAGCCGCTCACTTCCCCGCTTCCTCTTCAAACCAGGAGGTTTCAGTTTGAAGATACGGCAACACAAACACTTGTAAATCTACTGGAGTACGCAGCACAAACAAAGCCTGGTCTCGAAAACGGGGCAAGCAAAGCAAAGAGGACAACGAACGGCTCAGTATTAAACCTCAACCAAACCCAAACTGTCAGGGCTCCACATCTTACAGCCTTCAAGTCAAGCCTGGATCTGCTCGGGAACGCGCCCCAGCTCCTGGGCTCCACGTGGGATCTGCAAGGCCTGGCACGGGTGGATCAAACAGGCCAGAAACGTGTCCTCAGGCTACTGTTGTCTCCACTCGGGATTTCTACTGCGCATTTTGGCCAACCCAGCTATCGAAAAGCAGCACTGGCTCTACAGATCGAGCTCTCCGCAGATTTTAGCCCTTACAGCCCCAAACCTCAAACACTGAGTGGGAATGGAGAAGGATGTGAATAGTGAGCAACGTGCTAACGACCGGGGGTTAAGGTCAAGAAGGGTGAAACGATGTTTTCCGAAGTATCCCTCGGGCTGGCGGTGCCTGGCACGGCTCGGAGGGTGCCCGGGGGGCCCGGACTGCAGCGCCCACGGAAGCGCCTCTTCCACTTTGAGGAAGTGCTGGGCGGCAGCGGCCCCGCGGAGGAGGCGCCCGCGGGGGCCCGGAGCGCGCCGAACAGCAGCGAAAAGGGTTGTAAAAGAAAGAAACAACCCCGGGCTCTCGGGCATTCCCGCCCCGCCCCCGCCGCAGGTGCCGTGGGGCAGCGCAGAGGCGCCCGCGGGTGTCCCGTGCCGGGCCCGGGGTCTCTCCGGCATCGCCCCGCGCTCCTCACCTGCGGTCTCCGCCGGCAGCGCTCCCCTCGCCTCCCGCGCCCTCCGCCGCCACCTGGCCTCTGAGAGACGGGGAGGAGTGGCACTCCGGGGGGAGGCGGCCCTTCCTCCCTTCCCCTTCCCTCCCCCCGCTCGCGCTGGGAGAAGGCGGTGAGGGGTGCTGTCCGCCCCGGCGGCTGTTCTGGGTCACCCGCCCGCGTGCTGCCCAGAGACAGCACCTCATCCATGACCCCAGGCCGTCGAACAGCTTCAGGTGTTGCTTTTAGAGGCCTGAGGCTACCCGGAGAAAATCAGTTCCGAGGGTGCAATGGCAAAGAACAGAAAGGTGTGTTTGTGAGGTGGGGATGTATTAGAAGAGGCACAGAATAAAAGTGGGTTGAACCAACAGGAAATGGGCAAATGCTTCTCCACGAGCTAGATTTCTGCAGAAAGTCTTTCTTGCCTTAGACTTTTGACTTTCTCGGCGGTACAGTGACGAGGTAAAGCACAGTGGAAAAACCAAACCAATGACAGAAAAGAGAAACAGACAGAATAAAGGAAAAAATTCTTTCAGATTAAACTCACATCCTGGAAAAAGACTACAGATGGATAAAGGATGAATCTTTGATACACCCGGGTCAACAAATAGTTACTCTCATGAGAACAACGCAGCTGTGAAGTTGTCAAACCACAGACAATAATCACAGGATATTTGCTCCCCTAGGCTCTCTCCCTGAGCTGCTCTGATCATGCTCATCTCTTTAGATTGTCTGTGCATGCACTTGTCATATCAGACACCCTTGGAGACAGGAACTTGAGAGCTCATGAAGACTTTCAGGGCCTTCTGTCACCTGAGGGCATACAGAGGTCTTTAATCACTCCAGCCAGACCCAGCTGGCACCAATCTCAGGCATTCTAGTTAAGCTCGGGTGGGTGGGTGTTTGGTCCTTGCCTGAGTCCATATAGAGTAAGTCTACTTTTACTACTCCTTGGCACTGTCTTGCCTCAGTGCTTTTTAGATCTTTGTAGGACAGTTTGGTAAGCTACCTGCTTATTGTTATTTAAATAAAGGTACCAATGCAGACAAGTAAGTAACTTTGCATGGAAAAGACCATGGGGTAATATAAAATTCAGATTTGAGTTGCTTTCAGTAGTTGGAAAAGCAATTGTAAAAATTTGAAAAGTTGTTTTTGGGCTAGAATATCCTGATGTGTGCTTTACAGCTACATGAGCATTTACTTTTTCTGGTGACTTTTACATCTGAGCCCTTACTTATGGGGCTAGGATGTAGAACTAAGAAGCTTTTCCTGGTGCTCCATGCAGCCTAAGCAGAGATATGATATAGAGGTTCAGGGAAGCTTGTAAACAGCCAAGCCTATTGCTGCTGCTCAGCTCAGAAACACATCCTTGGTTTTTGTTTTCTAAACAAATAAAGCAAAAATCACAAGCTCTTGATCAAACTGAGAAAAAACAGTGCTTGGGATATAATCAATAAGAGCAAAGATGGTTGCCAGGCCAGTTAATAAACATTGGCTCTTATCTCCAAGCTGGTCTAAATCCTGACCTCTTCTAAGTGTAAGCAGTATTTCCCCCCAGTTGCCTGTGAATAACTAACTTGAGAGAAGAGACCGTAGAGTTTGATGTAGCTTTGTCCTGCTGTGCCAGGAGGGCTGGGGTTCATGCTCCTTCTGAATTGCTCTGGGACTGCTGGAAAAATCTTTGTCACCCATCTGCCAGATCCCTTGGAGAGAGAAATGCACTTGCTGTATGCTGGAAGAGCTGGATGAAGAAAAAGAGATCTGAAAAAAAGCCAGAAGACAGAGAGGTTGGGGTAAGTTCTCCCTGAATCTGGCATAAAGTGTTGCAAGGAAATAGGTGGGTTTTCAGTCAACACTGATCATACCCTCAGCATTTGAGGCAGTGATGTTTTACATCTGAGGAGCTGCAAAGTTAGGGAATGTTTTGGAGGCAGCGTGTTCATTTTCAGTCATCTCTCAAGAGGCTGAGGAAACCAGATTTGGAGACCTGTAATTCTCTCATCCTTTGAGATGGTGAATGGGGAAAACTGTAATTGAGTAACAACTTTTCTCTTCCGGAGTTCCCATGGAAAAGGATAGGAAATGAAACCTCCATTGGCAGCTTCTCAAGCAGTTTATAGGCTAAAAGCCTCCTTTAGTCAGGAATGAGGCTTACTGGATATAGGTACTGTTAATTTATTCTTGCAGTTACTCAGCTAAGACTGAATGTGATCTGTTTAGAGTCTGATCCCTTTTCCAAAGGGTCTGCCAAACACCTATAGCTGAGAGTCTCTTAGTAGACAAATGTATGCTTTTGGGAGCACGAGGAAGTGACGTGACAAAGGCAGAATAATAAATACTGAATTTTTGGTAAAATGTGTATTTCTTTTTCCAATATACTTTTAATAGCTTCTCTGTACTTTTCCTAGGCCAGTGTTATAAATTATCACCAGGTGATAATTTAATCATGTAAGACTGGCTCTGTTGTGTCAGTGCTCTTGTTAACAAACATGAGGTCTGGAGAAATATCTTCTATTTTATTCAAGGGCCTCTGTATTTCTGTTATGATTTTTCCTTAACTATAGGAAATAAAATGCTCAGTGTTTAACTTCGGGTACTGTTGGGGTCACCTCAGTTTGTGGATGTACCTGTTTTCCGAATTCCCATTCCTCTCCAACTTGCCTTACTTAGATTCTCTGCATTCTCCATGTAATAGCTGCAATACTTCCTCCTTCTTCAGAAGCAGCATTTCCCACTCGGGGTTTGCCAGGCTGTGTCAAAAGCAGATCTAGAGCAGAACCACAGGGGGATGCGGAACTGCAGCAATTTGTTGCAAGTGCTGCATTTGCCACAAGACTCTTCAGACACTCACTTCAGCTTTTCCAAGGAACTCCTTGTGGGAGTGCCAAGAGTTTGGAGGGCAGTTGGTGAGCTCTCAGTGTAGCAAAAGTTACATAAAGAAGTTTGTAAAATATTTAAATGCTCCTGCAAGTACCTGGCACTTGTAAATTTCCTAAAGCCTTGAAGAAGCTACTGTTGCTGGGCTGAGTATCTGGGCTTAGCTTGCAGGTGAAGACTAAAGCTGAGGAGACAATGTCAGTGTCATGTTCCCATATCCTGTAGCTGGTCAATGGAGAACTTTCTTCATGTAACGGCATCAAAACCAGAGAGGGGAGATGTAAGAGAGTGGTGCCCTCTCTTCCCATGAAGAATTTGTTATTTTATGATTTTCTGAAATCTATGCTTGGCAGGCAGATGATTTTTGCTGTGCTAAATGAAAGTATTTTCCACTAGCTGTAGGCAAAGAAGTAAAGTGTGTATCTGTATCCCCCCCATTACTGACAAAAAAAAATGAATCAGTGCAAACCCTGGCATGGGCACCGGGCAGTAGTGACAAAGCTGTTGAGAAAAGCTGATCTGTACCACAGAGGGTCTTCATGTTGAAAATCTGCTCTCTGATAAATGTCCACAGATGAGAGGGGGCAATACTTTATCTTTTGGTATCCCTTGGCTGTACTGCTTGTCAGTGACACTAGCAGCCATGGTCTAAATATCTGAAGTTTTAGGAAAATTCAGCTCCCAATCTAAGTCCTGTAAGTGGCACTTGGATTAAGAGGAACAATAAAAACCCCCTCAGTCTTGCTCTTGGTTTAGGAGAGTAGAAGCTGCTGTTGCAGATCTGGAGTCTGAGGCTGATGCATTGGGGTGTCCCTCGGTACAGAACTGACAGCGCTGACCCGTAATGAGTCAAACTCATAAAGGGTGTCTCTGTGTTCCCACCCTCTGGGTGTTGGAACTTCTGGGGGTTTTAAGTCTTTCTGTCTCAGGCTGTCTCATGCTTGAAAAGCACCTCATAGTGAAACACTTCCCTGCCTGGTGCAAAGGGTGAGTCACTTAACAGTGCTACCAAAACTCCCTTCCCTATGAGGAACTTAGAAGGGTGAGAGGGAGGGATCAGACCAGTCCAAGGAGGGAAGTGCCTGAAAAGGACCATAACAGTGTGCATGTTCCCCAGACAGCTGACTGATGACACAGACCTCTCTCATGCTGCTTTCAGCTGAAGCAATGAAGCTTTGCAAAGCTATAGTTGCAAACAACTGTTTTTTCATGACCACAGATGAATTCATCCTACTATTGAGCCTTTTTACCTTCCTTCAGTCTGGTGGTTGCAAAACAGAGCAGAAAACTGGTGGTTTAGGCTGTCTTTTAGGCTTTTAAAAAAGTGTGGCTTGGTTGTCAAATGTGTTATGTAGTGTAAGACTTTCAGAAATTCTTGGTGTTACCTTTTCTGTGCACCTATAAGTCAGGGCTACAGGGAGGTGGTACCAAGCTAATCTTGAAAAAAAATTCCTTTTAAATATATATTTACATGGTTAATGAAAGGAAATATGTTTTCCTTCTCCACCCTTGGAGCTCAAACACCTGCTGTGAGGTTGTAAAAGTTATGAGTGAAAAGTTGTTATGCCTGACTGTGTACATAAAATTTAAAGGCTACAAGAGACAATATTATATCAAATGGTGGCCAGTGGGTTGAGTCTGCGCTCCTACTGTGTGGTGTTTCTTGTAGATCCTGTGCAATGTCTGATGGGGATGTCTTGCAATTGTACTCTCAGCTGTAGGACCAAGTGAAGAAAGAGTCCCAAAGGCAAACATGGGATTTGGTACTATCCTTTCCAAAACAGGAATGAGAAAGGCTGGGTTCAAAATAATTGTCTGATTACATGCTGTTATTATAACTATTTTCTTTAGGATACTGTTTCTCAGTTGGAGTGACACTGAGATATTATCTGTACCTGGATTGAGGCTATTTGGATGGGAGCTTTTAAGATAAATAGACTCACCTTTGTTTGACCTCTTCAGTTTAAAATTGCTCATATTAATAGTACCCTAAGTCATTCTTCATCCTTTTTAGATGCTTTAAATATAACAGCTGTACTTACAAGATCTAAACGAAACTGAAAGTTCTGTGTCTGCGCAGATGAACTAAAGATAGTCTTTTGCCCTGAGGAGAGTGAAGCTGAAGTGGGGGGCAGGGTGGAACTTTTCAGGGTAAAAGTGGCCTCACTCCATTCCCGGAAAAAGCAGAATGACTGGAGATCGCAGAGTTGTTCTGTTGTAAATCAGCTGTTCCTGAGCCACAGGTGGCAGAGGCACAGTTGTACAGGTGTCCCCTACTCCAGCCCTCGGCTCAGGGTCAGGCTGGTGAGGGCCAAGTGCTGCTCCCTCAGGGCAGAGTTTGGGAATGCAGCTCTGAGTATCACCAGGACACTGCGGTGCGGGTGGGACCTGTGCTGGCTTCCAAGGCCCTGTGAGCTGCTCCTGCCATCTCCTGCCCTTTGGGCCACAGCCCTGGAGAGAGCCAAGTTGTTGCTGCAACAATTCTCCCTCTCCGTGGGCCACACAAGTGTGCCCTGGGGGCTGGGTTAGACACGTGGGGCTGGATTAGGTTTTGAGGGAAGAGCTCTTCCCTGCTCCCTACGACTAACTCGGTATGGAGGAGAAGGCAGCACTGTCTGAGTTATGCAATGCATTAGCAAACTTGGGATGCTGCTGTGAAAGGGGGTTGTGCAACTTTCCTGAATGAATAGTGCCTGATTAAAGCAGTGCAAATGCTGTGTTGCTAAACTTGGGTTTCCATCCAAATGTGCAAATATTCTTTTTTAAAATTTTTTAAAGTGCTAGACTCAGCCTTTTAAATATAGAATCTTTAAATAAGACTTCCCTGTCTATTCCCGCACCTAAATTGGTGTCAGCCTTTTCCAGAGGGCTGAGCAGCACCTGGAGTTCCCCTAAGGCGTGTGACCTGTGAAAGCTGTAGCATAATTAACACTCTGAAAAATCATGTTGCAGATTCATGTGCCTAAGGGTAGGGTTTTTTCCCTTGTTTTTTCTTTTTCTCTCCCCCACCCATTCCAGTCTCTGGCTGGATTACCAACTCTTACAATTTTATTGTTACCCTTGTGTTAATTCATCTTTGTCAGAGCTTCCTCTCTTAAAGTCAGGCTGGACTTTGAGAACGGTGAGGAAAATCTGACGATATGGATTCAGGTGTGTTCCAAACCAATTCGCAAATATTTTATTGATTATTTAAGAACTAATTTAAAGAAAAAAGGTCTTATCAGGGCACAAGTCTTTAAAAACTGGCAAAGTTTTCAAGCCTTGAAGTACTGCTTTAAATATTTCTTTAAAAAGGAGCAATCTCTGAAGATGCCTAAAACAGCAGTTATTATAGTGGTGTTATTTCATCTCTTCTTTTCTGGCCATGACCCAATGTTGGGTTTCTTGCCTGTGCTTGCTGAAGGACCAGTCATTATTTTATTTGCTGTGACAAAAGAAAACTCTGATTTCTTTGTAAGACCAAGCGAGTGTTGGATACTTGAATACAATCTTTTAACTGCGTTTCTTCAAAGTTGGGCCACGTTTATTGTTGCTTTGCAGTTAGAGCTGAGCACTGATGGAAGAGAAACTCCCTAAAGGCAAACTTCTCCCTTGTCCTGACACACTGCACACAAATCTCCGAGTTCAGATTTTTCCTCTCTACCTGAGACTGAATCACATCCTGTCGCTCGCTCACGCAGATCTGTCTGCAAGATGTGGTCATCAGAAATACCAAGGGAGGTCCGAATGTCCCAGGTCAGGGGCTGGAAATTGACGTGGTGTGCCTACCTGAAGCCCAACTCTGCCAGGCATCCAAGGGCACTGACTCGTGCTGCTGGTAGGATACAGACTAACCACAGGTTGGCTGGAGTGACTTTGACATGCTGAGGTTTTACATCTCCACGGGTGATGGGCAGCTGAACGTCTGTTGCTGTAACATCTCTAAAGCAAAGCAACAGCAACAATAATAAATGACAACAACAGGGAGCAGCAGCGAAGAGAAAACAATTGTGCAAGAAGCGTGAGAAGCTCTTGTGTCACGTGAGACACTCCTGAAGCTGGTGACAATCCTGCCTGTGTGTGACCAGCAGATGCCACTGCAGCCCCAGGAACGGGGACCTGCAGCGGTGTAACTGCGGCACAGGGGACACCTGGTGGCCTTCTCTGCTCTCTAAGATGATGGCGGCGTGTGCTACGCCACCTGATACGAGGGGTGTTCAGGGCAGACTTCAGATAAAACCCCCTTACAGACACATCTGCATGATTAACTCTTAGGGCAGAGGACACTCTTCCTATGTTGGACTCTCTGGAATGGTTGTTTTTCCTGAGTTTCCTGCTTATCCTTGCCTTATGATAAAGTGAGATCCATTGTGGTGTTTCTGCCCCTGCATGAAGGTGTGCAATTAATGTTTCCTCCCAGGTTACTGCTTTGGGCCCAGCAAGCACTGGAGGTTTCTGCCACAACTCGTGTGCTTGGCATCATATTCAGGATTTGATAAACACTGGCTATTGCATGTTCACGAAATAGTGTGAGCAATCTGCTTCCTTTAGTATAAAGATGATAGCTGGGAGAAAAGATCTTCCATTGTAATATTATTTAATAAAAA
>VZTE01000062.1:48711-65869 GCA_013397775.1 Eulacestoma nigropectus
TTTTTTTTTTTTTTTTCCAGGAAAAGCAAATAGCAGCAGCCATGCAGTTTCTTCTGTAGTTCTAACTTTTAATATATAAAAAAATATTTTTTTAATAATATTGAATATTTAATTTGAAATTTAATATTTATTGAATATTTAATAATACTGAAGTCTGTCTGGAGCATTATCTATTTAAAAGATATTTCTTGTTACTCATATAAAACCTATCACCATCGGAGGCCTTAAATTGCTGGGAGAAGATTCTGGGATTTGAACCAGTGCAGCTGTACTGTACAGATGACAGGAGAGCTGGAGGATGTGGTGGTGGCAGGTCTATGTCATTTGGGCTTTTGTGTGGAATTTGTTAATGGCAAAAAGAGTTGGCTGTTGTACCAATCTGTGTTTGGGCTTTCACAAGCTTGCTGGTGTTATTCCAGTCAGTTTCCTTCGCGTGGAAGTCTCCTCCTTCCTGTCACATCTCACCATCTCTATCAGGCAGGTGTGTGCAGGGGTTTTGTGGGAGGAGCCCTGCTCTGAGCACCTGTAACGTGTTTGGGTAGCCCTCAAGGAGCACCCCACCAGTGGGTTCTCCTTTCCTGGCCTGAATTCTTCTTAATATGAGCCCTTGTTCCTGAGAGTAAGATCATGTATTCTGGATCACTTTGGAAAGGCACTTCAGCAGATGCTTAACTTCTGGATATGAACGATCCTGTTTAAGGTATTCCTTTGGCTTGGCCTGGTGTGACTCTTGCTGGACCTTCATGGATCAAACGATGAGTGACTTTTACCTTGGCTGACACTGGAAAGGTGGGTTGTTGTTTTGGGTAAAGAATACTGCAGTTCAAGCAGTGCAGATCCGTCATGATTTGATACAGATACCTGCTCATCCTTACAAATATACTCCCTTTTGAAGCAGTCAGTCCCCCTTAAAAAGCCTTGAAGATCTTAAGTCGCGAGCTGCACCTCTCCAAAAATTACATTTCATCCCAATATTTTAGCAAAGTAGTTCTCTCTAGTTTCGTTATTTTACTTGTCACTTTGGTTTTTTATTTGAAATTGAAGCCCTTCAATGCAATCAAATTGTATTGTCAGTCTTTACTGTGCAGCTGCAAGGAAGGGAGATATACCTTGATGAAGTGGATGGTGTCATTCATGAGTGACCACATGAATAGAAGAAAGAAATAAAAATATGAAATATCTGAAGAGCTGGATCCAAAGTTGTGGTAGTCTTTCAAGGATTTGATTAAACTGGATTGGAGTTAGGGTCTTCTCCAAAAGAAAGCACAAGAGTGCTTTTAACAAGGGAAGAGTAATGCAGTTTAAATGAAGCTTCTTTTTTCATGGATGGATCTTGAAAAATCCTTTGTCTCTGTATGTGGGTTCTTCTAAACTGATTACACCAATGTGGTTGTTTCTGTAATTTAATTATCTCTGCACTCAATGAGAACAAGTTAATGAAGTCTCTTCTTTTGTTGGATGAAACGTATTAGTTTTTCCTGCGTGGAACTTCATGGCTTTTGTTTGCTTCTCATGTCACAGGCTGGTTTTGTTCAGTGCAGCTGTGCTCTCTACTGCATAACAACGCAATATAGCTGGCTTTATAGCCCCTCCTTTTTGTGGGCTGGACAAAATTACCTCCAGGGATTTGCAAATGTAGGTCCATAGCGTAAAAACACAAGTCCCACTCCTATATTAAAGTTTGCTCCCAAGTGAGAAATCAGTTTGGCTTCAGCAGGTTGGATTGCAGGTGCTTTGATGTTGGAAGGCTGAACGTGTGTGCAGGGAAATTGCTGGGCTTCCAAGCATGGTCCCGGTAGCCTGGGTTTGGTAATCGTGTTTTGTTTATAACCAGAAAGGTTTTTATTTTAGAAAGCTCTTGGGAGATGAGCTTAACCCTGGGCTACAATAATGTCAGGACTGAACAGGGCTGGGCATAGTTTGTGTTTGGGTTGGCGGCAGCCAATGCTGCGGAGCTGCGTGACTCAGTAGCTGACACACTTCCTCCTGGGTATGAATGCCACAGCACGTTGGTAGGAGGTGCTGCATGCTCTGTGAGTCATTAAATCCAAAGCACTGAATTTTTCCTGTTCATTAAAGATCACTTGGCTCCCTTGGTCAGAGCACGGCTTTGCTTGGCTCTTCTGACTAACCCGACTCCAGCTCCCTCCCTCCCTCCCCGGCAGTTGGGGCTCATCGTGTGCTCTTTGCTTTCCTGCTCAAGTGCTGCAGATCCAAGGTGTTGGTACAGAGTATCTGGTCCTTCTTAGTGCTGGGGAGATCCATGTACTTCAACAGCTCTGAAACCAGATGGGCAAATGTAACCTCATCTAGTGCGAGGGGTCCCTGCCCATGCAGGAAGCTGGAAATAGATCATCTTTAAAGTCCCTTCCAACCCAAACCATCCTGTGATTCTGTGAAATAATCAAATAATGCAAACTGGATAGTTTCTTTTGATTGCCAGTGCACGCAGGCCAGGGATCTTGTGCCTTCTTGTTAATTTTTTTAACCATTCCTAAGAAAAGTCCTCGGAGTGAAATCCACCAGTCTGAAACTCAAATACTTCATGTCCATTTCAGGAGCAAGGAGGAGTTTCCCCTTCCCTGCAGCAGCACCCAGAGGAGCTTTGAGCTTTGCAGGTTCCCAAGGACCTGCTATACTGTGATAGCCCCAGATGTGCCTCCTTGTGTATCCGTTTCCCAGACTGAGCTCCTCCTCATGTCCCTGCCATGACAGGAGTGAAACATTTGCATTGCACCTGGCAGATGAGCCTCATGCCAAGGCCAATGTGACTTGAGGATGTTGTAGCACCTCTGTGCTAGAATGTTGTTTTATGGGCAACGGCTTTAAACTTGACTAGAGGTGTTGGTGGTCAGGTCACACTCTGGAGCAGGGACCTCTCCTTTCTGACCCCTACAGACCTGCAGGACTTCTGTAGTTTTAGGAATTGCAGGTTCTGAACTGATGAGGATGGAAGAGGGAAAATGCAGAAAGGAAAAATGGGCAGTCGTACTCCCTGAGCCCTGGACAGATTTTGAGATCTGCATCTACTGTAATTCACCATCTGTGTGGGTTCTTGGTGGCTTTTGGAGATGTCTTTTCTAGCAAGTTTCATGTGGTTATCATGAAGATTTGTAAACAAAAATTTTCTTTTATGTTGTGCATTATACCCTGCCAGCTCTACTTATGTTTGATCTGGAAATTTTTTGGGAATACCCAAGTATGAAGGAAATATCTGTCCTTTTGATAGGAGTAGAGGAGAGGCTCCATTTCTAGGTGAATATATCACCATCTTTACAAATATCTTATTTGTAAAGATTGTATTTTGATAATATGTTTTTAAAGTTACTTTCCCAAGAGCCATAGTTCTGTGTTTATTGGAATTTTGGCTTATCGAGTCAATGGCCTATTTTGTTTGGTATATCAGATAAGGCTCTCAGTCAGGTTTCCAGCACAGAGATAAATGGGAACTTTTATTTCAAATATATTTTTCCAAGGTTGATTTCAGAAGCAAAAACTTAGCTGCAAAGGAAGTGCCTACAAAGAAAATGTAAATCGTAGAGCTTCAATTGTCTTAATCCTCCCCTAGAATTTCTCTGGAAAGGTGATGGTCATTCCAGTGTTTGAAATCTCCTGGTGTATTGCAATCATTCGTAGCCTGTTTTGAGATGTTACTCAGTGGCCATCCAGTACATACCTGCTTAATCAGAACTTTTAAAGGCTCTATTCTATTTCTTGGAGGAGAGGTGAGCAGTTAATAAGTCTTTGACAGAACAGGAGTTTTGTCTGAACCCACTCACTAACTCAATACCTGGAAAACTCCTCAAAGGTCTCGGATTCAGGATTGCTTTTAAGTGGATACCTGCAATAATATTTGCAGCTCACACACTCATTCCATGCTGCGCTTGTTCTGCCCTCCCTTCAAGGACCTGATCCAAAACCAATTTTGAAACAAGCGGAAAGTCTTCCATTGATGTTGTGCTTTAGAGCAGATCCCGAAGAAACTGCAGAGGAAGCGATAACATAGTGGTGGGTCATGTGTCTTGTGTCTGCAGTACTGGGGAGCTGATGTCATGTTTATTAGAAGCCAAGATCAGAGTTCACAGGCTCAGGAAATGTCTGCAGAGTTTAGGAATGGTTTGTAACTTCTATCCCAATGACAGGTTTATTTGGCACTTTTTGATAAGTGGCCTGTTTGAAATTTCCTCTCCAAGTAAGCAATTTGTAATTCCCACTTGAAAGGGCTACTGTGGGGGATGGTGACGGGGCCATATTTGAAAACCATTTATGGTTGCTAACATCCTGGCATCTGTCATCCAGGAGTCCTGTGCCTTTATTGTTTTGATCTGTCCAAAATGACTTCTTTATATAGAAACTGGAAAGCTCTCTTTGTGTCCTGAGTGCTGATAAAAATATTTATGGTCCCTTAAAGCATATAAATAGAATTGGTGACTAAGCTAAAGGATCATTAGAAATAGGTCCACTGTTTTCCTGTAATGAAATTTGCTCGGTTTTGGTCACCTTGCCTCATTCAGCCTTATAGTGCATTTTTCTCCATCCCTTGTCAAAATACCCATCATTGTGACACTCAAATTCTGAGCCATTGCACTGATTCCCAATCCCCATTTCCCAAGCCCAGCTCCTGCTTCCATAAGCAACAATGCAGTTGTTTTGCAGGTGTTGGAAGTTTCTCCCCCTGATGGCTTCTATTGACTCCCAAAGAAAGCTGGAAGAACTCTTGTACTGGTGATGTAGCTGCAGTACTTAAAGGATGTTAACTTTTGGAAGCACTTAAATACTTGAGATTGTTCAGCCTGGAGAAGAGAAGCTTTGAGGTGACCTAATTGTTGCCTTCCAATACCTGAAGGGAGCCAACAAGAAACATGGAGCGAGACCATTTACAAGGACATTTACTGACAGGATAAGAGGCAATAGCTTCAAACTGAGAGTAGGTTTAGGCTGGATATTATAAAAAGGTTCTTTTCTGTGAGAGTGATGAGGTGCTGGATTCCCCAGCCCTGGAAGTGTTCAAGGCCAGTCAGCAAACTTAAACCTGGGTTTCAACTACACTGATTTTTATTTCAATAATTAGAGTGGGTATTCAGGAAAGTGTCACTGAAACATAAGCTCTTCAGAATCAGCTCTTAAGGACGTGGAGGAGCCCAACTCCACTGTGTTTGAAGAAGTTTAGCAGGAGTTAGGTTTTTACCACAGTTCCTGGGACACCCAAGTCAGGCAAGGGCCTGTAGGCCTCTTTTGGAACAGGAATACTCTGAAAATCTATTCTTTAGTACGTGTGCAATAGCTGGAGATAAATCCCCGACTTCCACATCATTTGTGTGCTCATGAAATCATCTCAGCTCCTTATTTTGGGGTAAGGTCTAGTTGGGCAAATGATACCTTTGCTGTTCTGATGCTTTCAGAATCTAAAATAGACGGAAGAGACCTGACTTGCTTGGAGATACCCTGAGGAGAAGCAGTAAGGTTGAGAGGACAATCTGGATCTGTTCTCCATGCTGCTGCCCTGTGGGGCTTGGAATCACATAGGCCAGTCCTGAATCACATTTTTTTGCATCAAATATCCCCTGATCTCTGTCCTCATCGGAGGTAAGCCAGAAAAGACATCCAAATGGCATCTTGTCTCAGTCTTGATTTTGGTCTGTTCTTGGCATCCTGTTCAGACCGTTCAATGACTGCTGGTGATGATGTCCCAGAATCCTCGGGAAAGTGCTGCAGCTCAGCGTCACAAGCTGAGTCTGGTTCCTGCCAGCAGAGGACATTGTTGTTCAATAAATTTCTCCAAGAGGCTCTTCTGGGATTTGCTGTAGCTCTTAAGTCTGATGTTTTACAGGGTTTTGATATACTTGGACAATTTGTTACGCTTACAAAGCCTATTTTGGTTGAGGAGTGAAAACTTTTGAGACTTTAGAACACAAATTGCAACGTCACAAACACCCAGGTCCTGGAGGCAGGGAGCTTTTTGTTATGCCAGTTTTTAGCTGGGAAAGCACTGCTCATGGAAATGCTGCTGACTGGCACCAGTACTGCAGAGGTTGTGTGTTTTGGATAAGTAATCAGCAGGAAGAACTGAAATCTAGGGATACATTATGGGTCTGTTATTAGTGGAAGTTTTACCTGCACATGAAGTATAAGAAAGCATCATGCAGAAGTTGAAATTAAGGACGCTGATGCTGCTGCAGAAAGTTTGGTGGAAGAAATTGTGTTCGTTCAGCCATTCCCTGGTATCAGGTGTGGAGGTGGGAGCTGGGGAATCAACCTGTTAATATAAAGGGCCAACAAGAGAAATGGGAGTTCCCATAGACACAGTGCAGCCTTAAGCCGTGTACAGAAGAGGGAGGTGCCCCGAGGTGTTGCTGAACCTGGAAAGGAGTCCTTGCCTGTGTGCCATAGCTGTACTCAGAGCTGGGAGCTTACATCCAGTCAAGTGTCTTCTCTAGGAGGTGGGTCCCAAAATTTAGAGGCCTCTTGAAAGGCACAAATATTTTGTTTGCCAAAACCAACCAACCCAACCCAAAAAAATCCTCCTGTCTCCCCCACTTTGAGGGTAAAAATAGAGACTTAACAATTTTTTATTTTATCTGAAATTTCAGCTCAGTTTTGCAAAATGATTTGCAGGATAAAAATATTGTGAAAGCTAATATTTGCTGCTTTATAAATGCTTGTAATTTTCACTGTAGTAGAAAATCCTTTAATTCACTGTTAAGTTTTAAAATGAAGGTGGGAGGGAAGGTTTTAAACTGACTTCAGCTGAAATGTCTTCTGGCTTCTGAGACTGTTGAGCCAACAGGGAGGATTCACCTCTTTGGTAGCAAGCCAGAGAACATCCTTTTTGCCCTGCTTCTCCTTCAGCACTTCTGATGACTGCCATCAGTCATGGCTTTGTTTCTGATGAGTACTCAAATGAAAATGCCCTGATGCCACCGCAAACTCCTCACTGTGGCCTCCTATCCCAGGCATGCAAACAGAGAAATGCTGTTTCCTTCCCTGCTGTGTTAGGGAAGGTATCTGCCTCAGCTCTGTTTAAAAGGATTATGGCAGGACAGGGATGTTTGACAGGCCTTGCTCTATCAGCTTCAGTTACACCATATTTATATTAGCTGAGGATGTGGCTTTGGGTTGTGATTGCAGTTGTTGGTTGAGTCAGGAAACCCAAGTTTCTCCACTGTGATGCCTTTTTTTTTTTTTGTTTACATGGAATCCGAGTGTTGGAGATGGGTCTTTAAACAGAAAAATCTGATGGCTAAAAAGAAAAATGTGACTCTCCTTTCACAGGAAAAAAGAAAATCACAGGCTTACAAGGAAAGATGTGGTGAGCTTCATCTTTGCAGCTTCCTTTTCCTACTCTCTCTTGCAGAAATTCAAGAGGTCTGCAAAACCTCAGGTTCCACAAAATATGGCTGTCCCTAATTATAAGGTTAAAGTATTAATATTGCATATAGCAATAGGAAGTGTGAGGAGGAAGCACTACCCCCTTGGCTGAACACCCCCTTTTCAATAAAAATAGCAAAATCCAAATTTATATTAGGAAATGTGAAAGTCCCAAGAGTCTCAGCAACCTCTGAAGTAATTTCTTCCACTTCTGGGTAGTCAGCTTCCTATTTATTCAGCGACACCGTACCGTCTGTGGGAGAGAGAAAGCCAGACTCGTATGTGTGGCCTCCTCCGCTGAACCTCAGGGAAAAAGCGACGTGTTCCCCACGACTGTTTTTTCAGGTTTGATTTAACACTTGCACAAACCTGGTGATGGCCAAGGAAGAAAAAGACAGTCGGGACTACTGAAACCAAAGAGTTGGCAGCTGTCATGCTGGTTTTAGGGAGGGAGCCACTGGCTTTGGGACCTTGTTGGGACAGGTGGCAGGGCTGGTCTGGCACCTCTGTATTGGGCAGAGCCCCAGTTAAAGTCAGTAGGTCTCAGCTGATTAGGGATGGGATTTGAGAGTTTGAAATGGATGTTATAGTTCAGTGATTGAGAAGAATTAAAACTCCTAAGATTTATTTACTTAATGCACTTTGTTATGTCACAGAGACTGGGTTCGTTGCATAGTGAAGAGGGGAGAATGCAAGAAGCTTTTGAAATCCCAGTGTCCTTGAGTTTTCCTGGCTGAGTGGTTTAATGAGTGGCCAAAGGCACGGAATGGCTCTTGCTTCCCGCACTGATTGGAAGTGGCAAGTTACAGATGAGAGACATTTCTTTGTGATGGAATTGATGTGTTCTCCCTGTTCACTGGAAAAGGATAGGAGACACGATGTTACCTGGTTGTGCTTAAGAGACTGGCTTATATATGACTGATGGGCACTTACACCCTTGACTGAGCAAATACCAACCACATCAGCTTTTGGATGTATAAAACCAGCTGGGGTGGGTATGGCAGAGGAAGCAGGGAAAGTATTTGCCCCTTCCATGTTCCTAAAGCTTTATCCCAAGGTCGTGACCCCTAATTTAAACATTCATTTGCTTAATAATTTTATTTAGCTTTGTCTTGCAGGTCTGCCTAGTCTCTGTCTGTGTGAGACTCACACATCTGGCCCCTCTGTCCTGCCCTCCCATCTCCCTACAGACAGCATGTACATTTTAAGCATCTCAGCTTTCCTCTGAATTCCCCAGCTGCCCCTGCTCCCAACATCCACATCTGGCATTTGTTAGTGGCAATTTATGGCATCACAGATCTCCAGCCATCCACAAATGCAGACCTGTGCTATGGCTTTCTCCTGTTGTGTGACTTGGCTTGTAGGACACCTCCTTCAAGATCTGAGGCAGTGGATCCTGATGCAGAAAGAACAAAGTCTCCTTCTTGTGTCTTAACCTGATTTTTGAGGTATGAGATAAACCAGCCAAATGGAAATTTAAGAATAACATTCTTAATGTTTTTAATTCTTTCTCATGAATTAGCTTTAATAAGAGAGAATTTTTGAATTTGGGTCCTTAAAATGGCAGAAGGAAAAACTTTGAGTGGGCTCTAACCCAAGTGATTTGTTCTTAGAAGGGAAGGACATACGTAGCACCATCAGCTCAGTGAAGGCTATGGACCAGCACTGTTGAGAGCTGAGCTGGGTTTTATCTCCAGTTCATCCAAGGCTTCTAAGCCCATGTTCGACTTTAATCCTGTGAGTGATGTTGTGTGATGGTCAGGTAGAAGTTAAGAAGGTGTTGCTTCAGTTTTTCAAATGATGGTCTATCCCTGCATTAAGTACAGGTGGCATTTCCTACTCTTGTGTGACCATTGTGCATCAGAGGATTCAATGCTGGAGTTAACTGCTCATGCAGACAAGCAGCTCCTGCATGTTCACGTACCAGTGCTGTCAGCGTGCAAAGGTCAGACAGACAAAGGTGCCTTTGTGCAAATTCAGGGATCTTCAGCTGAAAATCAGCCCCTTCATGTGAACTGCTTTGGGAAGGGACTCAAAGTAGCTTCATCTCTAGTACTGCTAAATTCCAGTCTTCTGGAATAGCCTCTTCTGATGTGACTGTCTTTTCCTTGTATTTCTGCCACCAGGTTAATGTATTTGCTCTTGTCCTTGAATGTAGAACAGCAGAATTGTTTGGGTATTGGTACGTATGTGGAGCTCAAACTGGACGTCTGTGTCTAACGTGGATGTGTGTATGGATGTGTCAGTTTTTAGAAAATTATTGGAAGCAGCTGTGGGTGGAAGAGAAACAAAGCCGTGGGTCTGTGAGCCAAACAATTAACATAGGAGTGGAATACTGTAGTTACATCAGTCTTCCTTTAAAAAGCCAGAGTTTCTCCCCTATTCCCAAACGTCCATTATTAATTCTCTTGGCATGTAGCATAGCAAAATGAGTGCGTTTATGAACTTGACTACTTCTTTTAACAAGTTCCAATAACTGCTTCCTAAACCTTGTGTTTTTATATCAATTACATACAGTAAGCATTGAAATCAACCAAAGAGAACTGCTGAGGCCAAGAAGGGTTATTTATGTTAAATGAGGATTGCCAACTGCCAAAAGTAAAATGTGGATATAATTTTATAACACCATTTTATAATTAAAGTCATAAGTGAGGTTTCCTGCTATTGTTTAAAAATGTGTCACAATAAATTTAAATCAAGGATGAAGGCACAGAAGGGGCTACTAAAGAACATATCAATACAACAAAGATGGTACAGCGAACATGTCTGTTGCAAAAGAAAAACATGTGCTAACAATTTCAGTGAAATAATTATATTTATTGCATATAGATTCTGTTTTAGGAACTATAGCCACTTAGAAACTGTTTTCATTCATGTCAGATTGAGGTTAATTTGTTGTTACTGTATGTCTATAGATAGATTTTACTGTCAGAGAAATTTAATATGTTGGTTTAATGATAAGGCAGCCTTCTAGCTGGACCAGATTTTTTTAAAAGGCCAAGAAATCCAGAAAAAGTTAATAGTTTTGGCTAATATTTATGTGTCCACAGCATTTTTGAGTAATGTTGTATCAATAAAGAAAATAAAACTCTGGCGAGTAAGTACCCACTAGTCAGATTCAGAAAAATATTTAAGCACACACTTAACTTCAACAATTTCGGTGGGATGTTGATTTTAATAGAATTAAGCACATATCTAGGGACTTCTATAGGGATTCTTTTTTCAATTGTAGCCTGAACTTGAAGGAGAAATAGCTTCAAATTGTCAAAGTGAACAGGAATAATAACAGCCCTTTGTTTTCATTTACTCATAGTCTGAATATATAACATTGCTCCTGGACTGTCAGAGCTCTTCCAAAGATTTTAGGGCTGACCCCTTACAGACTATGGGTGGTTGCTAATGCTCCCCGTTTTCCCAGAAAGAAGTGGTTTAATTCACATGCATTCGTAAGAGTTAATCTCTAGAACATTCCTGGCTTTGGTAAGTCATGTTCATGGAATAGGTAAGTAATTTCCAATGGATCATTTCATCCATCGCTTTGCTAATAGAACCCATGTGTTTCATATCAGCACCGAGGGGACATTAATCAGTGCACACCACTCCTGCCAGACATATTCTGTGCGGAGTCCCTGGTTACATCTCAAATGTCAATATGTGGAAAAAGATGAATAATAAAATGCAATAGATAGCATTTGTTACACATGCCATTTGTAAGTTCCTTGTAAAATAGATCCCAGAGAAAGAGCTGATGGTAATACAACATTGAAGTTATGGAGCTCTCAGAGGAAAGAAATGCCAGAGTCCAGCGGTTCATCGTAATTCTGTTGCCTTCTGCACATGCAGTATTGTCATACAGGCTTTAACTAGAGGACCACAGCTTATTTCTCCACTGACACAATGTTTTTTCCAAACTGGAAAAAATTTGGAAGCTGCACTATGCAGGAGCTATTGATGTCCTTAGGAATTCTACCTCATGCCTAGAAAAACTCAGCCAAGATGTGTTTTTAAGTTGTTCATGACTCTGCTGCAATGGAGACAACTCTAAAACTGTAGCACAAGAACTCACCATAGCCACCGGTCTAATAAAGGCTGAAAAATGTTCTCATTAGTGCCACTAATTCTGTCTTAATTCATCACTCACTTGAGGCAGAATTCTTTAAAGTCTGTTTTCCCCATCCCTGGGGGAAGAAGTGGTGCTAGGAAGAGATTGTGAGAACAAGGAGGAATGAAATGGGACGTCAGGGACTAGAGAAGCAAGAGGAGATGCTGGGGGCTGGAAGACATAACTGCAATCAAGAAAGTAATTAGCCAAAACCACTCTGACAGGGTCTAGAAATCTGTGACAGGTGATTTCACAGTCTCTCCAAGTAACTATTATGCAACTTCTAAACATCTTTTTGACCTCTCAACTGAATTTCTTTTGTTTTTAAAATGTAGTCCTTCACTCTTATCCTGTCCTTGGGGGAGGAAGAGAACAAATAATTGACTTCTTTCCACCCCCCATGTCTCCTCTTTTCCCTCTCTCTACTCTCTAAATCTTCTGATTCTTGTTTTTAAGCCAGTTATCTTGTAAAGGTGAATTTTTTGTTTATTCTGTTGCATGTTTCCAAGGTATTTCTTACTCTCTCTTTTGTATCATAGGGGTTATAGTCAGGAATACAGGCTGAACTAAATGTGCCCAAACTCTTCCCTACCTCTTAAAAATCAGCTTTCTGGTCTCCTGGAGTTCCATCTCTGTTTTCAGTGAGCACTCTACAGATAGCCAGGAATGGCTTAGTGTCCTTCATTCTCTTTGTAAGTGCTCTGAAGTTACCATGTGTGTCTGTTCTGGATATATTTAAGTATTCCAAATATTTTTTAACATGTTTTCTTTCCATGGTCTGGACTGTGCACTTACTCTGTTGCTATTAAGTTCAGCTTTAAG
This sequence comes from Eulacestoma nigropectus, assembly GCA_013397775.1. Taxonomy (NCBI): domain Eukaryota; kingdom Metazoa; phylum Chordata; class Aves; order Passeriformes; genus Eulacestoma; species Eulacestoma nigropectus. Next base: position 61,004 of record VZTE01000062.1, read on the forward strand.
TATCTGATCCCAATTAACCTCCTTTAAAATCTGAAGCAGGAAAGGCCATGTTTAAGCCTTCTAGATGTTATCGATAATAAGGAAAAGCATCACAGATGCCCTCTCCTATTAAGCAGTTTACTATCAATAGCCTGAGAAGGCAAACATGGAAATGTCTTGGAACATTTAGAGGAGAAGACTCTGCTACTGTGGTGTTGGGGGGGTTATGCTGCCAGAAAGCTCAAATATTTGTGGATTACTCGATGTGAGAGCAGATGGCTGAGCTGAAATCAGCCTTCTGCCTTTAACAGCAGCAGGAAGCATTTTGTTGTGCTACTTCCCTGGGTGCTCTCTAATGACAGAAAAATTGCACATTTCTGTCTGGTGAAATTCAGTCAGAATCCTTGGTAGCTGGACAGAAATCAGGCTGGACAGAGCTGCTGAACGTGGTTTGCATTACACATGAGCTGCAGATGCTGCCTTGAGGAGAGTATGCACACGGAATATTTTGTCTAATTAACTCCAGTCTGTGTCATTGAGAGGTTTCTAATCTTTGTCCTCGAAGTTAATATGTTAAAAAGTACAGAAGGCTTCTCTCTTTCACATATCTTGTCTTATATAGATACAGAAGGATTTTGAGAAACAAGAAAATGCAGATGACGATGTTTAAACTGAAGTAAAAGGGAGTGTAAGGTCAGTCAGTGCTGACTAGTGAGGAGGAACTGGAATTTGGTGGTTCTGCTGCTTCTGTAACCAAAAGGATAAATGCAATTACTGTTCAGAGCTGCAGCAAATTTGTACTTGCACTCTGTACAGTTGTGACTGAATATCAGACCTTCAGCAGGCCTGCTGCTAAACAGGCCTCTCCAGGCTCTGCTGTGGGCATTCTACATGTGAATTCTTCAGTGCAATTAGAAATAAAAATGATTGTTTTCCTTGCCCAGAGAGCGCTGCCAAATGCTGGTGCGTTTTCTGGATTTCAAAATGAGCTGTGCTTGTGCTTAGCACCCCTCTAGGATGGAGCACAGCTGTGCTCCAAAGCTGGCTTCAGACTGGTCAAGCCTCCAGCTTCACTCCAAATGCCTGCGTTGGCCAATGGCCAGTTGTGTGTTTGGACAGCACTGGTGAGAACCATTGTGAATTTTACCCCTTCCTGGTAAGGTACATGAAGTATTCGTGTTCCTCATCCTTGCTGTAGCTAAGCACTGGGAAGTCTTTAAAGCTTCTATCTTTCCGTGACTTCCGGGAGGTAGAAAGTCTCAGTTGCTTGGAAAATGGGGAGATAGTTTCTCTGTGCTCTAACTTGTACAGGGGCACTGTGACAGAGAAAAACATTGATCCTGGATTTCAGCAGCTCAAGTGTTTTCTATAGCTTTTAATCTTTCTTCAAACAGTGATCTTAAAAGCTGCCTCAGGAGCTTTTCAGAGGATACCTGGCAATTTGGAGTCCTTCTCTGCGTCCAGAAGTTTCATCCTGGATCCAAGTGCATCGTTGTCAGTATTGATGAAGCATTTTACAATGAAACCCTGCTAAAGAAAAGAAAACCACACTAGCATTTGTTACGGGAGATGGGTGTTGCTCTGGACAGCCCTTACCTTGCTCGCTGACTGGCCTTTGGAGCTCTGGCCTACAAGTTGGTGAATAACTTCTGGTCCTCCGGGCCTGCTGGATATTCTAATCTTGCCACAGCTTTCCTCAGCAGCTTGTACAACTCTCCCATGGGTCTTGCGCATCGTGAGATTGGTGGCAAAACTGTGATGTGGAGCTAGAATTAAGGAAGGCATTCTCAAAAAGCCCTAGAAACTTGCCTGGTTTCAAGGTTCATTAGAAACTTTAAACTCTTGCCATGCATGTTGAAAGATTTGTTTAAGTCAATGAAGTCTTTCGAGTGAACCTCATCAGGCAAAATTGGTGGTTCCTCTGAGAATCCAGAAGAGCATTACCAGTTTCAAGCAGCTTTTGCTCTGAGATTTCTTTGATTCATTTGGAGCTGACACAGTAGAGCTGTGGAGCAACATGAGAGAAAATACTTAAATGATCTACAAAGCAAAACCACAGAATTTTGTGAAGTTATCATTAGAGCTGTGTTGAAAGCTAGATGGTTTTTTGAAAGGAGCAGGGAAATATGACACTAAGGTCTGCAAAATTGCCTTACTTTGATTGCCACAGGAAGAAGCTCAAAGCCTAGAAACGTCACCAACTGCTAAGTCTCATCAGAGAACTCAGACGAGCCATTATTCCTGCAGCCACATGTGCGACCTCCCAGTCCTGAGCCGGATCCTATATGAAGAAATAGACAGTTGGAGCAGTCCTTGTCTTGGAAGGCTGAACGGGCACAGGAGAGATTTTTCAAGAGCTTTGTTACCTAAAATTTATTGAAAATAATTTGTATCTTTAATCTGCTTTGGAAATCTTAGCTGTGGGAAGCTGATAACATCTGATATATATAAATGAGAGTGGTTGAGAAAATGTGGGATCAAAATGGACTTTAGCTACAAACAGACCTGAGGCACTTCTTTGGATCCTCCCTTCCAAGCTGTGCCTGCAGTACTCCTAATGCTGTAATTTCAAATATTTCAGTCACAACCTTCTGAAGGTTTTCCATAAATTCTAATCCTGATACTTCTGTATTATTTTGATTTTACTGTTTTGGTGTCCCTGTGGTCCCATTGAGCAGGTTTGCCTGACCAGATGTCCATCCTGAATGACACTTGAAGAGTCCCAAGATGCCTGTGCTGTTCTTTTCCTTGTTTCTTTTCCAGTTGAGAGCTTTCATCAAACCAGAGGTGACTGTTGATACAGGAGCACAGGAACGTGAGGCAACTGAATTACAACACCTGTAATACTGGAGTGGCTTTTTCAAATGGGTGTACTACTGCCTTTGGCTTCTTTTTTTCCTTATCCAGAAGAAAATTACCTTTTCTGTGAAGAAAGCCCATCTTTCAGCTTGCTGTACCCCAACAGACGCATGTGGAAAGCTATTTTACTCTGGGAATGATTCTTACCCACAAGAGTTGTGGGACGTCGCTTTAACTGGTTTCTTTTCCTCTCAGAATTGTCTGGTGTCACCCTTTGCCTTCAGTGCTTGAAACCAAGACAAGCTTGTGAAAACAGCTCCTGCTGGGTTTTGTCTTTGAAGGGGGAACCAGACCAGGGGGAACACACCCCTTAGGATTCCATTTAGAATTTGGATCCCACAGGATTTAATTCTCATCTAGCCAGTTCCTCCCCTGAGTTATTCCCCACCACCCAGGGAAGTCAATCGAGGCACACCTGGGCTCCAGGTATCCTACTCCATGCTCAGAGTGTGGGGCATGGCAGAAGCACAACCTCCACATATAAAGCCCTTCCTGATATCACCAGAGCAAGGGGACTGCAGCCTTAAAATCCATATTAAATGAACCTAATTTCCTCTGGGATGTTAACGTGCCACACTGATTTCAAGTTAATCAAAACAGATGTTTTTGAAATGCATCAAACAGGATGTAGAAAATTTGGCTATTTAATGCAGATTCAAAGCAAATTCCTTACAACCACCACGGAAACCATGGCTGTTTGCTCAGGACTGCAGAGCGAGCCTGTGCTTTTTAAGTGCCACTTGCTGCCTGTGCACACTGTTGCCTCCATTCCATGCACTTATTTAAAGCTTAGTTATACAGAGCCACTAAAGATAGTTGGCCAAACCTTGTTCTTGGGGACATAATTAATGTATCCTGCCAATTCCTTAAATAGATACAGATCTAGTTCCTCTGTTGAAACAAGACAGTTTGACGTGTATTTTTTCTTCTATTCTGGAAGCTTTGCTCTGAAATCTGGACATTTTGCACGAAAGAATGATACAAATGGAACTCAACTGAGGAGTTCATGTCAGTATTTTCAGATTCTTTGTATCTGTATTTGTTCAGACCCAATTGTAACTGTTACATTCAATGCTAAGAAGAAGCAAAAAAGACTTGTCTTATTCCTTCTGATTCAAACACTGAGGTAAAACCAAGGTTTTTTGGCCCATAGCATCCATTTGTGTGGGTACCTGATATTGGAGGAGATGAAGTCCAGTTAATGCAACAACATTTTAGTCAGGGATTAGTCAGTCTGAATGCCCCTCTTAAAATCTCTCCAACATGTACTAAGGGATCAAGAAAAGTAAAATTAAAGTAGAAGAAAGTGTTGGTACTTCAGTGTATATTACACCTCATCTGCAGTTTTGCATTTTCGTTGATTTTTATTCCAACTTAATAATTCTGACATGACCCAATGGAGTAGAATTTGATCGCAGCATTTTTAAAAAGAACCAAGGAAAACTGAGGAGTTTGGGATTTCTAGTTTTGAGAATGGAGAGTCCACAACCCCTTTGGACAACCTATCCTAGAGTTTGACCACTCTTAGAATAAAAAAAGTATTTTTCCTATGGTTAGATGAAGTTTCCTGTGTTTCAGTTTGTGCCTGCTTCCTCTTGTGCTGCGAGGAGGCTCTGGCTCCCTCTCCTTCATGCTCTCCCAACAGGTATTTATACCAGGTGATAGGATCTCCCTGAACCTTCTTTTCTAGGCTGAACAGTCCCAGTTCTCTTTGTCTTTCTTCATGGGAGAGATGCTGCAGTCCCTTAATCATCCTTGTGGCATTCCATTGGTCTCATAGCAGTAAATCCATGGTGTTTTTGTGTACTGGGGAGCCCAGAACTATGGGGGAAATGTTCCTGATGATTTTTTTATGCTGTCTTCCTTCTATTACAGTTAATGTATTTTATTGCAAGTCTTTTGTTGTAAAGATCCCACACTCTTCATTTTCCATTGTAAGGTGCATCACACTGGGACACCACCAAAAGCTTTGCACTGCTGAAGCAGGCTTTCCCCCCCCCCCCTTTTTTTTTTTCTTATTTTTAAAAT
>VZTE01000062.1:65884-163053 GCA_013397775.1 Eulacestoma nigropectus
TTTTCTTATTTTTAAAATTTTTCACTGTAAGACAGGCCAAATTATACGAGTTTTTAGAAGAACAGACTACAAAATGTGATATATTTTTCTATTGCTATATTCTACCAAAAATGTTGCTCTAAGTACTGTGACAGTATTCAATGTGTATTAAGATCTGTGATGAATTTTTTTTAGCTAAGGTAAATAGAGAAAACTACTTATCAGCCATGGGATGAAATCCCTTTATTCTGTGTAGAAGAATTTTGGCATTTGGCACAAGAGGGATTCAGGTCAGGTTTTTATAGAGATGCAACATAATCAAACATAACTGGGGAGTTTTTGTAAAGTAGCTGTTAAAATCCTCTCTGGTGGCTTTAGCCCTTCTTTGGTGGCCAGTGTAGTGTGATGGTCATAGGCTTTCCAGACATCGCAGGACTATGTCATTTGTGCTGTTTTATGTTCCAGATGACTGAGAACCCTTAAATTCATGGCACTGAGACTGTGGGGAACTTGGTGTTTCTGAGCTTTCTCAAAAGTCTGCAGTTTGGAACCTTCTGCAAGAACCCGAGTATGAAGGAGTCCTGCTGATGTCAGGGCAGTGTCTCACCTAAATCCTTTTGAAGCTGTGGACTGAAGTGTCCCAGGAACTGGATGTAGGAACTTTGCCCAGTCCTGGTATAAATGGGAAGTGATGTTCCTGAGCATCACACTTTACATTGCCCTTCCTTCTCGGCTGTCTCTTCCTGCGCTTGCATGGGCTTGAATGATAGAAGAGTTTAGGTTGGAGGGGATCTCTGGAGGTCGTCTGGTCCAACCTTTAACCTCATCTTTGTAGAGGAAGGAAAATCACTTGTTTAAACTTTCAGCGATAACCACTTGCAGTTGTTTAGCTCTCTGTGCCTCCAGGCATCCGTATTTAAATGTTTAATGTGCACACTTGCTCTATCAGTTCCTTAATGGCAAATTAAGGACTAAATGAATGGATTCCAAACCAAACACAAACCAGACCAGACACACATCCAACCAAGCATCTACACTGCCTGTATAATCCAGACCACATTTATGAATAAATGGATATGTTCTCTTTGGTAATTTTGATACTATGTTGTACTGAGCAGCAAATTCTAATTACTGCTCTTTGATACTGTGTAGATGGGGGAGAAAAGCAGCCTTCCCCTTGTATTTTTGCATGTTTTGTTTTCTGGTTTAGAACTCTCAATCTAAAAGCAGCATCTGTTTTCCTTTGTGGAATCATCTATGTTTTGTGAATTTGTGGTTAGGAAAATTGAGATGTACTCAGGGAACAGTCGTATATTTGACTGGGCAGTTGAATATAAGCACACAGGGATGGACTGGATTTCTTCTTATTTTTTTAATAAATTTTGTGAACCTAGTGAAGGTTTATACAATACTGACTGATCAGCAGACTGAAGACCAGGGAACTGTGCTCTGTCTTGTGTAGCAGGAAGGCTTATAATTACATTAAAAGGTTAAATTATGAAAAAAAAAAATCAAATATTTAAAAAATAAATGAACGACACTTTTATACAGTGTTCCTTTGCAATATCTTTTGGAGTATCTTTGGAACTTACTGTTGCTGATCTGTGGTGAAGTTGAGGAGGCATTGAGTCCAAATCAGCTTTGCTGCTCATGTGCCTAAAAAGAATGCTAAGGATGATTGTAATTAAAATTTAGTGCTCTTTGAAGGGCCGTCATACTTTGTGCTTCATGGCAAAGCTCCCAGGCAGGAGTGGCTCTTGCATCTCTCTGTGGCAGTGTTCTTGCACCTTCTGAGGAGGAATCTGGTGTCGGTCGTTGCCAGGTCTGGGTGAGCTTGGGGATGCTCCAGGGTGGCACTTTTTGTCCCAAGGTTTTTTGAAATCTGAAGTTACAATCCGGAGTAAAGCAGTAGGTGGCACTACAGACTCTCTGTTCTTTAGGTAACTTTCCACAGTAACTCTTCCTTGCCAGCTCGCCCTGAACAAGTGTCTGTGGTTCCAAAAATAACAAGGTTGTTTCCAAGTTTTCTTGAAATATATGCACGGCTGGTTAGTCATTCATAATCACTTCTTTGCAAACACTGTGGATATTTCACATAAGAGCAGCACGTCAGAAACGGGAGTTTTGCAGGAATTCCCAATATTGTGGAAAGGAGTCCCTGAAAGGTTCTTTCTGGCAGCAGGGGTGGTGGGTCTACCTACGTCAGTGCCTGAGCTGCAGCAGTTTCCCTGCTCTCCTCTTTAAGCCCTCCCTGGGCTTACAGCCTGTGGGCACCGTCTGTCCAGGTGAAGGGGGAGGAGAGGTTTGCTGGAAGACTGCTTCTGCTGTCCAGAGGGTCTTGGGTCAGCTGAAGTTGTCTTGCTCCCTTCCAACCCCTCAGAAATGAGAGTGTAGGTCGGAGGAGTGGCTGTTGCGAATCGATGGATTTTGCTATTATTTTGTGTGTGAAATCAGAATTGGGCCCTTGAGCTCATGTGCCATTACTGCCATCTTGACCTGCATTTCTGTTTCATTTAGTCAGAAGTATAAGGTTTGGTTATACAACAAGTACCTAGACCAGGACAAGTGTATTGTTGAATGACTGACAATACTTCCACGGGTTTTTCAGGATCAATGATGCAGAAGATGAAGCAGGATAGGCCAGGTTGGATGGGTCTTGGAGCAACCTGGTCTAGCGGGAGGTGTCCCTGCCCATGGCAGGGGGTTGGAATGAGATGATCTTTAAAATCTCTTTCAACCCCAACCGTTCTGTAATTCTATATTATTCTTTGTACTACACATGAGAGCTTGGTGCAGGCCTGGCCTGTAGTGGCTCAGGTAGAAGCAATAAAAGGCTCACAAATTGATGAAGAGGCTTTAGCGGTGTTGCGGAGTAATTATCCTTTTCCCAGAGGCTTGTGAGGATACCTGGCTACATCTCAGGTGCCCCGAGTACATCCGTGCTGCCCTCACTGACTCCAACCTGTGGGCAGGAGCTTGGTGTCAGCGTGGTCTCGCTCCTGTGGGGCTGAAGCAGTCACAGGCTCAGGGACTGAGCCACGTCCTGCTTGTGGCAGAGAACAAACTTGATCTGAGGTTACTGCACATTCTTGCTTTGCCTGCAACAGTGCCTTTGCTCAGGTCCTGCAGACTGGAATACTTCCCGTGCTGAAAACTTATGTCCAAACATGTCGTGGTTTGGATTTCCTGCTACCGAGATCTGTCTGCTGGAGTCTCTTACATGACAAGTTTATGCCTAATCTTCCTGTGCCTTTGAACTTTGTTCTCTCTTCCTTGCTCCCTTCTCCACCAACCTGTCCCATCTGCCCCTCATATCTTGACTCTTGCAGCCCGATTCACAAGCCCCATATTCCGTCTGTTATTCAGGGAAGTATAAAAGCACCTGCTTTTGGCAGGGGATTAAAAGCAGCTGGTAGTAAAGGAATTAATGGGACATGTGAACATGCTTAAAGCTTCAGCACCTGAAGATACTGGGCAGTTATGCTTCCCATGTGTTGGTGATGGCTGCTTCCTTTCCATGCACAGGGAGCTGGCATAACAGGGCTCTGAGCCACTTGATACCTGAAATGGTATAAATAACAAAATGGATTATTTTAGCTGCCTATAGTGCTGCAAATGTGATTGCCATTTTAATTTGATTTTCCTGCCAGCCTTTGTTCTTGAAGACATGGACTGTTTTCTTTGTTATCCAAGAACTCATGGTGTGAAGGAAGCACAATAAATAAAGATGGAAGCAGCATGGGAAAACTACAGCCCAAGACAGAGCAATGTTCACGATTTTTTAAATTTTTCCTTGCTGAAAAAGCAAGTATTTGATTCTGTTTCTCTTTGTTTAAGCTCTGTCTTCAGAGATCAGCCTAAGAAAGACTGAATCAATTAGAAAACAAAGAAATGTTGTCCAAAGGCTGTGTAATGAATTTCAGTTTGAAGAGACCCAGTACAAATGGATTTCTTTGAGCCCGGATCTACGAGGGGCACAGCCCCTGCCTCTCCGAGGCTTGTCTTGGGTTCCTGCCCCTCTGCATCCTCAGTGGAGAGCCGGGGGCTCCAGCTCTGCCTCATGCTTGGAGGAGCCTCCCCTCCTCTCTCCGTGGACTGCCAGGGAGCCTAGGGAGATCAGCTTCAAGAAGATGATAAACTGTGGTAGTTGAAATATGTCTACCTCCTTCCTTTCTGCTGAGAAAAGATAGTTTAAATTTTGTTTACATTTATTGTTTTTTTTCAATGAATTGGAGATTTTAAGCTCTAATTTTCCCCTATTTTCTAAAGCAGACTAGAGGCTGCTTTAGCTTGTTTGCTGTCATTCTGTTTCCTTCAGCACATCAGTCATGCTGGTGATCCTAATAAAATAGGAGATGAGCAGGATTGTCTCTGGCTCTCCAGAACATCATGTCCTACTACTGTGGGAATGCTTCCTGGCAGAGAGGTGAGCTTTAGGTGCAAAATCAGCCACGTACTCACTAAGCAAGAGACAAAAGTCAGTTACCCCCGGTGGTGCTTTGGCAGGGAATTCAATTCCTGCAGCTGGATTTTGCACATGTGGGTTAAAGCAGCTCTCCAAAGGCCACTGCATCCTGCAGTGTATATACCATCCCCTCCAGTGTGCTTTCCCTGCTAGGCTCTAGTGTAAATACAGCTGCTGTCACAGGTCAGTGCTGCCTGTCAGATCTTTGTTACTGTAAAACTACAGTTGGCCAACACAAGGGTAATGGTCTCTTTCACCCGCTTGTGTGCATGTTCTCTTTCTCTCCCCCTCTCAAAAAGAAAAAAAAAAAAGAATTTGGGTGGTCTTAAGCCTATATTCATATAATTCTAAAGACCAAGAGTCAGACTAACCAGGAGGCCCTGGGAATCTTTTTAATCGACAGCTGTGCTGTCACAAAGGCATTGCCTTCCTTGAACTTACAACTTAAGGCACTTTAAATAGAGGTTTCAGGAACTTCTTGAAATTGTTATTTATTTCTTGACTTTTGTCATGAAAATGCTTGTTTAGCAGAGACAGTGGATGCTCTAAAACCACTGTGCAGCTGCCTTTTCCTGGTGATTGCTATGCCAAGGTAGTGGATGATCCAGGAGCATCTCTGATTCACTGAAATGAATTTTGAGAAGTGTGGAAAAGAAGGTGCAGTGTGACAATGTTGGGTCAGTGATGCTGGGGCAGGGCAGGCTCTGGACATAACATGGTAATTAGTTTACTTTCTCAACTATCAGCTTGGCTGAGGTTGAACTCCAGGGTCAGTTAAGCCAGGAAAAAAAAATCCTTTCTAATGCTCTGCTTTTAAAAATACACCAAAGCTTCTGCACCTTTCTGAAGACCAAATTGAAACTGAAGGCTTTGAGGTTTTTTTAGAAAGTTTGTTAAAAACTTCTACATTCCATGTATAAAAACTTTGTTTAGTGCATGTATTGAAAAAAACCCCACATTGTAGGGGATTATCCCTAGGAAAAACATTGAAAGCCCAGGAAATTGGAGATAATGATGTCCTGAAAAAAACCCCTCTTGACATGGTAATATGAGCAATTGCAGAATCTAAATAATCTGAACTCTACATAGGAGGTGACCCTTTATTATAATTTCTGGAGCCATTGAGCACCTTTAGTTCCAAGCAAGCCAGTGGAAACTGTGGATATGCAGTACCTTGGAACTGAGGCTCAGAAAATCTTGTTTGTTCCCCTAGGGTCACCACTTCTTCCACAGGAGAGATTTTAGTACAGTAACGCAGCAGGGAAATCCTCGGGTTATTATGAGGTTCTCTCTTAACCTCTTTGCATTCATCTCTGTGTAGAGGTTAGGAGAGTTAAAGATTGCCAGCCTGTGGGGAACAGATTTTATCACACCCCAGGGCAATTCCCAATGGGATTTGGTAGTTTCTGGCCCAGGACACGGATGATTGGCACAGCAGAATTTAAGGGGACATGAGTTTCTGTGGACAGTTAACGTGCCTGGATTTTGGACCAGGGTATAATTATCAGAGCTTGCATTTATAATCAACTTTTCACAGTGCTTAGCTCTCAGAAATTTTAGAGAAATGACTGTGAGATGATGTTCAAACGTCTCCATCCTCTGTGCTGGGCTCCTCTGCAAATCTGTACCCACACCAAGCAGAGCTCAGCATGGCAGGTTTCACAATCCTGTCTTTATTTGCTGGGCAATGAGCATGGAATTTTCTTTTCATTACTACATCATTCATGACCTGACATGGTGGCTCCAAGAATCACATAACCTTATCCTGCACTCACGTTAGCATGAATGGTTTAAATCAACATTTCTGTTGGGGGAAGGCATTTTTTGGGAAATGGGGAGCATCCAGCAGGCGTGTCTGTTGGTATATTTTTCCTGCTGAGTCTCTCCATGGATTCAGATACCTGTCTAAATACAGGTCCCTAACACTGGCAGTGCTGTTTTGTTGGGGCGGGCAGTGAGCTCGGATCACTGCATCTCAGGGTACAGCCAACCTCATGTCCTGCTGGAGATTCCTGCAGCAGCAGCGAAGCTCTTGTCTGCAGACACAGTGGTACCTCATTCACAAAAGGTGAGACTTAATTCAAACCAGGATAAAGGCTTGAATTTTAGTGGGAATGAGGTTCCTAAATATACAAGAAGCTGGGCCTTATTCTCTGTCTCAAACATGGAGACACCCGGATGTTATGAGGGATGAGGCTGTGAGGAAAGCAACATTCATAGTGCAGTCGTTTGGAAGAGTGGTTATTATTATTTTATATTGTTTTTATACAAGAGAAATAGCATTTGCAAGTGTATTCTTGTGGAGACATCAGTATACAGAAGGCATTCTATTTTGGGATATTGAGATGATAAAGATGCTTAGGATGTCTAGTGGAGTGTCAGTGTGGGACACTGGCAACTGCTGTTTGCAAGAGGAAGATAATAAAGATAACTGTGTTTTGGGTAAATCTGTCTTGGAATTTGCCTGATAAAGCTATATCACTGCACTCACATCAGGCAGTAACATTGATAGTGGTAAAGTTTGATTTTCAAACACCAACCTTTGTCTACCAGCAACATGGTAAGGAAAATGGATCATTTTGATCGTTCTAAATGCAATTTGTTCAGTTCTTTTCAAGCATATAATCCCAATACAATGCAGGGATTTTTGTTTGGGCGTTTTTCAATTCAAACAGAACAAAAGCACAGACCACTTGAAGGTTGAATTATCACTTGCAGCTGCACTGATAAAAGAGCAAACACTAAATGCCTCCGCAGTTCTGAATGCTTTAGAAGCACCCAAGTTTCTCTAAAGCAGCTGCTTTCTTCACTGTTATCTGGTTTCTCATTGAAAGCAGTATCTGCCTCCTTCCTAGGGCATTCCTGCATCTGTCTTATGCACGTAACACAGGCACGGCTCAACACTGGGAGAAGATCAGTTTTGCAGCCTGGTATCTGTTCCCAGAGAGATGTCAGGTTATTATCATCAGGCTCGAACTTCTGGCTGAAGTGTATTCAAATCAAATTGTGGGTTGTGACTTGGTGTGTTGTCTTTGGGGCTTTGGGCTTTCAGTGTCTTCATTCTGAACAGGAAATACAGAATATATCTGCACATAATAATATACTTCTGGAAGAAGAGGCAAATTGCATGGTGAAAAGGAGAAACTTCCCTGCTTTCAGTGATGCTTGGAATCTGTGTCACAGCTTTGTTTCTTGGATCCACCCTGAGTCTTGGTCTGACATCCATCAGTTTTTTTAGTATTTCCCTGTAGCCACTGCAGAGGTGGAGATAATGCACTAAAAAAAACTGTGTGAACTCAACCTCTTGGACTCCCTGTAACAAAGATCTTGATGTTCAGAGAGAGTCAGAAGAGAGAGGACTCCTCAGCAATCTGGGATGCTGTGTTTTCCCAAAAGAAGCGTAGGATCTCTGCTTCTGTTCCACTCCCATTCATTTTCACCTCGCTGCTGACAGTCGCTATCTGCAGCCTGGAGGTAAGCCAACACCAGTGCCACTTTGTGAGTCAAGTGTCAGGACATGGCATGGACTGATAGTGCCTGAAATCTTCCTGGGCCCTTAGAGATAACAAAGCCAGGTGCTCTTGAGAGCCGAAGTTCAATTCCCATCACCTTCTGTCCGGCCTGGAATCTCGAAAGGCCAAGCGGTGAGGCAGCACGTGTTGACAAGTCAGAGAAGGAGTTTGCTCTGGACATTGACTTTCTGAGGAGTGGGAGAAGGTTGGCTGTATTCACACACTTGCTGGATACTATTCTTACATGTGTAGCTGCTTTGAAGGGCCACTTCAGGGGTATCTGGGCACTGCAACCAAGAGTTGTCACAGACAGTGAGAGCCAGGGCCAGGCTCCCTACGGATGGAAATCAGAGGTGGGCAGGATGGGCTGCCCAGCCCCAGACTGGGGCACATGCTGTGGGGACAAGCATAGACACACCACCATGGAGGGGCTAATTAGCATTTAGGCCTCTCATTAACACCCATCCACACTGCCAAGACCCTTGGCAGAGCAGGGTTGGTCCCTCATGTCTTTGCATCAATATTGGAATTGCCAATATTATTTTCACAGATAGATAAAACAAATAGTTGCTTCTCTGGTTTATTTGCTGAAAAACCAGACTGAGTTCAACAGAAACTGTTTGCAGTCAAACTTGGCAAACCATTTCAGCCCAACTTTCACACCCTGGAAAAAACGAGTGAAGTGAGAGCTGTCACTTCAGTGCATTTTGCACGAAAGGTTTAGGCTTTGTTTTGAAATGGGGTTCCAAGATCAGGTTCAATAAAACTTAATTAAAAAAAAAATTCTAAAAGTAAAGAAGTGCCCTCAAATGGAAAAAACCACTTGCCATTTGAGAACGTAATGAAACATTGCTTTCAGTCTGAAATGCATTTTCTCTCATATTTACTTTTTGACAAGCAAACAGAAACATTTTGGTTTTAGAGTGACCCTAAGCAACTAGAATGAGTAACCTGGAGAAATACTCTTTATATGGGACATCATACATATGTGCTGATGCTAACGGAGCAGGTTTTAAAGAGTTTTACTTTGTGCTGAAGAAGCAAAGTTCTGTCATCCTAACTAGCTCAGTGTCACCAGCCTGGTGCTGTAAATCACCCTCAGGACTCCAACCAGTGCTGGGACAGTGACGTGGGGGTGCCTTTTCTTCATGTCCCATTTGTTGATATTTTGTGTGAGGGGAGGAGGGTGTCCTCAGCATTTTTATCAGATAATGCCACAAAGTGGGATAAATGAGGGGAAATGGAAGAGAGGAACATTTACAGCCCATCACCACAGCAGAAATTTGCCTCAGTGAAATTGAGGCCCAAGAGACACATATAAAAATAACTTAGGATATGTTTAGTTAAAATAAGACTAAATCTCAGCATTTTGGCCAAGCAAAGTGGAAGAATCAGATACTAACCGGACATCTGCAGCCAGAAATATTTTGGACATTGACCTGTTAAATGATCAAATGCGTGTTATGTGTGGAACCTTGTTTAAATCTGAATGTTAATACCACTCAGAAGATTTACAGAAACTGTTTGATTCTTAATACCTCTTCTAAAGATATATCTCTACAAGCCAAGTGTGTTTATTGCTCAATAATAAACAGTGTCGACAGGAAACTGATACAGAGTAAACATGATCCTTATGTTTTACTTCTCTGTTTTCATATGAGGTCAATGCCCTGCTACAACTTTCTTCTCCAAATTCTTAGTAGTTTAGTTTAGATGTTTCTTCAGGGATATGTGTCATCAAAGAGTAGAAAAAGCTTAATTTAATCTACGTTTTTGTGGCCTCTGAAATATTTAACTGGTAAAAAAGTCTGTAGAAACACCTTATATGAACAAGCATTAGTATTATTGTTATTATGATTATTATTTGCCCTAATTTGATTCCAGTGATAGCAATAATTCTTGGACAAACTATTTTCTTCTCATATATTAAGCAATATGTTGACTAAAGTTAGACAAAACTAGTTCAATAAAGTTACATAAATTTAAATGTTGGCAGTATATCTTGTTCACATCTCCCGTTGAAAATGCTTGTGATGAAACTTTTATAACTAGATCACAAACATCACTTTTCTTGCTTTTTCATTAGAAATAGACATGTTAATCTTTTGGACTTTTGATATTTTTGTTCTACCTCTTTATCCTTTATTGATCATGAGTGCAATAGAACAAGGGTGATAAGAAGTTGCAAAGGATGAAAGAAAGTCTGGAAAACTTTAAAAAAAGACAACAAAAACCCCTCCAAACAAAGTAAGAAAAAGCTGAAAAAGAAACCTGGAAAAGATGTAATCAGCAACAGTGATGAGACATGATTTTGAACAATAAGAAAGGACAAAAAAGTACCATCCTTCCATGTTTTTAAAGACACTAAGTAGTTTGTATAAACATTTAATTTTTATAGGAAATGTTGTTTTGTGAATATTTTAAACAAAAATGAATTCCATTAGGGAATGCAAATTGCTTCAAAATCACGAATCTCTATGTAGCATTTCTGTATGTCATAGATTTCCAACATCTTTTAGTCAGGACTTGGAAGATCAGTGTTTAACTAGGGAGCCTGGCCCTTTTGCATCATTTTATTATTTGCCAAAATATTTTTCTTTCTGATTTTTAATTGCAGCATTAAAAATTTTGTAGAGTCTGTGAATCTGGAAACGGAATAAGACTCATTTCCACCCTGTGTCCAGCTGGAGTTTTTTGCACCCTGATGAACAGCAATATAAGTTGTAGGAACACCTTTATATGATCTGCAACTCAGAACCTTCATTTATATTTCATTTTCTTGTATCTCTGAGCTTTTGGAAATGGAAGATTTCTGACTATTTTTTTTTTTAAAGATGAGATAGATGAATGTGTATCAAAATAATGATATTTTTAGATTTCCATCTTCTCCACTTTGCAGAATTTCAATTTGCGCAGATTGTCTTAGTTGGACACCAGCAGAGCCTGTTATAAGATTCTTTTAAAGAAGAAAAACCTAAATCATGGGATCAAAGTGGTTTGGGTTTGAAGGGACTTTCAAGATCCCTCAGTTCCGCCTGCCCTGTTGTGGACAGGGACACCCCCCACTAGACCAGGCTGCTCAGAGCTCCATCCAAGCTGGCCTTGAACACTTCCAGGGATGAGGCATTAAATAGAATCCCAGGTCTTTGGCTTATAAAAATCACTGTGTAAATTTACATCAAGAGGAGGCTCTTGCCCTTTTGATTGTGTTGTGTTTAAGTTGTCGCACACTTGTCCCATCCTTGGGACACAGGCTTTCACTGTGGGTGTGCTGTGGACCCAGCTGGAGCAATCTTCTGGCTTGGTTGGATGGGAGAGAATTCAGGTCCTGTGCCCTGAGCCTGCCTTGTGGTGGGAACCAAAGCACAGCACAGGAAGATGGCTGAAAGATTTCTTTCAGGAAGATACTTGCTGATACTTGGTGCATTCAAGTTTTAGCATACACCCACCCAAATTAGTTGGAAACAACAAAGAAACTTCCTTTCAGTCACCTCTGTAATTAATTAGGTTTCTTTCAACTGCAGGCTGGTGGGTTTAGGGTAACATTGAAACTACAGAGCTTGAGAATTGATTTTTTTTCTGGTGTTCTCTGCTGAACTTTCTTTGAATTTAGAAGCCAGTGGTCTGTCTTTCCACTGCCAAAACTGTTGACCGATTGCTGAGGAGCAAGTGGGCAGCTGAGAAAGATGAGTGGAACAGAAAACAACCAGACAGGAGATCTGGACCTTCCTGTGCTGAATTTTTTCTTTTACTGAAGCTGCCCTGTGAGTGCTGTATGACTGAGGTTCTCCATTGCTGTAAGTGCCAGTTGAGATTCTTTAAAACTTAAACCAGCTGTATGAACCCCAAAGTCAGTGATGGGAGTGAGAAAAGTGCTCTTTTCCCAAGTGACTGGGAGCTCGTGCAGCCTCCCCACGTGAGTTTTTCAGGATTGTACTTAGGCTGTGCATGTGATAGATATTTTTCCAGACGTGAGCCAGAGCGTGTGAATTCTTACCTGGATTCACCCATTAAACTGCTGCAGTGCTGCAGTTAAGACCTTTTGTCTGTATGGGGTTTTAGTAACACTTTCTTCTTCCTATTTCTGAAGAACGGTTGTCTGTGAACTTTTGTCCTTCTCTTTGTTTGCTCACTCGCCAATAAAAGAAGCACTAAGCCATTACGGCTCTTAAATGTTAAAAGCCAGAGTAAATTTTATTCTAATCTGTATAAAGCTGTAACCTGAGGCCTTGCAGATCCGTTCCCAAGTGAGGGAAGGTCACCAGCAGACAGAAGGTGCACAGCTCTGGAGTCATGGGATCTGCTACATATTTATAGTGTAATCAGCAGCTCCTATGTGAGCTGAGGGAGAGGGCACAGTTCCTTTAGTCCCTCTGAGTTAATGAAATATGAGTCTATGTTTAGAAACACTTGTTTATTTGTATGCTCACATGCACCTATTAAACTCATGCATGAAACCAAAATGGTCAGAGAAGAAAAAGACAAAACCCTCTTTGAGCAATACCAACATAGCTCCAGCACTGTTTTCCCAGTAACTGCCTCCAAAACTGAGTTTAGAGGGCTGTGGCCAGAAAGCAAGGCTAGTCCTGCTGCTGGTTTGTGCAGTTTAAACCAGGAAAAGCAGGAGGGAAGTGAAGACAGCTTGCCTGAAGTCACCGAGCCAGGGGTGGCCTGGTGCACACCTGGGACTGCAGTGTTCACTCCACCCTGTTTAGCCTCTCATGAACACCAAGGCTGAGCTCAGCTCTCAGTTTTTATCTCTTTCATTGAGAAGATGGGTTTGGAGGCAACAGCTGCTTGTCAGCATTGACACCCCCTGGTCACCTGTTGGGGTTTTTTCCGAACGAATGACCAATTATCCCTGTGTACCCATAGAAGTAGGTAGCTTGGTCTATAAAACTTTGTACTGAGCGACTTCCTGAATCTCTGAATTCCAGTGAAAAAAACTCCTCAGGAGACCAGTTCTGTGTCCTTTGTCATTGTCACCCTCTGGAGCAAACGCAAACTCTTCCCTACTGTCTCATTTTATTTCCAATTGCTAGTTTTATTCTACAACTCCGCATCTTTCCAATTTCTTTCCTGTCCTGTGAGAAGCTCTGGGGATGATATCTCTCTGCCTGATCCTGCCTTTCTAGAGATCATTGGAAGTGGCATTTCCAGGACTTCTCTTGCTCCTTCTACCACCAGGACAGTGCTTTGCAGGGCCCTCTGAGTGCTTTTTCATCCTGGCATCCCTCAGGCATGACCCAGGTGTCCCTGGCTTTCTACTGCCAGTAAAGGAGTGTTCAGCAGAGGTGGTCTTTCCTTTGAAGAAATAAGGAATTCCTTGTGGATTATGGGTGTGAAATAAGGATATGAAGTGCTGGCCGTGGAATTTGCCTACCCTACCTGATTATTTCCAGCAGGGCATTGCAGCAGAGAGCACCAGCAATGTGTGGCATTACATGGAAGGTGAGCCTGTGCACTGGGCTTTAGGGGTTTGCAAAAGAAAAGTAAAGGTGTTTAAGTTTACTGCGCAGTCAGTGTCACCTTTACCTTGTTTATTTTAGGTTTCAGTGCATAATTGTAAAGTTTTTGAATTGCTTACACAATTATGTGCTGGTTACCTTTAACATATTTGCTGTTCTTTTGCACTAGAGTGGATAAATATCATTACCTCTCACTGGTACATATTTTTTTCCCCCACATGAAATGTTAAAAGCATTTCTACAAAAAAGGGGCCTGGGAACACTCAGAGACATTTATTATTCGAATCTATTTTTAACCAAGTAATACCCTTCTGAAAAAAACCCAACAAACCCCTCTTAACTTTTTGAAAGAACTTTATTTTTTACATCGTGTACTGAATTTATGCTGGGAAAAGTGCTGACAGCTTCTGGACATCCAAGCATGCAATTGCCTGATTCCTTGAGCTATCTAAGGTGAGTGCAGTTTCCAACATGTTTTAAAATAAATGGTTTCTTCTTAAGGTTGAGCTGGTTCAATTTTAATGTATTTTGCAAAGGATTTGTGTTCTGGCGTGTTTGTGCTGTTCTGGTCAGTGAGTTTATCAATATGAAAGTCTTCTGACAGAGTTAAATGAGTTGAAGATGTCCTCACTGACATTCAGAAATATTTTCAGAAGTGGTGAAGCTGAAAACCCCCTCATCATTTTGTGTGAAGCACAGAACCTTGTGCTGGAGCTCCGAGTGCTGAGGTCAGTCCCAACCTTGTTAAAGTCAGTGGCAACATTTGCTTCAATGGAGACAGAATTTCATCTTTCAGTTTTATAATTCTTTTAAGGAACCTTTGGGGAGGCAGGAAAACGTGGCTTTAATGCTGGTGAGAGGAACGTGGGCTCATGTGTAGGGCTCAGCAGAGGATGGAAGCCTGGCCTGCTCAAAACGGGATGTGAGGGTAGGGCACGGGGTCAGGTTACTCCTGATGGGGCTCTCTGCTGGAGGTTATCACAGGGGAATGGCTTGAGGAAGAAAGGACAGCCAAAGGTGGCGAGGGCATGTTCAGAACATGAGGTTTTTGATGGAGGTGATAAGAAGAAAATAAGGGGTTATCAAACACAGAGTAGCAGAGAACCTGTAATGGTCCAAACAGGAACAGAAACTTGGAGTGGGTGTAACACTGGATAGAGCTGTGCTCATGGAGAGTTATTTTAAAAGTGCAAGGAAAACACCAAATAAGTACAGATGGAACTATAGCACAGAGCTGTGGAAGACAAGCTTGTGGCTTGGTGCTGCTGGGAGGTGTGCAGGCCGTGCTGTGGAGCCACTCTGATGGCATTTAGAAATGCCTGGGCTGGAATTCCCAAAATACAGAATTATATGCAAATCCTTTATGCCCTCTGTGACTTCCTTCTCCTTGCCCAGGTAGTGCAACGTGGTGATCTCAGTATGAAGCCTTTTTATTCTCTGAAATTCAAGACTGGACTATGCAAACATATAAATGGGATTAATGAATGCAGCTCATTACCGGCTCTTGATTGAGACCACACATGATGATAATCAATCACTTTGGAGTGCTAATGGCTTTGGGTGACTGACCCCTAACCCAGTCTTTGATGGCCATCTTGTCAGGGACACTGAGCAGAGCGCTCTGGACAGCGTCCACTGCTCTGTAAAGCAGTCCAAGGAAGCCTGGCCAGATGCACGCGTTGACTGGAGGAATGATGCATGCTCCGAGGAACAAATTGCCTCCACACTCAGCTCAGTCTGCCCCTGGTGATGGAAGACCAGCTTGGGTTGTGCCAAGGAGATTTTGATGAGGAGGTCCTGTGAAGAAAGAGATAAGAATTGCATAAAGGAAGGGTGTTAGGGTAAAAGTCCAGCTGGATTTCCCTTGGCAGCAGGGTCTGGTGGAGGTGTTGGTGAATTCCTTCAGCTGGCACTTCCCTGGTGTCACCCTGAGGAAGGGTGGGCCACAAATCCACTGGGTGCTGCTGTGCATGTTCTGGGGCACCTCAGTGGTGCAAAGGCTGTTAGGTGGGGGGTGCTGAGATGGGCCACAAGTCTGTCCAGGGTTACTGAATGGTCAGCCTGGCTGCTTGGCAGTGCCTGGTCACACCGTCTCCGTCTTCAGATGACTTCTAGGAGCATGGCAGACATTTCCACGTTGTCCTGGCACTGTGTGTCCTACTTAGTTACAACAAGTCTGAAAAATACCTGTTCCCTTTAGGTTTGATAAATCTTCATGGCTGGTTTCAATTGGCTGTAATAAAAATCAAATTATTCCATGTGCCTTGTTGTCTCAGGCAATAATCTAAGATTGTCTCAGTAAGATAATTTAGACAGCAGCTGATCTGAAGCAGAATAATGCTGGACTCTGAGAAGTAGGAAAAAGAACTGTGGAGAAAGATTTGCCATGGAAACCTGGGGTGAACCCTCTCATCCAGGGAATGAGGTTGTACAGTGGCTACTCCAGGGGACTCTGGCCTTGCTTCTTAGCTGAGGTTCCCTGCTCCCTGCTGAACCTTAAGCCTGACTTCTGTGCTGGTCAATTCTGCAGTAGCTGAGGGTGAGGCAGATTTCCCCTACTCCCTCCCCACTGGCCCCAAAATATAGAGCCTTTTGTTTGGACTAAAAATTACAAATTCAAGTGGTTCATTTTTGAATAGCAAAATAAATTAAAGCCAGCTGGTCCTGGAATGGCTGAAACAAGTCAGGTTCCTGGAGCATTTGTATTCATGGCTGACAGTAAGGCTTGGAGGGTCCTCTGAATGCAGGTCTGCTGTCCATGCTATCGATTCCCTCTAGATCCCAAATCCAGGTGCCCTGTGATTGCCAAGGGCTGGATATGTTGGCTCTCTGATTAAAATGCTGCTAGGAATGGTTATACCCAGTACAGCCTATGAACCACCGGCCTGGAAGGATTACGAACTAGATTTTGATAGCCTTGCTCGTGTTCACTAGTACAAAATAATTTTGGGGGGTGGAGGTTGTGACTATAACATAGAGAGAGGCAGGAGTGTGACTGATGGAAGAACTGCTCTGTCTGAATATTGGCAATGCTCCCTTTGGTCTCTCCTGTAATATTTTGACATTTTGGCTCAGTTTTAGCCCATCAGGAGATGTTCGAAAGGGGACACTGAGGTTGTGTGTTCAAGGCAGTAAGGATTGTGTTATCCTGATTAGGGCAGAACAGGAACTGGTGTGTCTGCAGATAATTATGAAGCAGTACAGAGCGTGCAGTGCAGAAAAGGCTATTCCCAAAACAACTCCATTACTTATATCTCATGGATTTTGTGCCTTTGATATTGCTTTGGCTATCTCTTACTATGGGTTCCCTTCAGCAACGGGGTTGGATGTTCAGTTTTGACAAGTGGCCAGACGTTTTCATTTCTCTCAGGGAGGTCACTGAGAGTTGGGCTGGCTATCTGACTGCAAATCTCATGGCTCTGGGTCTTCTCAGGAGATTTCTTGTTCTCTGGGTTTTCCCTTGGCCAGTTGGAACTGTTACCAGCTGCCTTTGTTTCACTACTTCTAGACCTGGCCCAGATGTGGAAACAGAGGCGTGTACGCTGCAGAACTGTCATTGTGGTGTCTGATCCACAGGGGAGTTTGAGTGAGGAAAGGATTGGAGTTTGCCAGTTTTATTGTGTAGTACCAGGCACTTTGCTAGGAGTTACAAAAGGTGCTTCAAAGTAAGAAAACTTCAACATCTATTAATGAAGAAAAAGTGGGACAGGTTGTTCACGGTCTGCTGGTCAAAGAGAAAAGAGTTAATATATGTGAGTAAAGCAAAGAAAATACCCCAAACTCAAACCTCAGACCTACTTGAGAGCCTTGTCCTAAAATAAAATCAGGTGGCAAAAGACTCTAAAGCCAATGAAGAGTAAATTCAGCAGCTTATTGTTGTGATGTGGAAATATCAGCATTTCCACTCTGCATTGTGGCTTTAGCAAGTAGGTATTGTGGATTAATCAACCAGGAATATAATACAGCATATTTAAAGGGCAGAAAGTCAAGGCACAGGCTGGAAGTTGAGCTCTGTGTGTGGATTTCTCTTTTTTAATTGCAAGGAGGATGAAAGAGGAAAAAGCTTTAAACGAATGAAATTTTCAGCAATATTTTGTTTTACATCCGGAACTGGAATGGAAGGTGGAAATCAGGGGAGGCTTCACTGCACACCCCTGTTCAAATAACATTGCAAAGATAAGGAAGATTTTGATTATATTCTTCTGCTGCCTTGGTTTTCTGGGGAGACTGCACAGTTTTATACTTGCAGAGTTATTTGAAAAGGGAATAATGGAATCAGGCATGGATCTCTTTGTAACTGTCAAAACCTGAAAAATATTCCCAGCCTCTGGCTTGGGTGACAGATTTCAGTGGAAATAGGATTTTTCAGAAAAAATCAGATTTAGTTATGATAATAGTTTCACAAATATATGTCACTTTTGCAAAATTGCTCTTCTATTAAAAAAAAAAATCATTCCAATCAGGTAGATCTTGAAATCTAACAATTCAAGGGGCTTTGCATTTCAAAATTGCCTCTTTAAAACACTTCAATATTGAAAGAAAGTAATCCCTTCAGATTGAGTTAATGTTTCTTTGGACCCAAATTAAGTCATCACAATTTTCTACTTCGTTGGAAGTTTTTGAAAGACACTTGGATAGATCCAAAACAATGCAAAGTCAGCATCAGTTATTTACATAGTTCAGCTTCTGAAGCTGATCCTGGTCTTGTTCAGGACAACAGAAATCCTGGATCTGACATAAGGTGATGGAAGACCCTGAGATTTTTCTGCCACAACATACAAGGTTTTGAATAAGTGGGACATCTTTCCTTTTGCCAGCAGGCAAAGCCATAAAGTGGAATGCCAGCTCTTCCAGCTTATTGGGGATATCTTTGCTTTATTTCCCAGGATTAATGAATCTTTATCTGTCTCCATGGTTCTGATGTATTTTCTGATTTTCCTTTGATTTCCCATTCAAAGCTCGCTGCTCATGATGCCCAAAGTGTCAGGATTGTGTTTGTACCCTCCCTGTGTTCATGTTCTTAGTTGGGGCCCAGCCAGCAGAGGCTTAAATTTGCAGTTACAACCCTTATGGGAGAGCAAATTCATAACCCCCTTTTGCCTCAATCCAGTGTCTGCTGTGGTGCTTGGAGGGTCTGCTGAGGCCTTCTGGAAGCAGTGAGGTTCCGTAGGGAGCAATCATGGATACTTGCAATTTCTGCCTTACTTGTCTCGCCAGTAAATGTCATTAAGGCTTTTTTATGAAACAAGTTTAATTAATTCCCCTGAATTTAATGGGCACATTGCAGTAGTCTGTCACCCATTTACAGCATTATTTTCTGAATGTACACAGCCCTTTTAAAAGATGAGAGCTGGCTTTGCTACATCAAGTTGTCATTACGTTTAACTAGGTCTTTAATTATAACCAGATGGATGAATTATTTTAATCGCTGCTATATATCTTAACAGTAGTTTGTACATTGACACAAAGTTGAGAACATCAAACAGAAATTAACTGCTAGAGCAGGAAAGCTGCCAACCTCTAAGGGAAGCAGTTGATCAGAACCTGTCATCTTAAAAGGCTCAAAGAATGCAAAACAAACAGTCAGGATTAGTATACTAAATATGGCTTATCAGCCCCACTCTCTTCTCTGATAATCCATCTATATAATTTATTTTAATACTTTGCTGTGCATATCTCAGAGTCTGTAATTAGAGAGCTCCAGGTATTCACTTCTTCCTGCCTTTGAAATCGTTTGCTTTGAGGCTCTTCAGAGAAAACGATACAATTATTACACAACTATTTGATGCACAGTACAAAAGAATTTCCACATAGAACTGTCCCTTTGTGTGTAACAATCAACTGGAGTTCCTACTGGCAGCTCCAGGGATTCCTGCCTTTCAGAGCAGCCTGATGGAAACTGAGGAAAGAGCTTCCAGGTTGGGAGTGGGAAAGTCTTTCCATGCCATGTGTATAAAAAAACTCGCTTGCACCGAGTCCTGCACTGAGGGTGCAGTGCTGAAGCCTGAGCTTCCATCCTGGGAATGCAGGAGGGTATCCCTCATCCAGCTGGGAAAAGGCTTAGAACTTTTTTCCTGTCATTACCCCCTCTTTTCTGCCTCAGTCTGGTGCTGCTGTCTGCCAGTCTCTAAATCTGGGGTGTAGGGTCCAGAAGTAAAGATTGGGAATGGTTGGGAATGGTGTTTGCCTGGATGTAGTACTGGAGCAGACAGCAGGGATGTGCTGTGGTCCATGATCCCATGCACCAATGCCGGTTCCTGGGACAGAGCTCTTTGATGCTGCATTTCTGCATCTCCCCTCTTACAGTCAGGAAGGAATTAGGAAGGGGCTTCAGGAAGTCTCAATACTGTCACTTTGTGTGAATAAACCATCCAAAGGGAGTGGAATTGAACTGAAACCGAGTGATTTTGTTAGAAACACCCAGGGTGATTTTGTCTGTTTGATGTCTGATTACACAGCAATTACTTTCTAGTTATGTGTTGATTTGAATGAGATTATTGTTCTCTTGATCAAGTGCAAGTGCTGTGATAAAACCCACTGAATTTGTTTGTTTTCTTGCCAAGTAATGATGATGTATGAAGTAGGATTATATTGTCTTTTAAGAATGTTTTGTATTTATCAGTTATGGGCTAACTATGGCCTCTATTGTTTAAAACAGGGAGCAGGTAGCTGTTAAAAACAGTGAAGGTATAATACTCCAGTTTTGTTTTCTCTTGACTTTGAATTATCTTACTCTGATAAATAAATCAATCAATCAATAAATAAAGCAATAATTTATTCTTTGTCAAGCAATACTTTATCTGTAGAAAAGCCCTGAACTGCAATATGCTTTTCATTCAGCTGGATCTTTCTCTCCTGCCAGAGCCAAAATAACCCTTGCTGCAGGGTCCCACAAGAATTTTTCCCCTATAAACTTAGGAAGTTCAGAAAATGTTAGTACTCAGGACCTTCTTTACCTGCCCAATAACAGACTTGCTCTAAGACACTGGATGAATCTGTGGTAGTCAGTTCCACAGGGAATTCCAGGGACTATAAATACTTCTGGGATCTGCTGGTCAGACTCTGTGCCTAACTTCCCTGATTGGATAAGCTTGTGAGGTGATCAGGCAGTTTAAGTTTTGCATATAGAAATCATAATTGTATCTAAGATAGGCAAAATGCTCTTTTAACTTCACTTCCTTGTTGTTTCCAAACTTTTCCAATGGCAGGGATGGCTGCAGAGGTGTTTGGAAGGTACTGAGAGTGATGCTCATTGTGCAGGTCAAACCCGGCAGAGCTGGCCTGGCCACAGCGGCAGCACATCCTGGGGCAGCCTGAGAGAAGGGCTGGAACACCCAGGCAGAATGACCAGGATGAACCTAGCAAATGTCATGTAGTTATCTAAAATTCATCTCTCTAATGGATAGGCTAAAAAAGCCCAGAGCTGAGCATGCAGGAACTTGCATCTTTGACAAGTAACTCTTGTAAACCGAGAGCTGCTCGCCACCTGAACGCTTGTCTTTCCAAAGGTATTGCAAATGCTTTCTTTCACTCAGTTCTCCTTTTTCTGTTCTGGCAGTTGGTCCACATTTGAAAGCAGAACAGGCTCAGAATTCCTTGTTTAATACCAGAACACTGAAGTAAATGTCATCTAGCAAGTGAGTATCTGAAAAGAGAGGAGACATTAATGAGCTTTTACCTTCTGCCTCCCAGAAACCTCCAGGAGAGATGAGCAGAAATTGCGATTTTCACTCAGAGCCGCATCTCAGTATTTACTTTGACATTTACTTTCACAGAATCAAAGACTAATGCCAGCTGGGAGCAGCCTCTGCATCCCACCAGGTCCACCCCTGTGCTCGGGAGGGCCACTTACACCATTAGGTCTTTTCAGTTCCTTGTCGGAATAAAGAGTCAAAGTTCATATACCTTTAAATCTGATGGTTTATGTCTCTAAAAGGAAAGGGAATAAAAAGGTCAGACAAAAACCCCTTGGATCTAGGAATGATGAAATATTCTTGCTCCAAGTAGAATATTGTCGACATTCTTAAATTGAGACACTTCATTAGAATCTGTTTGACAATAAAATGCATCTGCCTGCAATCTCTGGCCCCTTATCAGAGCTGTAGTGCCAGCTGCTGATGCTTCATTTTTCCCAGTGTGCCACCCTTCCCAAGTTATGCTTCTGAAGATGTTCCTTCTCCTCTCACAGCTTGCAATCATAGCTATGCTATTTTTCTAAAATTAAACGTCTGCTCCCGCCAGTCTCTAGTGCTACTTTGATCTTTCATGGCTCTTCTAAATTTGCACAGGAGCTCCACAGCCTCCCTCCTGTGTGTGTCCTGGCCATTCTGAGGAATTGAGGAGATTTGCCTAAAGACATCATTATTGTTTTAGATGGATGCTTCTGTTCAAAGCCAGGGATTTTCATAACCCATCCCTACACCTTCTGTTAGATAATTGTGGTGGAAGGGAAGAGAGGTGAGGAGTGAGCCCTTGAGCTCCACAGGAAGGTGGATGTTTAAGTGCCTGTTGTACCCACATGCATCTCCAACAGCAGGGAGTGCCTGGCTTAGACAGCTTCTGCCAGGGAGAAGTGTGGAGATGGATCAGGTGCAGGGATTTTCCTGGTCAGACTTGGAAGCTATTTTCATTTGTGATGGTGTCGATGCACTGTTAGAGAAAGCAGCTTTGAAATTCCCTTTTTTCACAGGCATTTACCCTTGCGATGAAGTGTTTTGTGGAATCATTCGCAGGGAAAAAGGAAAGCCGTGTCCTTTGTGCAGTGCTTGCGGACAGCTGCCAGTGTGTTGTAGTGGCCCGAAGGGCAGGCTCTGTGTTCACTCACCTCCAGGGTAGCCTGTGCATTTACACCTCCAGGCCTCAGTGTGCCTGTTGGATGATGATGATGATGGTTTCCTTGTGCCTTCGGTCCTGTTCCTCATTTAGCCATTCCTGGAACTGGCCGGATTTGCACACTCACAAGATCCATTAAGGCAGTGGGACAAAGGAGCTCCTGCGAGCTGGGCCAAAAAAAGAAAGTCAAATAAAACCTCCATTCATGGGATGAAGGACGATGAAAGGCAGAGAGGAAAGATGACACAAAGCTGACAGCTGTGGCACACGTCTCCTCTCTTAGCCAGGAAAGCTGACAAGTAGATTGCTCAGGACAGGCACTTACAGGTTACCCTGTCAGCTACTTGAATGCCTTGTCTTTTATCTGCCACCTTCCTAGGAAAGAACAGAGAGAGCCTGTGCCCATCTGATGAGCTGGTTCATACTGGCACATCATCAGCTTTAGCAACACATGAACACAATATCGTCCCAAAGCTCCACTTGGGTTACTGAAATCTTTCCCCTCTCTTTTCTTGTGTACATGCCTGCAAGGAGACACGTACCTGCCCAAGCAGCTGAATGCCCTTGAAAAGTCCTATTCATAGGAGTAAAATTCTCCCTCCTGTCAGAATCAGTCTATTTTTTTGTCTCGTAAATCCCCACTCTTTTAATTACTGCACAACAGTGTGACTTGATTTGTGTAGAGTAACTCCTGCAAAGCCCAGAGCTTGTTCTGGCTGATGGGGTTTCAGTCCTTTTGCCTTGTTTCTGTCTCCAGTGAAGACAAGGACAGTGAGGACTCTAACTTCTTTCTCCTAAAATTTGCTGAGTATCATGTAAAAGAAAGGATTTTTGTGTCTAATCTAAGAATAAGGGTAAAGACATGAAACTTCCTTCTGCCTGTACCTAGTGCAGCAGTGTAGGGTCAGGGAAATGAGTGACCTTCTCATAAAATGCATCCTAGTGAAAACCATCAATGCAGCTGAGCAGAACTTGCCCAAATGACATGAATCCCAGCATTTCCTAACTTCACTTGTCGATGCTACCATCCCACATGTTGACTTAAGATGGGGTATATGCTGGATGTAGCTTAAACGCCCTAAAATTTAATTTCAAACTATAATTGTCTTTTGTAACTCAGCGACACTGAAATTTCCACAGAAAGAGCATCACTTTCTTTGCACAGTTTCAAGTTATTTCTGTCCATGACCATGTTAAGAGTCATTTGACCTGGCAGCCCATCCTCTATCCTTATTTACAGAAATGACTTGGTGCTATCTCTGAAAAATCAGCCAGAGGCCAATGTAAAACTTGGAAATGATCAGCCTCAACAGCTGCAGCTGTTTCAGCCATACCCCAAAGAAGGATGTGCCAGGTAACGGTACCTATTGTTACCTTCAAATTAAAGACTTACTCCATTTCCTATTAATGTCTGCAGTAAAGATCTCACTGCTTGTCATGCAAGCAAGTAGAGTTTTAAGACTCTGCTCAAGAAAGAGAACTTCAGTACAATTTCTTTTGAGGAGAGGCAGGATTTGGTGATGCATGAGCCCTGACTGTTTTGCCTGAGTGCAATCTAGCAAGGCAGACAGTGACTGCCACTGTAGGTATCATGTTAAAGTGTTGCCTAGAACATGAATGTAAATCAGGATGTTTATCTGAATCACAGAACTAAGATAGGTTTCTGTTGACTCTCAGGATTCTACAGAAGTTAGCAAAAATAAATGCCAAGCAGTGAGTCTTTCAGTGAACGTAGTAAATTCCCTAACACATCATCCTCTCCTTTTCTTCTCCAGAACTGTGTAGTCAGTGTTTATAGAAGGCTAAACATGCTGTGTGGTACAAGAGCTTAAAGATTAATTAGTAAACAATTATGATACACTTTGAAGAGGAGAAGGGTTGAGTGTGATTATGATAGAGATACATTTGTGGGCCATGGGCCATTCAGAGTATTGCCAGTAATTAAAGATATGTTCAGTAACTCTTAATTAGCTTGTATAAATGTATATATCTGCGGTATCATCAAGCAATTTTCTTGAGCACACAGGTTTTGTTGTTATAGATTAAGATGATTGCATTCAATGTGTTTTGTGGTTCATGAAATGAATTTAGCTGCCTACATCCTCAGTTGCTATAAATCAGTGTCACTGCAGGCCCAGGGAGCTGTGCTGATTCACACCAGGGAAAGCTGCGTTCACTGGGGTTTCCTGGATGTCGTGAGCTTTTATTGTCAGCAGTGGAGCATGGTCAGGCCAAGACTGTGTCCCTTTCCCAGAAAGGAAAGGGACTTATTTCCCCTGGGGTCTCAGGCCTCTGTGCTTTCCAGCTGCTGGTCATACTGATGACAAATAACATTTACTCATTAAAATACTCCAAAGCAAAACAGATAGTTTGTGCCTCAGGAAATCTTGGTTCCAACTCCCTCCCTTTTATTGCCCTGCTTCAGCAACTCATTCACAGCCCAAGAAAACTGATTTGTATTTGGAATGTTTAAGTTGGTTGGGAGTGCTGATAAATAGTGACACCAAAGCTGTGATCCTTGAGGAAACAACAGACTAAACCAGAGAAAGGGGAGTTTTATTGGAAAGTCAAGGCTTCTGCTGGCATACCTTTGAGAAGCCTGGCTTTGCTGGCTGAGCTCTGTGGAGTAGGTGCAACCTGTTGAAGGAGAGAAAAGCAAGATCTGTTTGTTAAAGCATTTGGAGGAAAAATGTGAATCTCTGCCAAGGGACAAGAATTTAAATGACCTTGGCTGCAGTAAGAATATATTGTTCCCATTCAATAGAAAACAGAAACAAGGAGCTGTGCTCACTCCAATGTCAGAAAAAAAAATGTTTGCGTTCAGTACATCGGAGAAACGTCCAGAAATAGTTCACCTTAATGAAAATATTACTTCTGGAATAGTACCAAGGTCAGCAAGACCCTGACTTATCAATTCTGTTAATGCTCACATAAATTCAAGCTGTCAAACACGAACTTGTCCAGCTGAGATATTATGAAAGACTCGCATCTATGTCTCCCTTCTCTGTATTTCTTTCCTTTTTGCCCACTTCCATCCCTCTCCCATTGCAATTTAGAGGTTCAGTCTATGGCAAGGAAGGATTTCAAGGCTTTAGGTTTTCTGGGCCTTAAATGAAGTGGAAAAGGGAGATTCTGCAACGTCTTAAAATAATACACAATTCCCAAAATGTCCTTTCAGTGTAGCCACGTCTGTGAGCAGGGTATCAGTGTCTTACATGGAACTGTTGGAAAACCACTGCTCTAGTGACTGTTCTGGTGGGGGTTCAGCACATGGGTTGTAATTCTCTCTCAGAATTTGGTTCTTCAAGGGGCTGAACACCTTGGCTCTGAATTAGCACAACAGGGTTGATGCCTTGAATGGCTACCTAGAAACAGAGACCAGACAGGAGTAAGGGAATAAAGGTGGATATTTATTTGAAAGGCCTTCAAAGGCACACCCTGGGGAGCCAAAGGCTACATCCAAGCTGGACCCCAAGATGGACGACGAGTCACAAGTTCTTCACACTTTTATAGGTTTGGTTCCTCTGCATATCAGCATAAATTCGCCAATTTAAAATTTAGCTAATGATGTAATTTCTTCAATTTCTCCACCTCTCCAGAGGCCCTGGTTTGCACCTTTTGGGCCTAGGACAGCCTAAGTGTCCTTGAACAACGAGCTCGGAGAGGCTTTGTTGTGTCTATCTGGCATAAGAGAGCAGCAGCCAACAGGCTACAAGAACCTTCAGAGTTACACACTAGGCAGTACAGGATTTAAAAATGTAAAAGCTAGAACCTAAGGCATCAAGGTAACACTAGTATAAAATGTGGCCTATGCTGTGTATAACCTGTGTAGATAGAACAAATTCTTCACAGCTCAAAGAAAGTGAATTTGGTCAGAACAGATGGGGGCAAACAGAGTCAGGGCAACTTTGTGGCCTTTTCCAGAGTACTGGTTTATACCTGTGTGAAGCACATCACCAGTCCAGCAACGCTTCCTGCACCTGGCTCACTCCTTGTGCCTGACAAATGCCCCTTATGCCACCAAGGGGAGAGTGGCAAAGGTGCCCCCTGTGCCTGTTTAAGCACGTTGGTACTGGCGCAGGTCTGTGGACCTTGTCCCTTTGGTCTCAGTGCCAGCCCCTCTGCAGAGGAGCCTTCAGCTCCCTCTTTGCAGAGACTGAACAGGGACTTTGCTGCAGGAGAGGAACTGCCATGGGTAAAAATGCCTATAAAAACATAATGCACAAAGCAATCAGGTCTGTCCTTTTCTTAAAGGTTCAAGAACTGCTTTGTCATTTATGGAAGAGACAATAAACAACTCACACTTTCCTTTGTTTCTCTGTCTCTGCTTCTTGCTGCTTTAGAACAATAACTACATATATCTCAAAGACTGATAAGGAATGAGGACCCGGGGGTACTGGTGACATTTCACAGGATGAAGTTAAGAGATAGCTGACCTAATGTGACAAGTGTCTTTTTTCAAGTCTTTGCTAATAGCAGTAACCACTTAGACTCCTTAGGTGTGTGTCAAATGCCAAGGGCAGTCAACTGAATCATGTCAAAAGGCTGCCTCTCATGAGTGAATGGTCTCATATCAGCACAAAGCCCTGTAAATCCACCAGGTGGACTTTAATCATTTTGCTTTCAATGGATTTGGTTAGCAAGAAGTGTTTGAGAGGCTAATATTTCACCCTCCGTGGCTGGGAGTATTTCAGTTCTGCTCAGTGATGCTGACTGTCCCTTTAGCTGTACAGCTTGGGTTGGTTTTCCCTTGTTTGTCCTTTGAGGACTTGGCCTGATAACAAAGCTGGGGGTTCTCCTGTTGGTTTTCACACGACTTTAGTAATTCTTGACCGACACTGAATTTTGAACCACTTTGTAGTTGAAATTCTGTTTAGAAGAGTCTGGGAGAAGGAGAAGTAAATTCAAGGCAGACCAGCCAAATTTGTTCCTGAGTATGATGCTCCTCGATTGTATTGTCTAACTTTAATTTTCTGTGCTCACATTCAATTAGACAATCCTAGATCAGGCTTCCATTTTTCTTGGTGCTTTACAAGCATATTACCAGGCGAGTCCAGAGAGATCCTAGTCCATTTGTGTTAATAAGAAGTATGTATGACAGGTTTATTTTAGGAGCAGAAATAAACTAACATTAAAAAAAAAAAAGGGGTATAAAGTGAAGTTTCAGTTTGCTGTGCATTTTATACTGACAAATGAATACAGAAAACAACAGTGAAAAGCTGGAAATACCTTAAAAAATTCTACAGTTTAAACATTCATTTGTCTCAGGTATTAATATAACTTATGGAAGATCATTTCTTTACTGCTTTTCCTTTCCCCTCTCCCAGTCCCAGCCTTTTACCTACTGCCCTCCAGTCCTTGCAACTTCCCTGGAAGAGGAATGATGCTGGCTAATTTGGATAATGTCTAAAGCGGGAAAACCTGGAGTTGTTTTTGGCTGCTCCCCAGGAGAGAGCAAGTCACCAACTCTGGCAAGAAAAGGCAGTGTGAGTTCCTTTCTTTGAACACGGGTACACGTCCTTTTGTCCCAGAGGCTTTCTCCAGCAGTGGCACACTCTGTGTCTGTTTGTCTCAGAGCTGGTTCTGCATCCCTGGCCTCCAGGCGGCTCTCCTTGTTCAGCTGTGCTGCAGCAGGAATTTCTGCTCACAGCCTGTCCCAGGTTCTGATCGTGCCTCTCTGCGGGAGCTGCTGATCCCACTGCAGAGGAGGACAGCGGCTCATGTGAGCAATCCCAAATCTGCCTCAATCCGCATGACCCAGTTCAGTCTGTCTTTGCTAATCTGGTTCATTTGAATGTAGTGGTCTAGGAATTGTTCCTGTGGGCTGAGCCCTTTGGGGAGATGGTGGTCAACACTGAAGAGGAAGAGATGATCCCCATCCTCTGCTGTTTTCCAAACCCACATCTCTTCACTCCACAGGTCTGCCAGGTGCTCCCTCCTACAGCTTGGGGCCATAAACATTGACAACATCAAGTGTTCTGTAGTTGCTGGAGCAGAAGAGAGCTTGAAGGGAGGGATTTGAAAACTGATAGTGGAATGGATTTCTCTTGTTTACAGTTAATTCCTCCCATGCTTGAGAAACACTTTGCAGGAAGGCATGAAATGGTTCCTTTGGAGCAGTCTCAAGTGGGCATGGGGCTGCTCCCACTGCCCACAGGATGCCAGTCTGTGATAGATGGCAGTGCAGGGAGGAACAGGCCAAGAGGAGCCTGGAAATGGAGAGAGTCTCATGCAGTGTAAGGGGATGAGTTAAGAGTTTGTCCATGATAACTGTTTCCTTATTATTTGCTGATCCTCATGCAAATATTTGGGATTTTGGGCACTCATGAGCTAAACTTAGGGCAATGCAGGCTCTTTTAATGATCATCGCTTTTAGTCTACTCATTTTCTTTTCTTCCTTCTTTCTTTTTGGTTTTTCTCAAAGATTCATCATTAGAAAAACTTAACTACATGGACAGGAAAAAACCCCAATCCCTTCCTTTGACAAATTGGAAATCTCCAAAGACTTATAAGCCAGTATGAAAGATTGACTTAATGGAGCAGTATATTTTTGATACAGCAAGGAGCCTCTCAATCCTCTGATTAGACTGATATAGATTTTCTAGAGATTAGCAAAATCTGAAATGCATTAAAAAAAAATCCAGTGTGACAAAACAGTTTTGACAGCATAAATGAAACCTAAAGCAATGTAAAATGTAATTACTGCAGCTATCCCTGTGACCCGTCAGCATACACTGCTTTGCTCTGCCCTCAGGAGAGCTGGGCTTATTTTCCACCTATTTATTTTTCTGCATGTTTGGCAAGGATATTTTTAGTCTAATCATTTGCTTTTCTTTAGTGCCCCATTTCTGGTTCCTCTGTGTTCTAACGTGGGTTTTGGTGAAAAGATTAAAAAAAATAAATAAATAAGGGATTGAAGGTTGTGAGGAGGGTACAGGAAGTTCAAAGACAAACCGGAATCAATCCCTTACTGCCTTTCCACGTGCTTTGGTGGTAGGGCTGTGTGAGTGCTTTATTTAACTTGCAGAGGTCCAGGAGAAGTGCTGGGGTTTATTTACATTCCAGTGGAATGGAGGGGCCTTTGCTGTCATTAGGAATTCACAGTGCTGGGCCCGTGCATCCATGTAGCGACAGCTCCTACTTTGGAGAAACCGAGTGACCATGAGACAGGAGAGGCGGAAACGGGCTTGAAAGTCCCGCGGACACACAGAAAGTGGAGGAGTGTTGGCCTGTGCTTTACCCTCCAAGCAGCACTGCTTCCCAACATGAGGTGTCCTGGCATCAGCCACCCCAGCATCGGGAATGCAGCTCTAGCTGCCAGAGCTTTCTTCTGAAAAGCTTCCTCTGCGCTGATTTATATTTTGCTGAAGGTAACATGGTGGATCTACTGAATATTGTACTTTATGTGTCATATCTATACCTGGTATTGAACTGGCAGCCTTGGGGAATCAGTTTTTGGTCCTTGAGTCCTTGTTTTCCTAGCCATTGCCACAGCAGGGAATGATGATTAAATCAGTCAGCAGA
Source organism: Eulacestoma nigropectus (assembly GCA_013397775.1). Taxonomy (NCBI): domain Eukaryota; kingdom Metazoa; phylum Chordata; class Aves; order Passeriformes; genus Eulacestoma; species Eulacestoma nigropectus. Next base: position 95,665 of record VZTE01000062.1, read on the forward strand.
CGGCTCCAGATGCAAAAAAAAAACACTTTAAAAAATAACCACAGGGGCAGTTATTTGGTGTTTTGGGGAGGGATCATAGTTGGAGACGTTATCTGGCTCTTGGACAGCACCGATCTGAGGTATTTGTGTGGCCTCCATTACCGTGGCATCCGAGGAGCCCTGTACTCACCAGTGTGCTCATCCCAGGGCTCCTGTTCACAGGGGCTGCTGCTCCTCTCGCAGGGTTTGCTCTCAAGCCTTCAGAAAGCCTCCAGTTGCTCTCGTGATTTTAGCTGGAAACTAAAACACAGGTTCCCCACATGTTCCTGACCTCTGGAAGGCTGGCAGCCCTCCAGTTTTTCTGGGCCTTGCTGCCATTTCCATCTCCACTTCAGCATAACTTTTAATTAAAGCTGCTGTTCCCTGTGACTTGGTAGTGGCACAGGCAAAACTTGGTGCTGGTAACGTACCCTGTGATGTTTTTAATGAGTGGCTTCTTTTGTCTTTTGCTCACTTATAACTCCTGATGGAGATTTTGCAGGAAAGAGCACTCTCTGTGTGGGTCCATGGCTTGGACAATGGGTTTCCTGTACTGATGTCTGTAGGTTTATGGGCAGTTCTGTGGATCCTTTCACTGCAACATATGATTATAACAACTATATCAGGGATTTAATTGATAACCCAAAGATAAAGACCCCACAGTAACTGGCAACACAAGCTGTGTTTTGCATTTATGCCTTTTCATACAGTCAGATGGTTTTATTGCCCTGGAATTTAATGCATTTTAGATTGGCTAATCTCTCTAAAATCTATACATCAGTTTAGTCAAAGGATTAAGGTTTCTTTAGTAAATCAAAAATATACTGCTCAATTAAGTCAATCTTTCACATCAGCTTATAAGCCTTTGGAGATTTTTAACCTGTAAAAGGAGATTTTTCAAGTGGGATTTACACTTTTACAACAATGCAGGAAAACAGAAAGAAATACCAAATAAATAGACATTACAATTAAGTAATGCCTGTGGAAAGAGGCATGTTTTTTTTCACCAAAATGTATAATACTGGAAATGTTGATGTTACAGTTGAGGCACAATGAATTCATAGGGACTCGAGAATTTTATTCCTAAAGTTTTACTAAATAGATTCAGGCTAGTGAGATCTGAGACCAAATTAACTCCAAACTTAATATATTTCTGCAGAAATTTTCATTATCTATGATGTTATGTCTGATACTCTTTGAATCATCAGAAATGGTGTTAAGAGGGGAGAAAAAAACCCTCACAATTTTTGAAACATGCAGAAATCCTCAGACTTCAGGGCACAAACAGTCTCTGAGCAACAGGGACTGAGTAGACATTTTCTGTCATTGGTAGTGTTGGAGACCTGTAATTGCCCAGTCACCTGTGGTCATGTGAGGATCCATGGGAGCTCATGGTTGTCAGTATATTTATTTCCCCAAACCCTTCAGATGTAGGGCAAGTTGGATTTATTGACTTTACAGGTAGAAATCTGAGGCCCAGAGTCCCATACGTTTGTGGGCACTCACACATTTCAGAGCTTTTGGGCAGAAGTCACACAGAATGTGCTAAAGGGGAGAACTGAATGGAGATTTTCCAAGCCCCCACATAGCACCCAGACCACTGCACCTTTTGTCTTGTTATAGGCTGCTCCTAAATTCACAGAGGCTGAAGCCAGTGGGGTTAATTCCAGGGGTATCCATAGTCCCTCAATCCAGTGGCCACTGTGTTCCTTGACCAAGGTCCTCCTTCAGGCAGCACCGCCCCGATTCTCTGTGTCAGTGCACACCAGCATCAGTTTGTTGTGGTTGTGCTGCAGAACAGATAACGCCTGTTAGAAACAGCAAACTTCTGCAAGCTGCCTTTGAGCTAAGTAATTTATTTCACACAGGCCTGGGAAAGAGAACAAAGAGCTAAGCCCAGCGCACGGCAGAGTCCCTTCTTTGTGCTCTGTGCCGGCGCAGCGCCGTGCTCGCTGGGCACAAGGTGCAGGGTGTAAGGCAGCGCACAAACATCGTGTTGCTCAGTTTGACTGCAATGCCTTAGGAAAATTAATTTGCTGTGCAGCCCCTGTGTAAAAATTATTATAGGAGTTGCAATAGCAAAGGCAGTTGTTAAGGCTGAGTTTGAATCCCCACTCTCGACTAATAACTTTTTGCTAATAACTTTCTCAAATTCTTTTTGCTCAGAAATTTTCCGTGCTTGGTGTTAGCCCTAAGGTGAAGTTTTTGGAAACTCTGAGAGGATTTTGAGTTATGACAGCATGAATAAAATATATTTTTCCTCCTCATGTTATAATGAAACTTTTGCATTCTGAAAAGCCTCTGAAGCAAAAAACTTCAGATTTGTTTTGTAGCCCTGAGTAAAGAAAGAAAGCAGCATAATTGATGTCTGCAGAATATCCTGGGTCACGGAACTGCAAGACGTGTGGTGACTGTGTGTGGTCACAGCAAATTTAAGATGAAGGATGACATTCTCAAAAGTATCTAATGGTTTAGGCCCATTTCAAAAGCAACATTGACATTTAGGAGATTAAATGTCATAGAATCTCGTAGGATCAAGACACCTGCCTGCCTCTTGAAAGTAAAAGCCTGTTTCAATAGAGCTGGGCAGGGAGTGTTTCTCTTTTCATGAAGAATGGGGTTATTTAGATCCCCAGGCTGGACCAGGAACCTACCAACACTACGTGGAGCTCCCATGACGTGCCACACAGCTGAGCCACATAGGAGACCATGGGGGAACACTGGAAATGTGTAGTGAGGGATTTCCCCTCTCTGGAGCATGGGAGTCCTCAGGTACAATTCCTGAGGAAGATCTGTGTGCTTTAGGGGCTGTAGGGTTGAGGAGACTCAGTTTGAACTGTTCTATATCCTTACTAAAAATTGAGCCACAGTGGTCCAATCTACATCTCTGAGTCAAAGGTTTGACCAGTATTCTTAAATGAAACACGTGAATAAAACAAAACCAATTTTAAGCAAACCTTTTCATGGGAAAGTATTGCAATCTATCTCTGACTCTGTGTATACTGATAAACATGGTTTGATTTTCATTTCAGTGACATCTCAAAGGGCCTCAGCTGAGGCATTTAAAAGACATGTAAATGTGGCATGCAGGGCCTTGGTTTAGAGGTGAACTTGGCAGTGCTGGCTTTATAGTTGGACTTGATGATCTTAAATATCTTTTCCAACTGAAAGGATTTTATGGTTCTTTAAGCTTAACTTGAACTTGTCTATTAAAGCTCATAGATGCCTCCAACAAGAGAAGCACAAAAAGTGATGCTTCAGTGCCACCTATGGCTTTTCCATTGCTGTTGGTCAGATCTGAGAAGTCTTTTCCATATTACTGTAACAATTTTGTGGCTAAGTAAATATACTTGCCTGCATCTTCTATTTTCTTTCACTATCGTGTTGTCTCCTTGTGTAAGTGCTTTTCTAGTAGAGGTCTGTTGGTGGAGGTTCTTAGAGGAGCTGAATTTCCACCGAGGAACTTGGCTCCCAATGCAAGATGCCTTGGTCTGTTAATGGTGCTCAGGTGAAGGCTGCTGGAGTTAAAAACACGTTTCATTTGCTCATGCCTCCATCAGAGCTGCGTTGGGTGTTGATTCCTAAAACGTTGTACCTTTACATTGAATGGAAGAAGTCACTGAGATGTTGCAGTTCTTAGAAATCCCTCTATGCTTTAAATAATTCCAGAATCAGTGCTGGAATAATGTGAAAGCTGAGGAGTCCAAAGTTCAGAGTGGGGGTGTCTGAAATCCATGTATCACTGACTGAGCAGTGTGCACATACACAGGGTGAGACCAGAAGGCATTTTCCAGTTCAGTTTTCCTTGTTAGAGATGTGATTGTTTATTATTTAATCTATACTTTGCACTATACAGGATGTATAATGGGGCTGAATTAATACTGTGGCTGGAAAGTTAATTTTTGGAATTTTTTAATTACTTCTGGCCCTTTATTATTATTTTTTTTTAAACCTGGATTTAGTGACAACTTTTATATTTTCATCATATACAGAGGAATGGAGTGGCTTGAATGTGTGCTGGAGTGCCCACCCTGGGACCAGCAGGAAGTGATTCTCCTCTTGAATCCCTCATAACTCCTGCTCTCAACTGAATTAGCTGAATGAGCCTTTAACTGTGTCCTTTAGTTTGTTTTCTCTCTTATTTGGACTGATTTTTTAAAAAATGTTTTTTTAACCAATGCCATTATTGCTTCCTTCTCAGCAGATCTGTTCCTGTAAAGTTTTAATACAGAACACCTTCCTTTCCTTTCCTTGCAGTATGTCCTGTTTGGGCTCTGAAATCCAAGGGATTTCAAATTTTCTTAGGACAATTTCCCCCAATACCTTTGCAATGAGTCTGGTCTGCATCATAACTGCCGTGCTAAGCAGCTAAATTGCATTACGAATTGGGGGAATAATTACCAGCCTTGGATTATGGCATTATTGACACCTTAATACTGATAACACTCAGCAGTTCACAAGACCATCAAATGTTTTCTTTTTAATACTGTCATAGATTTTTCAGTGAGCGCTGGAGATAACTTGACAGCCCCATAGAGTTTGATGTATGTGTCTGGAGAGGGGGAAGGAAAAAAAAAAAGTTGAGACCCTCCAGTCAAACCAATGTCTTTAATGGCTTCCCTAGATTAAAATAATCCTTATGGGAAATCCACTATGACAACAGTTCTTATACAGATTTTCCGATTTTCCAGTCACTGCTTCTGTGCCACAACCATTCTTTGAAACTGTTTATGTTAGTGAAAGGCCACATTCTCAGAGCCTTTTTTTTTTTCTTTTGAAAGAATGTGTTTTAACTCCATTAAGAAGAGTTTGGAGTTCTCACTTTCTTCCTTGGGCATTAGTGTGCCTATTAGTCCTGCATCTTCTGGATGTTTGACAACGTGAAGAAATGTAGGGGTCAGTTCTGACTCTTGTATTAAAGGTCATGCGAGTGTTTGCACTTCAGTACAGTATTTATAACATGGGTGAGTTCAGCCCCTGGGGGGATTGAAGAATTAGGCTGCATGACAGAAGGCCGGGCAGCAATAGTGCTAAAACACGTTGCTGGTGTTGATTTAAAATCAAAACGAGAGAACAGATTTGCAGTCCCGGAGTTAGGCACACTTATTTCTATTTAGATGTAGCTGCAGTACAAATCTAGCCCTGAACAGGCTCTTCTCATAAACAAGACCTGAAGCCAGAGTCTTAACACGGGGAACTTTTTTAAGAGCCCAAGTTAATTCAGCACTTCCTTGGCGGAGGAAAATGTTGTAATTTTTGATAATGACAGGAATTTAAAGCTACTGAGGAAGTTTCAAACTGCTGGATGGGAGAGGAAATCCATGAGAGAGCGCAAAGGGCTGGAGTATTTCTGTGGGTGTCCACTGAGACCCAAGATCATCTGTTTGTAGCACTGTTGTACTTCACCTTTGTACCTCTGCTTCAGGTTATGTGCTCAGCCAGAGAGCTGTGAACATGAAGGAGGTCAGGCTATTATTTGTGTCCCTGCCACGAAAATTCTGTTGGAACACACTGCTGTGGGCACAGGTCAGAGATTGTCAAATTAAAAATGAAGCTTAGACTTTTCCCGCTCCCCACCAGTTGTATGGGACTTTTGACTGCTAGGTAGGTGTTTAAGAAGCAGCTTCTCCTGATCCCAATTCCTTTTGGTGGTTGCTGGAATCAGGCTGATCCCTTTGTGTTCCAGCCCTGAGTGTCTGTGCAATGAGGCGCTCTGCAGCACTCTGCAGTATTTCTCTAGTGTCCACTGTTATTGCAGCACCCTCCACTGGTTCCTCTGCCTGCTTTGCCTCTCTGAAAGATCACTCCTTGTGTATGTCATGTAAAAAGCATCCATTTATTCTCAATTTAGAGGGGTGGCTCAGGCACCGTGCAAATATTAGTGTTATATTGAGGTTAGCTAGAAAAATGCAACAAAGCCCATTTTGCTAAAAGTAATAATGATTCAAGACCCAGATTTGTGATCGAAGGCTGCATAGTATGAGATACTTAGATATTTAGTAATGAAAGTTAGTTCAGCCTGAAGGAAGAGAGAGGTGGTGAATGGTGCAGTGGAGAATGATAGAATAGAATCATAGAATGGTTTGGGTTGGAATGGACGTCAAAGATCATCTTGTTCCAACTCCCTGCCATGAGCAGGGACACCTCCCACTATCCCAGGCTGCTCCAAGCTGCATCCAACCTGGCCTTGGACACATCCAGGGATGGGGAACCTACAACTTCTCTGGGCAACCTGAAATTCCAGTGTCTTTTAGTCCTGTGTCACTCTTGTAGCCAAATGCCTTTCTGGGTTAGCGATTTCTTTTGCTGTGGTGATGGATAAGTGAAATCAAATCACCTTCGAGGGGTTAAGCTGCAGTTTGTTGTGAAGCTTTGGAAGGAGAAAGTCAAAGTTAGCACAGTTTCAATCAGGGTCAGCCCTGGGTGTGGTGACCTTTCTGCTCTGACCACCACTCAGCTGAAAGTTCAACTGCATTGACAGAATCTCGGGGCTGTTTACACGATAGGCTATAAAAACAGTGTTGCTCCAGTGAATTTTCACACTTCCATTTGTTTTAAGAGTTAGAAAAGAATAAATCAGTGTTTCATAAATTCTTTTTCTCACAGACAGGTCTGCCTGAATGAAACAAGCAGTCCCACAACTTTATTTTAAGCTGTTTTTCCTGTTTCCCACACATTGCAGTCAGCAACCTTTGCCCAGGGCAGGATGACCGTTGGTTAATATGGAATACCCGAGTCCTGCCTGTAGTGGTAGGGTTGCTCCAGCAAATAGGATGTTTGTTCCACTTGCAGGCCAAGGAAAAAGGAATTTCTGGAATGATCTGGATAAAAAATAACTATTTCTTTTGGCAGTCTCGCTTGGACAGTCCTTGAGCTGTTGTGTGGTGGTTCTATTTACACCAGGAAAATCCAAGCAAACAGGCTGCCCTGGGCTATCAGGATGGCTTAACTTTCCAACATATTTTTCCTGCGTATCAAAAGTTTGGATCTTTGCCATGTAATCATTTTACAGAACCATGAGTGGAAAGCACTCCAGTTGTGGTCAGTCTGTTTTCTAAGCTCTCCAACTCCTGCTTTTCCAGGAATGGTCAGCACAGCCTCCTATCAAATAAATACCTCTAAATTTGTCCTTTCTTGATTTAATTCTCTACAAACAACTGTTCCTCCTGAGCCGTTTTTAGTGCTTGCAACACTGTTGTGTTCATTTAATCCTTACCCCCTGTACAAATAGACAGCAAGGACAAGGCTCTATGCCACGATGGCAGCCATGGCAAATGTGGGAGAAACATTTTAATTGTTTTTTGAATTTTGGAGTATGTCAACAGGCACTCTGTAGTAGCATATATGGGGATATTGTAGTTCCAGGAATCATCTCCAAGCTTTATTTACCAGGGAAATAGCAAAGGAGTTGTTCACGTTGCCCATAAACAGGTTTCCGGTGCTCCAGATGGATGCTTGTTCATTCTGTTTACATCGTGGGGAAAACAAAAATGAAAGTCTAAGATGTAAATCCACAGATTTACATCCCTCTTGCTGCGTTCAGACCTGGGCAGCTGGATGGGAGAGCACAGAGCAATGCTTTGGACCTGTGCCTGGCTCTTCCCAGCTCTGCTGTCCAGCCAGGATGACCTTGGCTGAGCTGTGCTCCTCTGTGCCTCCATTTCCACGTGTGTGAAAAGTCAGTCTGTCATGATCCTGATGGTTTTTTGTTTCTTCTTTTCAAAGTATTTTGACCCCTGCCGCTGAAAAGAGCCAGACACTCCTCTCCATGATTTACCCAGGTGCATGGGATAAAAGCAGGCTGCCTCGGAGGAACAGGCTCCCTTCTTTGGAGAGCACGGTGTTGCTGGAGGTGCATGACTGTCTGAAGTGTTTACATCCTGGGCTTCTAAAGTAATATCTGTAGGCCATCACTTTGGGTTGAAAATTGATTTTATTAGGTGAAAATGAAAATGAACTGAAGAAATGAACTGCAAGCCACATTGCTGGGCTTACAAAACATGTTACCCAGCCTGATGTGCCCGGATGCAATGAATACGCAGAGACCACCTACTTTGAACACTCCTCTGATTTTCCAGTTTCTTTAAAGTCTAATAATATTGGCGATGCAGGATGAAAGCAATTGTGAAAAGTGAAAAAGTCCTTGTTTGCCTATCCTGTCATCTGGGGTCTGTTTCACTGAAGCTGAAAATGAAGGTAACTTGCCTTAATGCTGTAGGACAGCTTTTAGTCTAATTGAACCATGCATCGGCCAGAACCCGGTATTGAGCCTTCAGTCTCGGGTTAATCCCTTTTATTGGCTTGGGTGCAGGTTATCATCCCTTCTTATCAAACAAGGACCCCTTTCTTCTCACTCAGGATCAGAACTAAAAGCCAGTTGAGAAAGAAATGACAAATTCAAAGCTTTAAGCCTCCCCCCCTTCCCCAAAACACCCAGCCTGTGGACCCACGAGGTGTTGTGTGACACACACACTTCAGCTGGGAGGCTTGGGTGCATTTTTGTTGCTAGGAAGCTCCCTCCCCTTTCAGCTGTGATTTTTTGGAGCTGCAGCTTCAAAGTGTGTGGACTTGGTTCAATTGTTTTGCCCAGCATTCTCCGAGCAGGATGTCAGATTAAATTTATGGGCAGTGCTTAGTATTTGAACACCTGCTTCGGCCTCCTCTGCTGGCACAGCTCTGAGCAGAGGTATGTCAAAGTCACCAATAGGCTGTGTGGAATGTGGGTCACTAATTTTTTTTTTAAGGAAAATAAAGAGGGCTTTGGGGAAAAAAAATTATAAACAGCTACTTTGTACGAGGGAGCTGGTCAGGCTCCTGGGTCACAACTGTCCTTTCTGACCTTAAACTCTGCTTAAACTAACATGAGCAAAAATCCCCCGCATTTATTAGCAAACTGTTTTACCATGATTACAGGTCAAATCACCAAAAAGCAAAGAAAAGGTTATACTCTGCATATTTTAAATACAGGCAAAGATTGAAAAATTAAATAATATTAAATCCCTGACAAAAATTACCCTATGTAATGTATACTTCCAATTTATCCTATATTGGGTTTTGAGAATTACTTCTCAAAGTTACTTATTCTGGCATGGTATTGTTTAAAATTAGTATAAAACTACAAAAAAAAAAAAAAAAAAATCCCACTTTTTTTTCCCTGCATGCCCAGTGCCTTGCTCATTTGAAACAGCTTCTACAGTACGAGCAATATTTTAACAGGTTTTATGACAATGGACAGAAGGAGAAATTAGGCTTATTAAAGGTGTAGTAGGGGATAAAATAAAATAAGATCTTTATGAAGGCCTGGAACCTTAGTGCTTCCACAGTAGGGTTTCTTGCATTTTCCTATGAAACATCTGGTGTGTGGATCTCAGAAACAGGATCCTGAACTAACTGAACCATGGGTCTGATCCCGTTTGGCATTTCAGTTCTCCCTTGTACAGCCCAAAGTCCAGCAGCCAGCAGCAATTGGAGGTGTTGTGACAAGTGTACGACCCAGCAAGTTTTTGATGCCCCTGGAAGAATCCAAGCCTTTATTTCTGGGATGTTCAGCCAAATCTCCCCATCCTCTGCTGTCTTGCCTTCAGAACGCTTTCCCTGCAGGCCCCCAAAAGGAAAGGTTGCAACATCCTAAAAACCTTTCTTTTCCTCCATATTGTTCTTTGGGAAAAGCGTAGCGTGGCTGGGATGGTTCTTTCATACCAATGCCTGCTGGCCTGAGTATCCAAAATATACTTTTATTGTTGTGGAAAGGCCTTAATGAGGAAGAAAAAAACCCTATTTAATAAAGTGCATCAAGTGCCCTTGGGAAAAATTAGCACACAATGACTTCTTGTGCCGCCAATTGAAACGGCAGATTGGAGTAGTGATAGGCTTTACAGGAAATATTAAAAAAGCACAGATGGCTCAAGTTTACATGTTTACAGTGGAGCTGGAACAGCAGCTAAAACCTTCCAGTATAGTATAATTTACTAGAAGGTCACAGACCCAGCGGTTAGGAGTGAACCTGAAGACTATTGTAAACACACTGTTAGGATTTGTAGAGGTTTAATCCCGGCATTTTTCATTCTTTTCTGCAGTAGTAGAAGCAATTGGCTGCAGCATTAGTGAAAAGAGATACTTAAAGCATGGAAAAATGGGACATTCCATTGGTGAGTGTGGAGCTGAGCCATTGCAGGGAGCTGGAAGGGGGTTATGCAATTGCTACTGTTACTATGTAATTAGACGCTTTTTGGCACTAATCTATGGTTCAGCTCACAAAGTGATTAAAACAAAAAATACTGAAAAATGTAAGTAGAAACAAGCTGCTTCAGCAATCACAAGAGTATCTGCTGTGCCCCAAGAGCCCTGCTTCACAGCTCTGAGGGAGGCTGGCCAGGGAAGGATACCCTGGGGATCTGGGTTTACCGTCTTGCTCTGCCACCAGCTTCCTAGATGGCCTCAGTCAAGCCAGCCAGGATGGTTTCTTATTTAAGTGACTAAGGAAATGTTAATCTATTAAAAAACCCCATTTTATTTTCTAAGTTTGTTGCATCTCTGGTGGGATCTGGTGGAAACGTGAGCACAGCAGAGAGCAGGGCACTCTGCAGGGATTCTTCTAACTCTCTGGGCAGACTTTTCATCCTCTAACTGTGACAAATGTCACTTCTTTTGTTCTTCCTCGTGTACATTCAGACTGTCAGATCTTCAGGATACAAACTGTAACATTCCAAACTCGGAAAATGGATTTAAGAAGGTCTGTTTCAGGCTGCAGTGTAAAATGATAAGTTGGGATACCCAAATGGACTAACTGCCTTTAGTGACAGTTGTTCTTTAATGATGTGGTTTGTTCCCTATGGAAATCAGCTTGGTCAATCAGCTTAATGACATTTTAATGTGGAACCATGGCTGGCCTCCCCTGCAGTTTGAGCTATTTTGTGTCCTTAAAAAGATCCCCAGCCCATAGAAACAGGACAAGCAGCTAATCTGGCCCAGGCGCTGAGAGTAAATCTGAAACAACAAAAAGCCCTAAACAAAAGTATAACAAAATCTGGCTCTTGTATTTCCCAGTTTTCAAAGCTCTGGGGAAAACAGTTCAGTATTGTTATGGCCTTCCAACAGATGGACTGATTGAAGCATGAAGAGGTGAAGTAGTTTGCCAGAGAAGTGATAAAGTTTGGATTCAGAGATAGGTGTCTTGATTTCCCTGTCCAGAGTTCTGTCCTTTGGAGCAGAATCACTGGCTTGTGCTCTGCGTAGCCTTTGCATTGTCATGGATATGGTGGCTCACCTTCTGCAATTAAATGCCACTGATTCAAATGACATCATTCCACTTGCTGTCGGCCCAGAAGCAGCTTTCTTATTGTTGTTTTTTTTTTCTTGCACATGTACATGCAAATGTGAACGGCGTTCTTTTCATTTAACAAGCTCCTGTGGCATCGTTGGAATCGCTTGGTAGTTAAATCATGTTAAATTAAAACTGGCGGCTGCTGCCGCCTCATCACAATCAGCAGTACAATAGGTACATTATTAACTGAATATTTACTTTGCAGACATTTATCTCCCTCATCAGAAAGTTGACTTCACCTGGGAATGTTAAAATAGGTGAGTTGAAGCTGGAGTTCTCGGCTAATCTGGTGCTGATCTAGATGGCAGTATCTCCATGTGAATTTTACCAGATGAAATCCGCATGACTCACCCCAGAAAAATCTCAGCCAATAACATGAGCTCATTAAACACAAATCAATCACCACAGCAACTAAAACCACAACATGGCAGGGAGTGCTTCAAAAAAAGGGAAATTTGGGTGAAAGTGCCCACCATACCCAGCTTTTCAAGCCGAGTGCAGTGCTGGTGAGGGTTGGGCACTAGAGAAGATGGTGAGGACACAGCCCATGGCAAGTGTAGAGATTTTCTGAAAAATCCATCTTTTGTTCACTACACAACCTTTTCCAACTCCTTGCAGCAGAACTCGCTTCAGGGGCCAGAAGCCTGGGAGCAAGCCTTGCAATTTAGCATCTGGTGGCATTTTAAACGTCTCTACTTCTCCACTGGAGATGGAGCATGCCTGGAATACTGTGTCAAGGGCTGAGGTCCACATGAAGAGAGAAGTGGGGTGCAACACGTGGTTGCCCTCACCCAGGTCGGAAGGAAGAAGTCCATTTCCAGGGCCCTCAAGGTCAAGAGTCAAACACCCTCTGATTACTGCAGTGAGAGCAGGAACCTGTGATGATGCTGGACACAGAAGGGAGAGCTTTGGGTCGAGCTCAGAGTTGCTTTGGCCTCATGCAGCCTTTCTGTGCCTGCCCTCAGCTTGTTCTGGGAATTCTGCCAACCAAAATTCCCTGCTCACTGTGTGAGTAGGTTTTAAACATCTCAGCCTAATCTAGGGGTGTAGTTTACCACCATTTCTAATGGCCTTCTATGAATCCCAGGTTCAGGAGACATTTCAAGCTGAGTAGCTTGCAGTTGAATAGGGCTTGCTCTCTGAATGATCCCTTTGCCAGTGAGAATGATCAGGCAGGCACTGGAGAATGCCATAAGCCGAAGCCAAGGGCTTGCTGGGTCAGCATCATCAGCCCTGGTGATTTTCATAGAATCACAGAATGGTTTGGGTCAGAAGGGACCTTAAAGATCATCTCATTCCACCACCTGAAATGGGCAGGGACACCTTCCACTGTCCCAGGTTGCTCCAAGCCCCATTCAGGCTGGTCTTGAACATTTACAGGGATAAGGAATCCACCACTTCTCTGGGCAACCTGTGCCAGGGACTCCCCACTCTCACAGGGAAGAATTCCTTCCTAAAATCTAATCTAAACCTACTCTTATTTTGTCCACTATGTTTTTCACAATTCAGTGAATTTTGACTTTGAGTTGATCTGCATGAGATTTATTTGGTTTCTGTTTGTGGGTGTATATGGGGGAGAAGCAGCTCGATGATCTGCTGTGATTCTCCTACTCACTTCCCTGTGGGGGGAGAAAGGTGATGTCCCATGGGAGACAGTTCCCATCGCCAAGGTCTCCCTGTGTGTCTGAGACCCATTTCCCAGTTAGTTAGCAGTGGCTGATGTTCACAGTATGACTGAGGCTGGAGAGCTTCCTCACTGGTGGATGCAATCCTCATGGCTGCAAGAGAAAGAACACAGAGACAGGATTTATGTTTGAAAACTCACAGGGAATGACAGGTCTATCAATTGCACTGGGATCCAGATTGGATCATGCTGAGGCCACTGTTAAGTGGTTATGAATCAATGTACGTGACAGTATCCCGGTTTTGCAGAGCTGCAGTTAAATGACACGCACGCACATCCACACCTTAATACACAGACACACTTATGTAAGCCCATAACCCGCTTTTCCTGGTAGCAGCAGCTTTAGTTTATAGAAAGAAGCTGAATAGACAGACCCTGTCCATCTCTAGATCCGTATGTTTACATGGGCCAGAGTTCCCCGTGATGTAAATCAGTGATAGCCATTAAATTCAGTGATGAATATGAGCTGAGGCTGGACTGTTTCTATTTACAGCACAAGCCCTGCTGTGTTTTATGTTTTGATAAGAACCTAAAATAAATTACAGGAGGGAAAATAGTTGAAGTTGCTCAGCAGAGAGAACTTCTTAGGCAGAAAATATCCATGCTAAAAGCGCTTTAATTCCTGACAAGAAAGTGTAACAGGGAAGCACAGGGATTTGGAACTGACCTCAGCAAATTTAAATGAGAAGTAGAATATTGTGAAAATATAATGCTGGTTAGAGGGAGATAAAACAAACTGTCAAGGGGAAGAGTGGGTTCTCCATGTGAAATGGTTTCTTCTTCAAAAATGAATTACATATTTTTGGAAAATACACTCAAGCCAAACATAAGTAAGTGGCATACACATAGAAAACTTGACCTATGTTAAACACAAGATCAGCATTAAGCATTCTAAATCATCTCTTCTGGCCCCTAATCTGGCCTATGAAATCCCACTGTGTGTTTACATAAATCCTGGCACAATGGGTTCTTGACTTCAGCTGTGACTTGGGGGTATAATAATTACTAATAACAGAAATACACTGTAATAAATTTGGAAAGTGAAATTTTGTCTCCATATATAAGAATGAAAAAGGAATTTTTGGTGTTAGTTGTAGGTATGAATTCAAAATGAGGTCGTTAGCCTGCTTTATACACTGGTGAACAAGCCACCTCAGAAATAGAGGACACTTCAATTCGGCATAATTTTGGAAGTGAGAGAAGAGAAATCCATTTGTGGCCACAAACTTGTAACCAGTCTTTTCTCACAAGGATTTAACACAGTTTAAAAAAACCCTCCCTAAATTCAAATTAGACTTCCAATCAATGTCCTTACGTTGTCCCCATGTAGATAAGCCTGTGGTCCTGATACTCCTGCTTGTGCCTTCCAGAGTCTCCACACCAAAGCTGTTTCCTCATCTCTTTCTGGTGATGATAACTCTGTCCTTTATCTCCAGATGACTCTTACACTAAATGCAGAATACATTAAATTGGATCCCTCTTAGTTGGGATGAATTTTTTTACTTCAGGGCTTAACATTTCATCTTGGCTTATGATTAGGAGGATGAATGCTGATAGAATGTTGTCTTCATTCTCCAGGAATGCCGGAGAGGTAAATACAATGTCTTGCTGAGCATGGTTTAGACCACACCAGTTGTTGGTGCCACTTCATGTATGTATATTTTTAGAGAAAGAAATCTACTGCTGGAAGCACCCTTGTTAAATTAGGGGCAGAAGCGTGGCCAAGGGACAGTGGCACAGGGTGGGTAAAAATCCTGGCACTGTGTGGTCTGCACCTTTGGAATTTATTGCGGATTTGCTCCAGCGTGGAATTAGTGTTTGCAGACATAGCTTGGACGATTTAAGGTTTCTATATTGGTGTTTCAAGTTTAAATTTTCTTTCTGTCACAAACTTCCTGCGTGAAATAAGAAATGTTAATCCTTCCCAAATCCTGTTAAAATTCAGGAGAAACTGGCTGTCACATGTATGGATACTGTTACCTGCTTTGGCCAGGGGAGATGATCTCCCACCATGTGTGCAGTGCCTAAAAGATGAGAGTATAAAGAGAGGGACTCTCAGGTGACCTGCCCCTTACAGCTCTTTGTGCTTGTGGCTCCCACTAAGGAGAGAGTATCAGACTAAAATCCATGTGAATAAATGCATCATGTCAGGAAAGGAGAGGGTTTTGGTTTTCCCTTTTATTCAGCTGAGGCAAACTCCATACTGGCTTCAGAGAAATCACATTGGGAACAGAATTGTTCCAGGGGTTACAAACAGGTGACATCGGTGGGCTGCCATAGCTGTGAACTTCTGAGCGCTTTCCAAAGCAGTTCAGGGCCTTCAGCTTCCAGAAGGAAATTCTGCTACTCATGTTTCCTGCAAAGATGTTGAAACATCATCTTGACTATTTAGTGATCTGCAAATACCACCTGTTGTTCCAGCCCCCAGTTTGTCCTGCATTATATTGCCTTGCTGGATTATATTTCACTACTTCTTTTAGAAGAAGTCTTATTGACTTGCCTCAAGAGACTGGAAAATTCTAGAATAAAATTCCTCTGAGACTGTTTAATGCAAAGGCACCATCTGTGGCTCACGAAATTCACCAGTTGGGAATACACAGCTGGAGGAGTCTCCTGGATGAACATCACTGTGCACCCTGGCTGTGTGACGCTCTCCAGGTACCCGCTAGTGGCCAGAGACAGAATCAGGGGTTGGAGGGACTTGTGATGGGACTTGTTGCTCTGTTCCCATATTGGTCTCTGCTTCCACCCCCGTGTTTACTTTGAGGATACAACCACGGTGCTCTGTTTCCCTACAAATGCCTCTATACAGGGGGTGATGATGGGGTTACAGGCGTTACTTTAATGATCTCCCCTTGCAGTCCCCACTGAGGTCCCTGCAGGTGCTGTACAAGTCTCTGCAACAACAGCCTTGGAGCCAAAGGGTGGGGTTTTCGCCTTCTGAAGATTGGAGAGGAGAAGTGCTTGCACCACTAAATCCCTAAGACACTCATAAATCTCTCTTTCTCAATAGACAAGGCAGATGTACAGTGGGAAATGAAAACAAATGAAAAGAGTAGTGACGGGATTTGCCTGCTGTCACAAAGCAGTTCTTGGCACAGCCAAGCATGGGATTCAGGGGTTATTTTAGCCTTTCTTCTGTGCAGTGGACAATTCCTCCACTCCACCACTAGCCTTTTATGGAAATGCTCTTGTAAAACCAAATTATTTAAAATCTTTAATTCAAATACTGCTTCTCTCCAAGCACCAGGTGATGACTCAGAATAGTAAGCTGTTATTTCCATCCCTAAATCCTGCATGTTCTGGCAGTTCCAATATGAAAGACAATAGCTTGGGACAAGTAGTTACAGTGATTCCCATTCTTGACCACTTTTCATTACTTTGGTGATCAGAGATGCTCTCTTTAACCCTGTCTCAGCCTCTGAATATTCCCTGCTCTTTATAACAGCATTTGGAGCTGCTGAAGCTGCTTTGAAGGCATGATTGAGTTAAATTACCAATAAATCCTACTTGACACAGTATTTATTTCAAGGTAGGGAAATATACACTTAACGAAATCATTCAGAATCATTAGCTGGTGCTGGGAGAGAGGAAGTATTTCAATCAAAGCTTACAAGCATTTTGTCTTACATTAGCTTTTGACAAGACCCCAAGGGCCTAACTTTTGTCTTTTTAGTGTCAGAGACATCACACAGGACTCAGAAGTCAGGATGAAAAATTCACTTATAAGAAAGATTTCTCAGAAATCATTGATGCAGTTGAACAGATGGAATTGGAGACATTTAGTACAGGTAAGTAGTGGCCGGATGTGTAGCTCCAGGCAGGGAGGAAGATCTTAGTCCGTATACATTGCCCATACATAAAGTAGACAGAATGTAGTTTTATCAGGAATTTGTAAGAGTTACCAGCTCTCAGTCACTGTGTCCTGGTGTTAAGTGTATTTAGAAGCCTGCAACATGTATTTTTACTGTTAGTTGATGAACAGTTTTAGGCCATTGTATTCTCCGCTTTGACCTTCTAAACAGCAACAGGGAATCATCCTCCCCAGGTGATTGTGTGATGAAACCAGTAACTCCTCTTGAAAAGTGAGCATATCTTAGAAAGAACTGCGATTTGTAAAGATTTAATCAGACGGTTTGTCAACAAATCACTGTTTCTAGATGTAGGATTTTGGGGTCAGCACCTTTGTTTTGGTATATTGTACCGTTCTGAGCCCTCTGGTGGTGCTCAGCAAAAACACCCCACGGTGCAGAGGCTGCAGGAATCAGCCAGACTCCTCGCTGGTGTAATGGCCTTGAGGCTGTTCAGGATGCAGCAGGAATGAATTGTCTCTCTGATGGAAGTGAGTAACCAGCCCTCTTGTGTGCCTGGAAGCACCTGGGTGTGCTGCTTCCGTTTAACTCAAAACAATAGCTTGGGCACAGGAAAGCTGTGCTGAGGGGAGAGGAGACAGACCCACTGTTTCCCTTCTTCTCTTAATGTTCCTTGTTTAGCACATTTTTAGAACACCTTTGAAGACCTTTGCAGTTATCACACAATTGTCATGAAGCTGCTCTGAAGGTCCTTCTTAGCCCTGAGTACTCAATCTGCTGTCATTGGTTCACTGTCAGAGTGTGAACGACCAAAGCAGATTAACTGCCCTTCTTTTTTGGTAGGATACAGCTAAAAAACCCCTTATGTGGTGCTATCTGGGGATGGTTTCCTACGCCTTTCTTATGGTGCGGGACCAATTTCAGCATGACTGCTACAGATCAGTATGTACCAGTATCAATGTGTAAGCGGCAATGAAGTCTGAACATGCTGCTGCTGATAGACTTGTTTGCCATGGAGAAAACTGGAAAGAAGGAAGTTGGAAGCAGGGAAACAATAGGCTGGGGAATGCTGATGATTGAGACGAGATGATAAAAACTTACATCAATGTTTCTTGCGTGCAACATTATGTTGAGTTTGCAGATTTGGAAGTTTTGCTGATCATAATATTGCACCCTTCTGTCAAACAAGGGCAGAAGATTTGTCTTAATCTTTGCTACCCACAGCACCAAGCAGTGGGGTCTGGTCCCTGCTCATTCTCTGCAGTGCCCAGAGCTCCTCCATTGATTTATTAACAACTGTCAGTAAAACCTTTCTCTTCTCAGTGCCACGTTTGATTGTAGTTACTCAGAATTTGGATTATGTGCCAGGCAAGCTGTTGATGTAAGACACCCCTGTGCACCTGTCCACTAAGAAGGCTGATCTTATATCGGTCTTTACTTCAGGAAATGGCTGCTACTAACAATTTATTGGGTGCTGACAGTCTGTTCTTCCCTGTCCAAAATACCTCCTCCCTCCAAAGACTGCATACTGAGAAGGGCAGACAGTGCCCTATAAATCATCATCAAATACAGCCATGCTGCGGTGATTCAATATGTGATTCATTTAAGGTTGGGGGGGAGGAGGAGAGATGGGAAAAGATGGGATAAAAGCACGCTTCCTGAAGAATGCGAAGTGTAGATCACAGATTATTTTCAATTAGATTTGCTGGCGTGAGGCTTATGCATGCAGGCAGGAACTGGTCGTCATGTGAACTGTCTGCTTTATTCACTGGAGCAGGGCTTAGATGTCCTTCTCAGGAGCTACTTAAAAAGCAGGTCTGTTTATCTGTAAGGGGAAAAATTATACATGTTGCTCTGCTTTTCAGCCCTAAGGTTATGTCTCTTCTCACCAAGTTCTTGCTAAGCATTTGTTCTTGAATCAAAAGATACTTTCAATTGATGAAAGCAATTAAATGATTTGACAGTGACTGTCTGTGTTAGGTCTGTCCTTAAGGATTTTGGTGCCTCAGAAATTCTACACTGAAGGTTTCTGATGTGTGTCAAAGAACTTGATTTAAACTCCGATTCTGGGCAGGGTGTGTGTGTAATGACACAGGAAAGGAAGCCTGTCTTTCAGTTCTGCTGTCTGAAGAGGTGTTCAGAAGATTCAACAGCTTTTGTCAGAGTTGCTTTTTTGTGTGAATGACTTAAAGGTTCAAAGAGCTGGTTACACGGACCTACGTCTGAGCGCCTGCCCTCCTCGGGAGCATCAGCCCAACCTCTGCCCATGGCGACTGAGTGATCCCCCTGGGAAGTACGCAAGTCCATGGGACCACTGTGAAAGAACCTGCAGAGCACAGGAAGTGCGAGGCTCCAAGTTTGACCCCAAGTTATGTCCTGGGAGTATTTTAACCCAAAGGTGTCCGGTTCTGGACAGATGTGGAAACAAGGTACAACGTTATCAAAGCCTGGGGGCTGTTCTGCTGTGGAAAGCTCTGTTTTCCCACAGAGTAGGAGTTCTTTGCACACCGTGCTGCCATTTACTGGAGGTAAAGTCTTTTAAGAGCATCAGCATGATTTGGGAGTCTCTAGGTTCTGACTGACATATTATAGTTGATATTACTGCTCTTGCTCCTCTGATGGACATTGTCATTCCGAGACAGCAGGACCTGACCTACTTGGAATTGCCACTTTTTCCAACCTGAGATGTTCAAGTTTACCTGTAGTCTGCTGTCTTGGCTTATTTTTATGTGCCAGCCTGAGAGTCAAGGCTCATGGTACCTTTGCTCTCTGTCAGCTTCTGTCTGACCCCTGCACTCATCCCCTTTCTTGTCTGTGGGACATTGGGGATTGTCACATAACAATGTCCCCATGGCAGCTGCTGGACAATTGATCATGCAGACTGATGGGAATGGTAGCTCATCTGGATCCCACTGGGGCTCTGCCTCCTCTGCCTTCTGTGCAATCACCAGGGAGCCAGGGAGTGGATTCCTGCACCTCCGGGGCTATGGCTGAGCTACAGTTCTAGAGTCCAGAAATCCCTCTCCACATTTTGGCCATGCAGGTGCCGTGCAGGTGATGTGTTCAGCATGCCTGGATGGATGGGTGGAGCTTGTCCACAGACTCTGCCAGGGCCCTTCTCTACAGGTGCCAAGCAGGAATCTGCATCTGTGCTTCGGTTTGGATGGAGCTTGAGCTTTCGAAGGGAATCTTTCTACTACCACACAACAGTTCACATCACAGAGCAGTCCTGGACTGCTTTTGGATAAGCCATAACATCTGCACATAAAGCTCTAAACATTGACAGGCATCCTGTTCATGGGTTAGGTTTAGGGCTAGAGTAGATCTCAATGCTTTATTTTCCTAGATCCTCTTGTGTCACTCCACAGTATCTGCTGATGGCAATGGAGGCTTAGGCTGGTCTTAAGGACAGCTTTGGGTTGCAGTAATCCCTAAAGCCTAAGGTTCTTAAAACAGGGTCTATTTTCAGATGTACTCCAAAGCAATGTTGCCTGTCATAAACTGTGAGAAATCTTCACAAAATTAGATGGTAAAAAGATAAAAATCAAGAACTTCCAAATTGTCCTTGCTAAATCAGGATACAGACCTGAATGACTTAGACAGGATTCAGCCCGCCCCTCTCTTGCACCATGTGTGGTATTTCACAGCAGCACATCTATGGTGGTTCTCAGGTTACCAAACCGCAGTGGTAGCACCTGCCCCAAGCTTGGGGCATACAACAGGTACGTTCCTGCAGGGCCAGGGGAATCTCAGCTGCTTTCAGGGAAGCTTTTTCTTGGGAACAGCACATCAAAACATTGCCTTGACCACAGGCACCATTTCGGGCTGGCAGGTTCCTCTATCCTTGAGAGGGCAGCAAGGCTTTAGGGAGGCCGCCTGTCCCCTGAGCCTGCCACCCTTGCATAGAACAAGGGTCATCTTAGCCAGTCTTTCACAAATAGGTGAATGCCCAGCCTCCCAAACTCAGGCCTATATCAGTCATCTCTGGAGTGGAGGGAGCTGAGATTATTCTGTCAGGGAATTGACCAGACTTCCCTGCAGCACTGTGGGGAACCTGTGCAAAACAAACCGGCTGCCTTTGTGGCTGTGGGTGGGCAGGAATCCCCAGCATGAATTGTCCAAAGACTTGCAGCAAGGGAGCAGGCTCCTTCAATTCCAGGCACCAAGAACAACTCTGAAATGGATAGTTTTCATCTATGAGCCACTGGCACATATCAGCTTGGGTTCCTGTCCCAGACCCAGAAGCTTCCTGATAGGGAATTCTAGCAAGCTGTCGAGTACTGCAGCAAACCAGGGAAAGGTCAGGCACTGCTTGTGTTCTTCACCTACACATGGAACGTGTAGCAACAGATTCCAGCTGGAAGTAGGAGCCTTGTGAATTCCCAGCACTCAATATACTTGTCCATACACATTTATTCTCACTAGACTTGGGCTTATGGTCTAATTAGGGTTTGTTAGAAGGTAAATGAACTTCTTAACAGAAAATACAGTTTAAACTGATGAGGGTTTTGTATAAACACACATGTGCATGCACAGAGGTTTCTGTAAGAGTATTACCCAAGTTCTTGCTGTAGAAGCCAATATGAATATCTTTTCTAGTGAATTAGACAAAGGAATGGATTATTTTTCTTTTTATTAATCAAAATATATTTCCAGTCAAATTGATTTGAGTGTCACAGGTTATGAGTATCAAGATAAGGGATGTTAGAAAACCAGGCATTCTGTCTGCAGCCAGAGCCTCAAGATGTGCTTTGTGGACCACTTCTTAGTCTTGTAAAGAACTGTTAAGGTGATGAGGCTGCTGGAGCAGCCCATCCGTAGCTCCAGGAGCATGAGGTGAGCTGTGTTTTGGAGCACTCCTGACGTTAGTACTACTTAAATGACTTTAAAAAGTCGTGAGGTGTCCCTGCACAGTGAGGTCCCTGTGTGCACAGGAGGTGGGACAGGTTTGGAAGCATTCCATGCTCTTATCCTTCTGCACAACCACTCCTGACTCGTGATGTGCCCTTCAGCACTCAGTGAACCAGCGAGCAGGCAAGCCACCAGCTGTTCAAATCGGACCATTACCATTGCTTTACCAGCCCATCCCACAGACCTTTTCCATGTGGGAACAGGAGGGGAGATGGTTTGGGATGGAAGAAGGGGTGGGTCAGTGAGAATGGCTGCTCGCATGTGTTCTACAGAAGAGAAATACTTCTCCTAGGCATGGAGAAAGAAGAAAGGAAGGCAGGAAGGCAGGAAGGAAGGCAGGAAGGAAGGCAGGAAGGCAGGAAGGAAGGCAGGAAGGAAGGAAGGAAGGAAGGAAGGAAGGAAGGAGCTGCTGTTCCTCTGCTAATAGATGAAAGAGTGTGCAGGACTGTTCCTGGGCTGGGAGTGTGACTGCCTGTGCTGATGAACTGCTGGAACAGTCCCTGGCGAGGTTTTGGCTGCGCTGCCCAGTGCTGCCCCAGGTCGTTCTGGAGGAGGGTCTGGCAGCAGCCGTGTTCCCAGGGCTGTCCCCAGGGGCTGTTTGCATCCAGCCTCCCTGTTTTGAAGGGTGAGGGTGTTTACTGGCAGAGACTCCCGCCATTCCCTGCCAGCTGGCCTCCATGCCCAGGAATGTTCCCAGGCACACTTCATTTACTTGTATAGATATAAGCTGATGTTACCAGCTATCATCTGTCCCTGAATCTCACAGCACGGGGCTGGACTGGCTGGGTGCTGCACACAAAGCTTTTGCAGCAGTGCCTTCTGCTGCACAGGGTGTTACGGCTCATGCTGTGCACGTTTGAAACCGGGTCAGGTTGTCTTCACTGAGAACCCCAACACCACCAGCAGCTTTGTCCCAGACATGTTCCTGCTGTAAGGGCTCCAAGCAATGCTGCTTTTGGGACTTCAGCAATGAACCCCCCCTTTATGGTCATGCCTGTCAGTTCATCAGCAGTTCAGGTTGCCTTGCTGCATGTTCTTATTTACTTCTCATTAACATTAAGTTTATTTTGGAATTGTTGCTTTTGAAAGCAGGAATCCCAACCCAAATGAACTGAGTGGAAAATTCACACTGATTCTATACGGATAGGATTGTGCTGCAATTTCCTACCATAGAATCACAAAATGGTTTGGGTTGGAAGGGACCTCTCAGATCATCTAATTCCAACTCCACTGCCATGGGCAGTGACACCGTCCACTATCCCAGGTTGCTCAGAGCCCCATCCAGCCTGGTTTTGGACACTTCCAGGGATGGGGCAGCCACAGCTTCTCTGGGCAACCTGTGTCAGGGCCTCACAGTAAAGAATTTCTTCCCAATATCCAATCTAACCCTAGTCCCTTTCAGTTTGAAGCCATTCCCCCTTGTCCTGTCACTTCAGGGAGTTGTAAAAAGTCCTTCTCCATCTTTTCTGTAGGGTCCCTTCAGGAACTGGAAGGCCACAATCAGGTGACCCGAAGCCTTCTCTTCTCCAGGCTGAACAATCCCATTTTTCTCAGCCTTTCCTCATAGGGGAGGGGCTCCATCCCTCTAATCATCTTGGTGGCCTCTTCAGGACTCTCTCCAACAGAGATGATATCCATCAACCAACTCCCTGTGTTCCTGGTTATTTTATTTTAGATGCATTTCTTGTAGTCTTTCTAGTTATTTTCTTGCAATATCTCTCAGCCTTCCAAGTCCCATTGTAAGATTTTCCTCTTCCTTCTTTGCTGTTCACAGTTCTTTTCCTCTCCTTGTCTCCAATGCATCTCTTTCTGTAAAAAATCTTTGAACTTTTTTTGCTATAGTTACTGAAACTGTATTTGCAGAAGTTTAGAGCAGCACAGATCACAAAACATAACAGGTCTACTGGAAAAACAGAATTTTTGCATGACAGCATCTCCTTTTGGATCAATAGCAGTGAGCCATATGTCAGGGTGTCTAGATGGGTATGATTTCTTCATTAGTGATCTGGAGGAAAATAGAATGTATTTTAGGATTGTCATCTGCGTTCTATTCAAAGACCAGAGGGATGCTTCAAAGACATGATTTACAGTAAGCTGTTAGTCATAGCTGAGACAGTCACCATTTTGTGATGTGGGAGTGATGCTGATATTTTGTGTATTCCTTATTAGGTGTCCGTAATTACACCTTACTGTTGACCTCTGTCTCTAAGCCAAGGCAAACCAGATATTTTGGCTTATTTTAGTATAATTGTTGGATTTAATTTTTAATTTTTGTAACCTGCACAGTGATGTCACCTGCAGATAATGTTGGGGCAGCCTCTTCCCTCAAATGTGGTGGGTTATTTTGGGTAGTTGGAAATAATCACCAAGTCTTGTGTTCTCAGAAGAATTCCTCCGCTTGGCGCAGGTGACTGACGTGCAAATAACAGACCTGGAGTGATTTTGCAGGTATAAAGGAGCAGGGAGTCCTCCCTGGTCTTTAATACTGTCATTTATATAAATGTTGAGAGATTGTGGGTTTGAAGGCAAAGCTGCTGCCTGATTTCTCCCTGAGAGCTGAACATCTGAAATGCTTATGGTATTAAAATGCCTGATTGCTCCTTCTGAGCAAGTTTCACTTGGATCCAAAGTGGCAGTAGTTCAGAACTGTTGCATTGTCCTTGCTTTAAATTCAGATGTTCTATCTATCTATCTATCTATCTATCTAATATATATCTATATATGCCCATTTTGATCCAGTTTTCTAGCCTGACTTGGTGTATGCAGTTCCTCAGTAAAGACAGAAGCAGTTCCAAAACATACTGCAATGCACATCTCTTGTATCTCCTGAAGAGATGCATTTATTCTCCTCTGGACCATCAGCTCCACAGCCAAATTAGCCACCTCTTTGAGAAGAAAAGAGCAATGGCCTGAAGGAAAGTTTTATGGTTTAATGAAACAGTAAGAAAACAAATACAAAGTTCTTAATGAAAGAAATGAAAATGAAAAGCACACAGTAGTCAGTTCTTTATGGTCCATGAATTCCTTTCTCTTGCCCTGCAGAAAGCACATGTGTTCTGCAGTACTTGGGCTGATCCTGTTGGCAGATCTTTCATTCAATGTAATGGCGCAGGATCAGGGATTTGGGAAGGAAACTGGGAATAGAGGAAGTAGATGAGATCTGCTGAGACGTAGATCCAGTCGTCTGCTATCTGCACATAAAATCACTTCTAGCTTTTCAAACCTCCATCTCTGATGGATTTTTTGTCCTCACAGGCCCCCTTGGCCAGCTTTTCTAGTGACTCATCTTGTCCTTTTTTGCCCAAACTGATTCACTGTAGATTCTGCTTTGCTTGAGTCAAAGTTGTTCTTAGCTCACATGGATCTCTTTCCTGCCGGGCATCTCTCTGACCTACACGGTGACAGAGCAACATTCCCTCTGCCTTTCACTGTCAGCCATCACAGCCAAACCCTTCTGTTACCTGGTTGTGCTGGCCTGTCCCAGAATTCCTACTTAGTACGGACACTGGAAGCCACATAAGGTAACACCAATGTTGGTAACGCTTTGGAGACCACCCCAGCACGCTCTGGTGCTGACAGCAAATGTGACACAAGCTATGGTGTCTCACAAATATCAACCAAAACACTGACTATGTATTTCTGTAGATGGCTTTTTGTGTTCAGCATCAGCACTTCAAGGCAGAATCTGTCGGTTTCTGTGGGCAAATTCATCACAGAACACAACAGGATCATGAACTCCAAAGGCTTTTAGAGAGAACTGTGATGTGAATAATTGTCATTACAGCAGCACTTTCAAAATAATAATTTCCAAATGATTTTATAGTTTTGCTACATAAGTCACACAGTACCCAGGTAGGCTCAAATCAAAGTATTTCGGCCTTAGTATGTTTGAGCTAAGCCTTTATGGATGGAAATTTTCATGGGACACGTTTTCTCATGGAAATTTAATTTTCTCCATTTAAAGCTGTATTTCTTGCAGATGAAGTGAGTATGCTTGTTCATTGTGAAGATAACAATACAGCCAATGAATTGCATATGCCTGAGTAAACTCTAAACACACAAGCCTAACATGGAATATAAATCTAAATGTCTTGCACATGCTATGCAAATTCAAGAGTCTTCAATAGGGCCCTGTTTCACCAAGGAGCTGATTCCAGAAAAGTTTGAAAAAGCAGTGGAATAACTTTAACATTATTAACCCACATAAAGACTCCTGAATATAGTACAAAATCACTCATGTTGATATTGGCTCCCCCCTGGAAAGAAAAAGAGATCAAAGTTTTTTTTTCCCCTGAAAATATTAGCCTTGAGTTTGTTTTCAGATCTTTAATGTAAAATTGCATTTACTTTCTATGTTTTCAAGACTGAGGCATTATTGTTACTCCAGTTCAGTAGGCTTTTTATAATCAGTTCTTATGCTCACATTTATTTAGCTCTTTCTGAATGGCAAGAAGATTTTCCCCACAAAAATGGAGGGTCTTTTCAAAGGCAGAAACACCATAAAGAATTGCACTGCTATGATTATTCATAGATTTATTTATAAGGTTAGAGCCCCATAAAATATTCAGAAGTAGTTTAATGGGTAAGTTGACACTGACTTGACATAAATTGCTGCATCCTGATACGTTGTTCATTTTCTGTTCTAGCATATTATACTTTTTAGTGCATTGTAGTATCAGGTTACTCAAACAAGATGAGAACGCTCATTTCAACAACAGTAGGACTAAAGCTGGGGTTTTTTTGAAGAATATTGCACATTGTCTTTTATCGTTACAATTTCAAAATGGTGCCTGTGTATTCTTGTCAAAATACAGAGAATTATAATGCATCTTAATGGGATGTATTTGTTTAATATCTGCAGAGAAAAACCCAAAGTAACCCTCTCTAATGCATCTTGAGTTTCTGCTTTATATCTTTGTTCATCAGGGACCACCCTGACTCTGGGACTTAGTACTAAAACCCTACCAGTCAATGCACTGCTTCACTCCCAGGCAGAGCCTTACATGGGGTGAGGGGGTGTGAAAAAACCCTTTTCCATTCCAGGTTTTCAATCCAGAATTTCTACCTCCTCCACTTCCCAGGAGTGACAATACATTTGGCATAAACAGCTGGCACTGCAAAAATCTGGGTACCCCAGGTCCTGGGTGACACCAGCAGTTCTGTTCACTCTGCTGAGAAGAAATGCTGTAAATTATCCTGGTTCCCCAGAGTCTTGAGAGACAGCTGGGAAACAACTGGATGGTCCATTCTTCACAAGGCTTGAGAACAGAGGGGAAACAGCTCTGTCCAACCCTTGGCTCCTTTTTCCTGCTTAGAAGAACCAAAATAGCTGATGTGGAGGGAATGGTGAGAGCTGGGATGGCTTTGCTCTGTCCTTCGAAGTTAGGACCCTCTCCTTCAGTCCTGGTGTTAGAGGGGAGGTCTTGCCTGAGTGAGGAATGTGGTCCCAAATGAGTTCCTTACTCTAGGATGTTAATTGCTGTTGAGAATATTTACGAACGGTCTTATTTAATGAAGTGATTTGTTGATCCTAAGAAACTGCTTTATCTCATCAAGGCCACAGCACAGGAAATCTAATGTGAAGGTTTGGTCCCAGCAAAGTATGCTTGGCTTGAAGAAAAGAATCACACTTTGGAAAAAAAGGAATACTGGAATGTTAAATTAGTAATGGCTTTTGCAGCTTGTTTGCAGTTTGATCTTTTTATGCTGTAAAAATTATTTCGGTATTTAATTTCTGCGGCTTAATTTGTGCCTTTGCTTGGGTTATTTTTTAAAGAATTTCTTCTGCTTGGAAGAGTTTGTTTCCTACAACAGAAGAATAGTATTACTATAGATGGTTTGCATTTGGCTGCCAGAAGCCCCAGCTGTTGGTAGGAGGATATTCTGCACAAGTGTGTAAATAATGTTGAGACTGTCAGGCTTCCTTGAAACTGCATGAAAACACAGCTTACCTCTCTCAAGCCTCCAGTCCAGGAATGTGATTCTCTGTGTGGTTCCTTGACTTTGATAGGTCTGTTCACACACTCCAGTCAGATAAATGCTTGTGTGCTTGGCTGGATCAGAGTCATGCAGCTGTGTCTGCTGTGGGCTGCAGCTCCTGTGAACCTGCTCAAACAGTCTTTACATGAAGCCTCTTGGCATCGCTGTGGATACGGACACGGGAACTTGGAGCTCAGCGTGTGGTGCCAAGGCCTGGGCAGCCTGTGCTGAGCGTTGGCCACGCATCCTGGCCTCCAGCCAGCTCGGTGAGGTTATGTCGGCACGAGCTATGGGTGCAGCTTCCAGGTGCACTCAGAGAGCTGGGAGTACATGAGGATACTGGTGGGACAGTCACTTTGTACCCTGTCGTGGGGGTGACAGACCTTATCAGCCCCACAGAGGGGCAGAGGAAGAGTGCCCCCTGCTGACATGGTGCTGGTGTCTCCGTGCATTTGTCTCCTGTTTCAGACATCCCTGGGTTTCTCCACACGTGAGCTTGTTAGGATGCATACCTCATCTTACGAAAGGGAAGCTGATGTGTGGAGAAGTGAAATGATTTGCACAGGGTCAGGAATGGTAGAGCTGAAGACTGAATCCAAGTCTCTTGAAACCACGCCAGTACCTCAACCACAAGGCCACCATTCCTTTGGAGAATATTTTCCTTTGACTCTAGCAGCTTTTGCAGCTGGCTGGCTTTGTAGAGCAGATCCAAGGTTGACTGAAGTCAGTGGGAGTCCACTTACTGATTTCCAGCAGGCTTTGGATCAGTCCCATTAGGTGCATTTTTCCTATACACTAGAAAGAACATGCTCCCTTTACCTGTAAAGAACATGCTCCCTTTACCTGTCCCAGTTGTGCGTTAGGGAAGCTGTGGGGCTGGAGATGAGGGTTGTTTGTTTTCCTTTGTAAGGACCCCTGGCAACTCTTTGAAAACACTGAGAGAAACCAAGGTTATTGCTCCCATCTCCCCACTGGAAGTTTCTGCTCCCTCAGAGCACAGCTACATAAACAGCTGATTTGGCATTTAGCACAAGGGAAGGAATGGAAACGCCTGGCAGGGTGGTGGGAATGAGTTATTGGAGGTGATGGGGGAAGGGCCAGAACCCTGGAGCAGAGCTGCTGGTGGTGGAAGAAGCCGTGCTGGATGCTGAATCCACTGTTTCTGTGGCTGCAGCCTCTTTGAAGAGACGGGGACTATCAGATGTGGGTGGGAAGGAATCTCTTGAACTGCTAATAAAATGTTATAACCAGTGTGATCGCTGATCACCCAGTTAACTGACAGCTGTAAGTGAAGATTTCCTTTAGTTCCCCAGGATCAGCACTATCCTCTGCCATTGCCCCAGACTGCAAAAATGTTGGATGGGAATTCGCTGCTGTTTTTACATTCCCATATTTCCCCACCTGAGCTAATACCAAATTTTCTTAGCACACTTGTCTCTGCCCATGAGGAAGTCAATCCTGTTCTTTCTGGAAGCAGTGCCTTCTGTGGCATGGTTTCCTGAGGTTTCCTCTGTGATGGAGGGAGAAGGCTGAGCAGAGCTGAACACAAACCTGATGTGCACCAAAACCCACCAAAACATCAGCTGTATTTCTGTTGACTGTATTTGGCTTTTGTTCTCACCCAAAGACCATTGAAACAGTCAGTTAGACGAGGCTGTCTACTGCAACTGCAGAACTACAGTCTACAACTACATGATGAACTATAGTCATCAACTTTATTTAAAATTGTATACGTGGCCTAAAACAAAAATGTGCTCCTGGCAGGTTTTCTGCCTGTTTGTTGGTCCTGCTGAAGACCCTGAGTCTGGATTCATCCCAGTTTGCATTGGACTCTTAGTTAATTGCTCAAGTTGGAGACCTAATTCCTCTGTGGGCCTGGGAGCCCTCAGTAATGTGTGAAGAAAAAATAGTTACTTCCCGAAAGCAATTCAGAAGTTTAGATGGGATGTAAGTACCTAAAGTCTTCAGTCATTTCTACTGAGTGTAAAGGAAGTTCAGGATAGGGAAACTTCTAATTTAAGCAGTTTAGCAAAGTGCTTGAAGTTAGATGAGATGGATTTGTGTGCTGGTGACCAGTGATTTCTCATGGACCTCACTAGACTTTCATGGAGCTGCTTAACTACAGATATGTTGTTTAATAAGGAAAAGAGAAACCTGTGGGAAAACAAAGAATATCAATAATCACACATACTAACATCTGGCAATAAAGTTTTTGGAAAAAAAAATCAGTACAGCAGCTTGCTGCCTTTGAAACTTAATGCTATTAAAATGTTCAACATGAAGTTTCTATTTTTAAAATAGCAGTTGAAAGAAATGCACGAGATTAATAAGAAGCTAAATTGAAACCACGTTGGCTTATAGGTAACACAGACAAACACCGAGTTAATGGGGAGGGCTGTGTGTGCACTCTAGTTTGGGCCACTGCTTGTTTGGTTTTTATTTTGTCTTTCTTAGAAAGCAGAAGGGGGTAGAAATACCAGCTTGTTAAATCTCTTATTTCCTTTTTTAGGCTGTTGTTCAGTCGAGTTTATTAAGCCTTCTGAAACAGCAGCTTATGGCAAGTTAAGACATCATCTACCACCCCAATACATAGGGAGTTGTTGATACAAACTGTTCTCCAGCAGAAGACAACAGGTCTGCCCATGGAAAAGCCATAAACACAAACAAGGGGATACGTAGCAATCATGTTGGAAACGAAGGTTTGAGTATTGAGCTATTGGCCTGGAAGGGAGAAACCATCTGACACAGGTGTCCAAAAGAGCTGCAGATCTCTGTTGTTGGAGCAGATGCAGCTGAGAATAAACAATTCTTGTCCAGCTAAAAAGCAGGAGAGAGGAGCTGTACCTCCAGGGAAGTGTGTACAAATGCAGATAGAATTTTGTTCCAAGGTGACCACAGTCTCATGTTAATAACCACAGCTGCCAGCCCAGAGGATTTGCTGAACTCAAGTTCTTGATATTAGATTAAAAAAAGGATATTGAGCAGGGAAGTAGAGTACTGGTAGGTTGGGCCCTGGAGAAGAGCTTTGGTTTTGTTGGCACTGTTGTGACCATTTACAGGATGTCAAAATCTGTCCCACTGACTGCAGTGGATTTAGGATGATACATGCCAGCAGCACAGCAGTCCCACATGGCTTTTATTTTCTCCCAGATTATTAATTTTGTTTTAAAGTCTAAAAGGAACGGTCTGGGTGGCAGTAACAGAAGAATGAGCACTAGAGGACCTTGTTAGTAGCCCAAAGGAGACTATGCAGATAGTGGCTTGGTTCATGAATTGTTGGCAGCAGCAGTGAACATTACCAGCAGGCACTGCATGGAGCTGTGGAATAACCTGCTGTAAATAAATGGCACACAATGTCCAGAGAATATTTACGTAAGGGAGACGTCTGTAAAATATTAAAGGAGTAAATGTAGAAAAGAACTAAGAACTCGTTGGAACTGAATGACAAGATAAAGCCAGGAGAATTTTTGCCCCAAGGCACTCAGTCAGCTCCAGCAGTGGCCTCAGTCCCCCTCCGTGCCAATATGACCTCCAGACATGTTTCCCAAAACCAGGTTTCTGGCTATTCCTCTGAGGATGTTTGATTTTCCGTTGAACCCTGCATGTCTCATAACAAGCTCTGGTCTGTTTTGTGGTCATGGTTTGTGTTCTGTGACTCTCGTTTCTTAGATGATGGAGATTGGGATAGAGTCAGTGATGAGAACCTTGGCGAAGGCCACAGATATATGGGGAGGGATCTGCTAGTGTTTAACAACAGAACATTAAAATTTTTCCAGTTTACTGCTATGATTGCTCTGATTTTATATATGAACAAGTTACATAGGTTGCAAAGCTTCAATAACTTAAGCTCTGCAAAACATCCACATGAATGACAGGAACACAGGTGCAAACGTCCCGATGGCAGCATTGTGAAATAAATATTTTTTTTTTCTGGCCAGAGTTGTCCAGTATTAAAGAAAAATAAATAAAAACCTCACTATTTTGAATGTTAGAGGAAGAAACCCCAATTTTTTCTCATTGAGCAGATACCCCATTTTCACAGACACCGACCTGTTTACTCAAGCAGTTTGGGGTCTTGAAGTTATTGTTTAGGTGTTACATGTTATTGGTAAAACTGGTTGGAAAGTAGAACTTTCTCTATTAAAACAAAATTTGAAGTTTCCAAATGAGTTTGCACACCCCAACGGGAGATCAGGCACTCACTGAGGTCAGAGTGAGTTGGGCACTCACTGTGTAGGGAATATTCTGAGAAGTTTTACTTTGGAATCGTCAAAACATTTTGATTCTGAAATTTGAAAATATGACGTTTGATAGCAGTGATTTTCTATTATCATATCGTAAAGTGTAACAGTGTAATGCTCACTGGGGTATAACAGTCTGCACACATGGTATGTATTAACATTTGTTTTCATGTAGCGTATGTATGAGTTGAAACAATGAAATGCAGTGATATGGTGAGAATAAAACATATGAGTCAAGATTAGCTTGGAAAGTTTAAAACACTGAGCTGTAAAACAATTTGGTTTCACAAAAAACGGTCTTTATTATGTAAAAACTACTACATCAAACTGCTCCTAGCTTTCAAACAAGTTTCATTATTTTAAGTGAAACCAGCGATGCCCAACAATTTCCATTGTGGCAGCCTCTAATGCTGTTAAACTCTTACCATGCGTGCTGAAATCATCCACACTGAGGGCTGCTGCAGGCTGGGTTCCCTTAGAAAAGATCAGCAGAAATGCTTCAGCAGTTTCTGAGGCTGAGTATGGGGAAGAATACATTATTTTGCTTACATTAAAACACTACAGCTGTTTCAGAGAAAAGTATTAAAAAGGGTACTGGGATGGTTTTTTTGCCTCCCAAGCGTCTGCCCTGGTTTAGCCAAGGTGTGAACTCGTGTCATGTTCACACATTCTCTGTGTAGCTCAGCAGCTCTGTCAGCTTAAGGAGGAATTGGTGGAACCAGGGACTCGTGTCTGGTTTTTTGTTTCACATTTGCTGCTCAAATACATAGGCAAGGTTTGGAAGGAACAGTAGCTTCAAGTACTTTGTGTTCTTGATTGGTCTAATTAGGTAATCGTGCCTTTCTAGGAAGGGCAAACCAGCTGATCTGCAGAAAAGTCGGTTTGGTACACGGAACATCTGCTGTTCTTCCTCTTCTGCCTTCAACCTCAAGTCCACGTTTTGAGGCAGGCGCGGTGAGACGATGCTCTCCGTGCCAAAGCAGAGCCCGGGGTGCCAGAGATCTAATCAGGTGGTGACACCAAGGACTGGCAGAGATGCTTGTGAACATGGAAAAAGTAGTTCTCCTGGCTCTCCCAGACAAGTGACTGGCCAGAAGCAAGGTTTCAATTATAAGCAAGGCTAAGGTACATTTGTGTTAATGACAAATCTGTCAGCTGAGGTGCAGCTACTCCAAGAATACATGTGATGGGATTATGTGCGTGTTGCTAATTCATTTGACATAGCTGCTCACTTGAGTTTGGTTAATTAAGATGGATGATCCCTTTTGGCTGGGAAGTGGCATCACTGAACCCAAATTTCTGCTAGAAGTGTAAGACGTGATTCCTGGGCTGCCGGGTGTCAGGAGTCACCTCAGAGCACCCGGCTGGGGTCTGTGAAGGAAGGGTGGGCGGCAAAGTGCAGGTTGTCACTGCTAACATGGAACGGGGTGGGTTGTCCGCCCTGCTCCATGAAAATCTTCAGGACCCGTTTGCAGAGGGTCCCGTCTCATTGTTTTGGAACAGCAGCGCTGCTGTTCCTTGTCTGGCTCTGGGTGCCTGGGCATCGGTCTCCTTGTGAGGAGAGGAGGGGGTTCTCCGAAGCTGTGAGGAGAGATGGGGGGCTCCTCCCGGAGGCTGTGAGGAGAGGAGGGGGCTGCCCAGGTTGTGAAGAGAGGAGTGGGATCCTCCCGGAGGCTGGGAGGAGAGGAGGGAGCTGCCCAAGTTGTGAAGAGAGGAGTGGGATCCTCCCTGAGGTTGTGAGGAGAGGAGGGGCCTGCCCAGGTTGTGAAGAGAGGAGGGGGATCCTCCCTGAGGCTGTGAGGAGAGGAGAGGGATCGTCCCCGAGGCTGTGAGGAGAGGCGGGGGATCCTCCCCGAGGCTGTGAGGAGAGGAGGGGCTGCCCAGGTTGTGAAGAGAGGAGTGGGATCCTCCCTGAGGTTGTGAGGAGAGGAGGGGCCTGCCCAGGTTGTGAAGAGAGGAGGGGGATCCTCCCTGAGGCTGTGAGGAGAGGAGAGGGATCGTCCCCGAGGCTGTGAGGAGAGGAGGGGGATCCTCCCCGAGGCTGTGAGGAGAGGAGGGGCTGCCCAGGTTGTGAAGAGAGGAGTGGGATCCTCCCTGAGGTTGTGAGGAGAGGAGGGGCCTGCCCAGGTTGTGAAGAGAGGAGGGGGATCCTCCCTGAGGCTGTGAGGAGAGGAGAGGGATCGTCCCCGAGGCTGTGAGGAGAGGAGGGGGATCCTCCCCGAGGCTGTGAGGAGAGGAGGGGCTGCCCAGGTTGTGAAGAGAGGAGTGGGATCCTCCCTGAGGTTGTGAGGAGAGGAGGGGCCTGCCCAGGTTGTGAAGAGAGGAGGGGGATCCTCCCTGAGGCTGTGAGGAGAGGAGAGGGATCGTCCCCGAGGCTGTGAGGAGAGGAGGGGGATCCTCCCCGAGGCTGTGAGGAGAGGAGGGGCTGCCCAGGTTGTGAAGAGAGGAGTGGGATCCTCCCTGAGGTTGTGAGGAGAGGAGGGGCCTGCCCAGGTTGTGAAGAGAGGAGGGGGATCCTCCCTGAGGCTGTGAGGAGAGGAGAGGGATCGTCCCCGAGGCTGTGAGGAGAGGAGGGGGATCCTCCCCGAGGCTGTGAGGAGAGGAGGGGCTGCCCAGGTTGTGAAGAGAGGAGTGGGATCCTCCCTGAGGTTGTGAGGAGAGGAGGGGCCTGCCCAGGTTGTGAAGAGAGGAGGGGGATCCTCCCTGAGGCTGTGAGGAGAGGAGAGGGATCGTCCCCGAGGCTGTGAGGAGAGGAGGGGGATCCTCCCCGAGGCTGTGAGGAGAGGAGGGGCTGCCCAGGTTGTGAAGAGAGGAGTGGGATCCTCCCTGAGGTTGTGAGGAGAGGAGGGGCCTGCCCAGGTTGTGAAGAGAGGAGGGGGATCCTCCCTGAGGCTGTGAGGAGAGGAGAGGGATCGTCCCCGAGGCTGTGAGGAGAGGAGGGGGATCCTCCCCGAGGCTGTGAGGAGAGGAGGGGCTGCCCAGGTTGTGAAGAGAGGAGTGGGATCCTCCCTGAGGTTGTGAGGAGAGGAGGGGCCTGCCCAGGTTGTGAAGAGAGGAGGGGGATCCTCCCTGAGGCTGTGAGGAGAGGAGAGGGATCGTCCCCGAGGCTGTGAGGAGAGGAGGGGGATCCTCCCCGAGGCTGTGAGGAGAGGAGGGGCTGCCCAGGTTGTGAAGAGAGGAGTGGGATCCTCCCTGAGGTTGTGAAGAGAGGAGGGGGATCCTCCCCGAGGTTGTGAGGAGAGGAGGGGCCTGCCCAGGTTGTGAAGAGAGGAGTGGGATCCTCCCTGAGGTTGTGAGGAGAGGAGTGGGATCCTCCCCGAGGCTGTGAGGAGAGGAGGGGGCTGCCCAGGTTGTGAAGAGAGGAGTGGGATCCTCCCCGAGGCTGTGAGGAGAGGGGGCGGGGGGGCCGCTGCGCGGGCTTTGAGGAGACGAGGGAGCTCCCTGAGGCTGTGAGAGGAGGAAGGGACCCCCCCGGATGGGAGTGGAGAAGGGGCTCCCTGAGGCTGTGAGAAGAGGAGGGAGCTCTCTGAAGAGTGTGAGGAGAGACTGGGGGCTCTTCCCTGAGTTTGTGAGGAGAGGAAGGGGCTGGTTTGAGGCTGTGAGGAGAGAAGGGGGCTCTCGGAAGCTGTGAGGGGAGGCAGGGGCTGCTCCCGCCGGGCACAGCCAGCTCCGGCAGCCCCACCCCAGAGCTCACCTGAGTGCAGCATATACACTGAAGTAACAATATCTGAAGGACTTCTAATGAATTCCTGCATTTTTTTGCAAATTATTGAAATTCCCTCTTTCAAAAAGGTAATAATATTTTGTTTGGTTTATTTCTATTAATAATTTTTACTTAAACAGGCATCAATAGTCAGATATTCGCTGTGAGTTCTTTTTCCTGAAACCTTGTATCTTCCACCCGGAGTGTCTTGTGGGAATCTCAGTGCCATCCAAGCACAAGCTCCTGTCTATAATTCAGCTTCATGAAGGAAGGACAAGCTCAGCTCTCATTTGTTTGCACACATCAGGGCTAACTTTCTCCCTTGGGCTCCTACATTGTCCCAAGGGACCTGCCACTCCTGCCCAGGCTCTACATGTGGCGTGGAATGTAACCTGGTGTCCAGGGCAGACTGCTAATTACAGCTTTAATTTTATTGTGTTTAGGAGGAGACAGATATCCAACCTTTCCTTGCTTATAAGTATGGATCTGAAGAAAGGCAGATAAGGTGTGCTGACAGATGGGACGGCCCGATGGCAAATTGCCCATCTGGTGAGTAAAAGCTGCGACTGATGAGCCCCATGAAAGGGTGACTGTTACTAGAACAATACATGTGGATAGATGGAACTGTATATCTACATATATATTACACACACACGTATATGCATTTGTTTCTGTGTGGTGTTAACAGCATCAGTTCCAAAAGCGGTTTAGAAAAGAAGAAAACGTGTGTTTTACATTATTCCTGTGTATACACTTTCTTACCTAATACATTCTTCATTTCCTCTGGGGCCTTCTTAAAGAAGTTACTGATGTATAAGCAGTGCAACTTGTAAGAAACCAATGGGAATCTGAATAGTGTCTTGCAATGCCTAATTTTGGTGATAAGTTAAAAACCCCTGCACTTTGTGGCTCCGAAATGGCCTGTTATTTTACAAGAAGTGAACTGTTATTTTACAATGAGAAAATATATGCAAGGGTCTGCACTTAGCTGTAAATACTGAAAAAATTATTTTAATTTTGAAAATGGTAAGCTGTGGTTTTGTTACTTGCAAATTGCTGCAGCTCCATAGCTTTGAAAGGGGGAACAGCTGATTTATATCAGTTGAAAATCTCTTTCTGAGTGCTTGATGTTTTATTCAGAATTCTTGGATCACAGTCCATTAGAAATCACTGTGGTGGATTTACCATAAATATTCAGGTTCTGTGGTGCATTATTCCTTGAATAATCCCATTAATTTCAGAGGCTTGAAAGTACTCAAGAGGACAGATGCCCCTGGAAAGAGGAAATGCTGATCAGCCTTGAACTATGGTTATGGGGAGTATCACCACAGCCTTCTTTCCAGTGTGGTGATGAACTGAGCTGCTGTAGCACCAGCTCTGCTCCTGGTTCTGTGTGCTATTGTTTGCCAATGGTGTTGGGTTCAATACAGCACCTCTTGGGATGGGTAGGAGCCTTTCCACTGACTTCATCAGGCACTGGGTGTTCAGGAATCTTGAATGAAATCAAATGGCAACTATTAATGTAGCCTGGCCTTCTTCCAGCTTTAGTTATTGCCTGTGGTGCTTATACAACCTGCTTGGTACATAATTTTCTCTCATTTCATAAAACAGAGAATGACTCAGAGCCGTGCTATGGCACTTGGTATTGTTTGTATGTTGTCACTTGTCTTTTTT
The DNA here is from genome assembly GCA_013397775.1 of Eulacestoma nigropectus. Lineage (NCBI taxonomy): Eukaryota > Metazoa > Chordata > Aves > Passeriformes > Eulacestoma > Eulacestoma nigropectus. The sequence goes on from VZTE01000062.1 coordinate 133,010, forward strand.
TTGAAAGGAGCTAAATCCAACAGCCACCCAGTCACTGACCCTTTCTATATGATTTTGTGTACCCAAAGGCTGCCTGTTACCTTTATATGACTGACCGAAATGATTATGAAAGTTCAAATCCTTGTTTGTACTCTCTTAAAATGCCCATTTTTCAAAACTGGGACAGATGTTTGGTGCTGTTGGAAGAAAAATCCTGCAAAACCTGGAGCAAGGTAAGGTCCAGTTTTGGTACTGTTGATGTTTCAGAAATGGAGCTGCTTTAAATATTTCCAATTTTAAGATGCTGTTAGTCTTTTTAAATATAAATTTTGGGCAAAGGAAAAAAGAAATAAAGGAAATAACTGCAAAAAATATTTCCATTAAGTAGTTTACACATTTCTGCACTCATAAGATTTGAAGAGGGGAGGCACAGTTGATCGGGAGCAACCAAGTGTCACAGGCACATGAGTTTGGTATCGTAGATGCTGAGTGTGTTTCTGCACTGGTGACTGAAGAAGGCAAGACGTCCACCATCTGGAGTTTGGTAGCTCTCATCACACCAGGACTTTGCTCCCATTTCTCTCCATTTCCGCCAGCAGTTTGTCCTGCTTGCTGAGTTTTTCCCCTCAGGTTATTTGAGGGAAACAGGTGTTTCCCAGGAAGCCTCAGTGCTCACAGCTCTAATCACTGTCTCTGGCAAATGGATCCTTTGTGCTGTCTGGAGGATTAATAGAGGGTTAGGTGCTTAAAAAAATAAACACTGAGTGCAAACAGTGGGAAGGAGTAAAGCTACGTGTGGCTGATGAGCGAGGTGATGTCATTTGTTTAGCAGAGGTGATACAGCAGTCAGAGATGCCATGAGGGGAAGGCTCCTTTGAAGGAAATGGGAGTTGTGAGGCAAACCACAGAGGAGCTGTTAGTGGCCAATGGGAAAAGGTTGTTGGGTTTGAAGCCTTGGAGCTCAGGTGCGGTGCAAGAGAATAGGGGCTCATTGTTAAGGCAAGGATCAGCGATCCCTTTTGTTCCTTCCCCTGCCCCCTCCTCCTCTGGCACTACAATAATAATGTCTTGTCACTCCTAAGACGTGCTGGCACAGATCGTGTTCACTGATGGATGTTCGGTCAATGGACGTACTAAAATGGTTTGTTTCTGTTGATGTATGTCTTTGTAGGCTCCTCTAATGGGAGTGTAAATAAATGAACCCTTCAGCAGGGATTGCTTTCGCTGCAGTCCAGTTTAACCTCTGAGTGCCTCGCTGCCAGGAGTCACTCCAAATGCTTTACTCTACCTTACATTGCTTCTGCCTTTTTCTGGAGTTTCGTGTATTCCCTTTGCTGTCCAAGAGCACAGGCAATTTGCTATATGTGGATGCAATTAATTTTTTATTATGAGTATTTAGTAAAACAAGGCTGCAAAATTAGGATGGGCAGTCAAGAAAGGTAAGGTCCTAATGTCCACTAAGACAGTTCAAAAAAGTTCTCATTATTTCCCTGGGAACTGTGGAGGTGAGGACAAGCTCTTGAGATTAATTTCTTTAAAGTTTTGTGCAAGACCTGGTTTGTATGAGGCTGTGGATCATAGAACTGGAACTTTTGTCCTGTGGCCAGTTCTCACAAGTACATAAATACTAGAGTGGTACTTTTCCTCAAGACAATGGAACTCAAAGGCATCTTCAAAGAATGCCCAGAATGAGTGTATTATAGTGATAAACCAAAAATAACTTTTACAGAGAAGATAGGCCCTAATGTATTTATTCTCTAGAGATTTTTTCACCGTAAGTGTATGGGAATGAGATTTTTGAAAGGAGGTCAGCATAGTTTTCACAGCTCTGTTCTAGAGCTTGAAGTGCTCATACTTGGCACAGTTTGCCTACACTGGAAGTGCCATATTCCATTATCCTCCATTTAAAGAACCATTTAACCATCACTGACCAAACCCCATTTCTTCAAGTCTCCACTTAAAAAGGCTTCTCCAGAGAAACTTTTACACCAGCAGTAAAGAGCTTCTGGTGAAGATGGGAATGGAAGATAACAGGCCTAGTGCTGTCAGTGTAATTTCAGTTGTTATTTGGAAAAATTACAAAACCAGTTGCAGTTTTCACTCCATTTCCATGACAGATCAGCCAGGGAACAGGACATGCTTGCACAGAGAGAATATGTCACACAGCTACAGCAATGCTCACCAAGTGCAAAGATCTGATATGATCCGTGTAACCTCCTAACAAGTCGTGTGTTGGGACAACGTTCTGTCGTGTCATATATCTGCAGCAAAAACAATTAAAAGCAGCCCTCTCCCACGTCAGCCTCTGGCATGTAGGAGATACAAATGCCAGATTTTGCCAGGAGACCCAACTATTGACAGAGATCATCCCTTCCTGAAATGCTTTTGCTAATTCTTGTCTATTCTATCTGGAGTTTTCAATGCAAATGTACTCACTGAGGGAGAAAATCCTCTTTTTCAAATATGCTATTTATTTTCCAGCCTTTGTGTTTGCTGACCCTGCTAATAAAGTGCTATTTAAAAGCTGCATTCTAGAATGGGGAACATTGTCCCTCCACGCCTTCTCTTATGTGTTTATTGTAGTGAAAATGTAAGGACTTCATTGGAAGGTTGGCCATGAGGACACTGGAACAGAGCATCCAGTATCTCCATATCATTCCTTCATTATTTATGGTTGCAGCCTAGTAACATGCAGCACCAGATGTGAGTAAGAAGAAGAAGGGGTGCAAAAGAGAACTTCAAATGACTGTGATGAATAGTTGAAAGTGAACAGAGGGGCTTTTAAGGCTCCTTTAAAGAAAGCCTAATGCTCTGCTTCCCTAAGCAGCAGGCTACTGATGATGGAAAAGTCACAGACATACCTGCAGAGATTTGGGAAGCTCTTGTTTCAGTAGGTCTTTATGGCAGCTAAAAAAATAGAATTCCTGTGCTCCTGCCAACTAGGTTGGTGTGTCCAGCTTGCTTTTCTCCTTTCCATTTTGTTCTGTAAGGACAATATGCAATGACTTGGACAGTGCTGAAATCCAAATTGTGTCTATCCTTATTTAGCCACCCTTCCCAAGACCAGATCCTGCTTGTGTCTGGTGCTTTTCCATACTTGAGCAGTGCCATGTTGAGGACTGCTGTTTCCTGGCTGCATTTCTGGTTCTGATGGTGGCATGAAATGCCACACCCTGCAAGTTCTGAATCTTCTTTGCCTTATTAAAACAAGTGGTGACATTTTCTCTGACAGGCACAGCCTGCAGTTCCCTAACGGCACCCTGGAAATCCAACATTAGTATAAATCAGGAATGAAGAGCCTTCTGTCCTCTTCCTGCATCACCCTGTTTTATAACAAGCTTTCTAAAATATTCTGAATTCAGACTAAAAATTACTGGCTTTTCCAACCAACAAACTCCTTGATTAATTTCTTATTTCCTTTTTTGGTAACATGATTTGAAAAATATAGCAAAAATGTCACAGATGCAAAGGGGTTTTTTAAGGAATTCTTGAAGCTTTTAAGTGAGTCTGTTGCTTGAGCACAGCTAAAATTGTTTAGAGTGGAATCAAACAGCCTTTGTGTACTCGGGGCTCTGTGGGATCACATCTCCCAGGGGGATGCAGTGTGTGGATGCCAGCGTTCAGCTGACACTGAGCTACTGCTTCGAGCTGTCCCCCCATGGGCTTTTCCCCTTGTGCCACTTCCGCTGCCTCCATGGTGGTGGGTGTGCTTCAGGATGAGCCCTGAGCATGGCTGAATCCTGGAGGTGAGGGGGAAGGGGGTCACTGGGAGCCTGTGGGTGTTACAGCATGCGGGCAGCGAGGCACGTAAAACACGGTGGGTACAACCACCTTGAGCAGCAGCGCTGCCTTAACTGAGCATTTCCTTGGCTTGTGCCGATTGCACTGATAGAACGTGCCCTCAAAGAGCTTCAGCTCCTGAGTTAACACAGTTCTTGTGGGGGTGAACTCATTGCCAGAGCAGACCACACCTCTTCGCACAGGCCTTTAGGAAAGGGTAAAGCAAATAAGCGCCGTGGTGCCGAAATCAGAGCGACGGCTGATGGAGCCCCGATGGGGAGAACAGCCAAACAGCCTGAATGGAATGTCAGTAAGCATGGAAGTTAAAAATACACATCTCAGACCTTGAGGACACTCTAGGGACTAAGAAGCTATATTGATACTAGACTTCAAAAGTTCCAAATAAACAGCAGGATTTTCTCAATGCACAGAAGTACATACTTGTGATGTCAGAGCAATGTTATTTCTGCACTGCAAATCTCAAGGCAGATGCCTTAAAAGCCAGTCCAGATAAGTTGCAACTTATTTAATTTACATTTATAATTGCTCTTATTTTATTTTTGTGTGTCTTAGAAACTTAGTTTTAGGTTCATACTGTGAATGTCAAATTTACATCTTTCTGAAGATAACATTACTCTCTTTAGGGGAGAGAGCATGGCTTGTGTGAGAGAGAGTGCTCTTTCAGAGCATTAACATTCATTCTATGGTAGATGACCTTGGGCAAGTAAAGTAGAAATGATTACGTTGATTTGCTTTGGGAGACACTTATCCACAGATGAAAAATGCCAGCGAAGAATGAGCCTCTAAAGCCAGACATTTCCTGAATGCTCCTCATTCTAAGTGTTTGGAAGACCAACATGTCCCTTGTCCCAGTGCAGGTGGCTCCGAGTTCCCAACTGCCGGGTAGGCTTTGTCTCTTTACTACAGACAAATGAGAACTGCAGATGGCATTGCCTGGATGGAAATTGCTGAAAATAGCTGTAATTCTGGTTTTTTAATCTGTGTTACACCCCGGAGTTGCTTTTGTGGATGTATTTTAACTCACTTAGATTTGTCTAGGACAACTTGGAAAGACTGCAGTGTATGGACAAAATGGTTTATATTTGTGTCCTTTTGGTCTAATAGCAAAGCTCAGATAGAACCAAAGGCATGACAAACACCATAAAAGAAAATCAAGTGTATAGATTTTTTAATAGTAGACAGAGCCTGTGGAATACTTTTCCGTGATATAAAATCCTTGAATAAGGGTTGTAGGCTGAATTAATCAATGACTGTAGCCTATGTGTAGATCAGTGGTGAATTATAACAGCACTCTCAGAGGTAAAAACCCCAAGCACTTATCTAGAGGAAACTGAAGAGGTTGTTGTGTATTTTTGATAAATGCCAGCCTCCTAACAGGGAGCCAAATCACGTGTTTTTATGAGTTTGTGAGAGTGGCAGTTGGCTGCTGCTGGAAGAACAACCACACTCATGGCAGTACAGTTTAGGCATAGGTTGATCTGAATTAAAATACTGATCTGCATGGCTTCATGCAAAAGCTTAATTCTGAGAACATGACACTCCTGTTCTACACATGCAGGGAGCAGCGTTCTCCTTGTGTGATTGTTTCAGTGTAAAAGGGAACAGCCATGTCTACAGGAGGAGGACAAGACCACTTCAGCACATTACATTTGAGAGGACACCTCGGTCCCCAGAGCATGAAGAAAAATGTCTTGTATAACCTGATGTGCATTTTTAATACAACCAAACTCTTTGCATGAGGATGAAGCTCAGAAATATTGCTGAGCTTTTCCGTATGCGTCCCACCTTGCGAGCTCCCTTAGTTAATCTCATCTCTGTGTTCAGTAGGATGTGAGGGCTCTGAAGTGCTCTGTAGCACTAAGGAGAGCTGCTTTTAGAGCTGGATTTGAGCTCTATTATTGAGAACTCAGAGGGCTGGGCACTACAAAGTGGGACACTTGAAAGCCAGGTGCTCGGTAGAGGGAAAGTGCTCCATGAGCAAGAAGTGAGATTATAAATTAGAGTTCAGCTCAGCACGTTTGAAGCCACATAAATAGCTTAGGGGTTTGTAAAAGAACACCCTCAAGGATTCAGAATTACAGCCAAAGAGAAGGGAAAACATAATGCTTTAGTACCGTGTGATTTATGCACCAAATAAGTTTGAATTAGTCACTAATGTGAAGTGGGTTTGGAAAGATTAATAACCCTTACCCAGCACTTATTGTATGATGATCAGCCATAAATCTTTGAGCGAAGCAGGAAGTAGCCAAATCCTTTCTCTCTGGAGATGGGCAGTGCTTGTGCCGTTGTTCAGGGGCTGCCCACTTTGAATTCTGTTCTTTTTCTTGGGGTGAGGCTATGGGTTGCTCATGGCAACTTGGGCATTTCCAGTTGGCTCAGAAGATACGTGCTGCAGATGGGCCTGGAAAGGAATGGGATAACTGTGTGGAATTGGGAACTCCCGTTTGCCTGGCTCATACCATTAGCAGTGTACAATTCACTCATTGGAACGGGCACTTTTGCCCAGAGAGGGCATAGAAAAGGTGTGAAAATGCTGTAGGTTGCAAACTCTACATTGTTGCTGTTCATGGTCTGACTATTTTGGTCCTGAAAGACTTTTAAGATCTTTTTCCTACTTGTTGTGGTTGTTTGAAGTGGAAAACTTTCCATTAAGGCTAAAAATCCCGTTCTAGTTGATGCTTTGCCCATTTGTATTTGTGCCAAAACCAGTATGACTTTTGATTTCTTCTGAGCATCTGTCAGCTGGTGACCCACCACACCTTCTCTTGTGTGGCCTATATAAACCAGTGCCGACCGAAGCTTCAAAGAGTGACTTCCCTCCCTGTAGGACTCTACCTCACACTTATTTCCAATAAATTGCCATCCTCTCAATTTTCCACAAGCAACATGTAATTGAGCAGTAACCTCAGTGTATGAAAATCTGTGTGGCAGATGAAAAAAACATCATTAGACTGGAGGCAGCTGGAGTGCGGTCATGGAGTGTAAAGAGCTCAGCTCCCATAGAATCTCTTTCGTGGATATTTAGAGTTTAGGAGAAAAAAACTGTTTGATGGGGGTGAAATTCTTATCAACCTGGAAAAGAGGGAGAGCTGTTTGAGGAAACAACTTGTTGAGGAGATCTGGCTAGATCAGCCAACTGTGAACCCCCTGTAATTCCATCTGGACAGCCAAATTTGCTTAGGTTGTTGAGGGCGATATGTCCCAGAAGATGCGCTGTCCGTAGGACACAGGGACTCCTCTGCGTGGCAGAACAGGCTGCTGCTGTGTTATAAAAGGTATCTTTTGTTTCCTGCTGCCTTTATTATTTTAAATGAGTGTTTGGCATTGTTGTGTTACCTGAAGTTACTCAGCTGATGTTTACAGCAACTTTTTGCTGCAAACTTGCTGGACAAGATGTAGTTGTTCTGCATAAAACATCCTGGTGCGCTGAAGCACAAGGCTGTGATGGACCTACGCTCAGCACTTGTTCTATCAGTCCATCCTTAGAAATGTCCAAGCCTTCCCTTCCCTGAGAGTTCATCAAGGATGTTGTGGTTGCTGGGAAGCCATGAGTGGGGATTAGAATTGATACCTGCTCTTTTCAACTTAGCTGAACAGGTCTAGAGAGCCAAAGTAGTTCCTAAACCAAGAGTCACATGTGTGCCACCACAACTGTTGTCCAGAGAAGTTGTTCCATGTGGCTCTTTTCCCTTTTCTAATGTGGGAACATTGCCTGCTTGCTTCCAAGAGGACCTTGGAACGAGCTGGAATATCCACATGAAAATCAAGTGAGAAGCCTCTTAGTTTAGGCTTACCTTTTCCAAGTTGACATGGAAGCACGTGCAAAGCTGATCGGTGGATCTTTTCAAGAGTAGGCTCCTGGCAATACTTTTGGGAATGATGATTGTGGAACCAGAACCATAAAAGGCATTAAAATACTCTTCCTAAGCACACTTCCCCTGTGCGCATCTGTGGAATGTGATTTTGAAATGCCTCAAATTCACACTCACACAGAATCTGTCACCGTTCCCTGTGACCTTGATCAGGAGCATTTCTCTTAATGCCTGTTATGCTTCCAGATAAGCAGAGCACCTCCCATTGACCCATGCAGGTCATTATCCTCTTCCCCTTTATCAGGAATCCTTCAGCCAATTAATCACACACTGCTCTGCAATCTTGAGGCTCAATTATGCCTGGACAAGTGTTGCTCAGCTGTTCCTCCTGCTACAGATGTGACATATCCTGAGATTAGCTCAGATTCATAGAAGTCACTGATTCCATATCAGGCGCTAAGAAAAGCAGGGCCGTCTGGGAGGGAAGTGACACCATCTTGGAAGCATTTTATCACAAAGTAAGTGGAGATGTCTGAAGAATCCTGCTTGCCACCACCACATCACAGCAAGTCCTTCTCACTGGCGGTTGCCTCTCAGCCTGAGACAATTTACCAGTATTTTCTAGATGGAGATGTCAGCAGACTAATAAACTGTTAGTAGTGCACCGATGACAGACAGTAGCTAGTTCTCCTTGGGGATAGTAGATAGCTTAACTTGGAATCCCTGTGAAAACCTGTTTTCTCCTCTTTTGTGAAAATCTGTTTTATGCATATCAAATAGCTTCTGGTTTTATTTTCATTTTCCTATTGTTACCATTTGCTTGGGATACTCCATCATGGACATGTGCGTGTGAAATAGTTTGGTAGTATTTTTGATTAGTCTAAAAATTCTGCCTTAGGTTTTTTGTTTTAGTTGTTGGTTGTTTTGGTTTTTTTCAGTAGCCATGGCTTGACACAATTATTTTAGAGGGCCTGGGTCAGAGTACATTATGTGGTCCCCAGAAGTGCTATGGGGCACCCACTGAAACTATGAGCAAGATGTGCCTAATCTTGGCAGTGTGATTCTGTGTTTGTGAGGTTGTTCTTTGTAACCATTTTCAGCTACACAGAAGCTCAGACAAACATTTAGTAGAGATGCTTGCAATTCTATAAAATTGTGTTGTCCTCTTTAAAAAAATGGCCTTCTGCTTTCTATAAGGAGACCTTGTTAAAAAGAAATTCTGAGTTTTGAATATTTACTTGAGGTTCCTCCTGTTTTTATTTTTAAAAAGCTCTTTTTTGAACAAGATAACCAGATGTTGAATATGTAATTGTTTACTATAGAAAATAGTAAACTCTGAAGAATAACTAACCTTTATCACTTTCAGGCTTCAAATAAATTCTCTTAGAAACCCCTGTGGAATGAAGGCATTTGCATTTCCTCTGTGGATGGTGCCACAGAGAGTCAGGGAGCAGATAGGATCTGCTTCTGCACCCTGCCCCTGGCTGGGGGCTCTTGGCACGCTGGTGTGAATGCAGGATACACAGGCAAGTTAGATAGGATTTGGAGCTGTGGAAGAACAACTGGATTTAGCTGGGGCTGAGGCAGCTGTGAGCACACAGCAGGACTGTATGTTAGCTCACAGGGCTGAGCTGGAAAACTTGTCTTAAAACACCCAGATATTCTGCCTCTCGTTTTCTGCTGGCAGAGCCACTGCTGTAACTTCTCACATTGGTGTCTCAATTTGCAGTCTAGACCAAGGCTGTGTGAGGGTCAGATACTGCACCAAGCAGAACCACGAGAGCCTATTTTGTAACAAGTTACTGCTCACCAGTCAAGGGAAAAGTGAATTGTGTTATTCGAGGTTGGCACAGCTAAAAGCCATTTTGAATGGCCTTTATGAGTCAGTTTCTCACACACAAGTTCTCACTGATGGGTAGGTTCAGGTTGTGGATGAGTCCAACTGTGCTAAGACACTGAAAAAGGATTTTTTCTTACAAAAGTGTCTGCAATCTAAGTGTAGGGCTACAGGAGTCTGATGTGATAGATTTGTTGCTGAAAAAGTTATATTTGCATCTTATCAAAAAGATACAGAAAATGGAGACTGTGTAAACGTGTGTGTAGAAAGGGTACTTGACTTGAAACTTGTTGTATTTTATTTTAATTCTCAAAATGATGAGGTAATGTTTGGGCTTGGCTGATTGTCCAACGGCAAATACTGCAGATGTATCTATTTTTTGCAACACAGCTATTTGATTTATAATACTTCTATTATTTTGGCTGACCACACTGAGGAGAATATAAACTGCCTCTGTTTCTGTAGCTCAGAGCGCTCCAACCGTCCCCCTCTCACATATTAAAAATAATTAAAAGGGAACCTTAAACTCAAACACATCTCAGAAAAACCCAAAGAGAGGTGGTCTCGTCTTTAAGATGAAAAAAAGGATTAAACTGGAAGGAACTGAAGTTATTTTGGTGTTTTATAAATAATCTTCCAATTTCCTATCACTTGCCACTTCATCTCTTGTGGGGTTAGTGCTGGATTCTGCTGCTCTTTTTTTCCAGACTCTCTGCTTTCTGTGTTGATCAGCCACAGGAGTGGAAAAGAAGCTGGAAAGATGAAAGGAGCTACAGACTCCTAAAGAAGGCATAGGAAATTACTAGGGATGCAGGTAGGAGCAGGGTGTGCAGTTCAGCTGGGAAGATAATTTGCCATCCAGTCCCCATAGGAACCAGGCAGAGCTAAGAATAGAGCAGGTAGGACATCTGGCTTCTGATGAGGAAAGTAAAGGACACAATTTTTGTATCAAATCCCAAATTTTTCAACCTCTTTGGCTAGGAATTAAAATATTTAGCATGTAATCTGAAAGGGGCTTGTGTAGTGCTGTTTCTCCAGTGTTGGATCTCCAGTGCTGTATCTGTTGCTCTGCTTGGGGTCTTGGCAAAATGAAGAAATGCTGAATAAAGTTTATTTCCTCTGCGGCCAGATTTTATCAGTGTAAAAGCATGTCCTTTTATTTTATTACCACATGTTCTAAAAGGATCCCTTCCTGCTTGGAAAACGTTACATGTTTTTCTTGTTTTCAGTGTATTTCACTAGTTTTAAAATACAACTTTACTTACAGTCTTGGCTGGAAAAACCCCAACACCAGCTACCTTTTACAGGTAGGGATTGTGGAGGTGCAGAAGTATCAAGAAAGCTGTCCAGGATCATCCTGTAGATCAGGATGCAAACCCCATGTTTCTCTGCATAGCCCAAGAAGCATTGCCTTTTTTTTGGGACACTTAAAATTTTGTTGAATTGGCCAAGGAAAATATTTGTGTTCAGACTCATGTTATCTAACAGGTGTGACTGGATGTGATTTAGCACAGGGTCTTTACTGAGTTGGGAAAAGAAAGACAAACCATGTGGCATCTGGTAAGTAAACTGCAATAAGGTGAAAATATTTCATTCAAACATAAAACCAAAACTGAGCCTGACCTTAGAATGAGTTATGGTGGTAAAACACTACTGTGAGGTGAGGTGAGATGGGGCCCTAAACTCAGAGTCCCTACTAATGTGTCTGTCAGTTTAAGGAATATTGAATCCTGTAAGTGGTCCTGTAAATATCAGTACTGTTTTCTTCTGTAAAAACTTCTTATTCCTAAGTCCTGCTTCTCTTTCCCTTTTTCCCCTTGAAAAATTATGGGCTCTGTTGGTGGTGACTGTACTTCGCCTTTCCCAGGTTCCATGGTTCCGGATGGATGTGGTGCGGATTTCACGAGATTTTAGATTAAGGTCCTGTGAGCAGATGCCAGATGTGTGTAAGCACTGCTGTATGCTTTTCTCCTCCTCTCATTTATTACCTTGCAGCATCTGAATAAAGAGGAAATTAGAGATTCAGATTTGTACTTCTCAAAGAAAAAAAAAAAAAAGGGAAAAAGAGTGAAAGAAAAAAGAAAAAGAAAGGGGGAAGGATCCCACCAAAATTGCTTTGTGATTCACTGTGGGGTCGTGACCCCGTCCCACTGAGACTTCTGTTCCAAAGTAGTAACTTGGTAGCTGGAGTTTTTTAAAGTGGTTGTTGATTGGCTTAGCTGTAAGAAAATCACATTTCCCTGAAACTCTTAGGGATACTTTAAATGGGTGGATTATCCAGCTGCCTGATTAGAAGTTTGGGTTATGTAAACACGGAGTGTTTAGATTTAGGCTTTTCAGTTGAAGTCCAGGCAGCTGTTTGCACTTAACTCCATCAAGAAGCCCAGTTAATCAAAGAGCAGGAAGGATTTTTTACCTTCTTAAACCTGTGTCATTATTTCTGCTGTCCAGACCCTTTGGAGTTAGGCTTGTTGCAATGTAGAACAAGGTATTTTGGATGTTCTGCTGAGGAAACAGGAAAGAATGGATGGGGTTTTGGTTAGTGAGATGTGGTGCCTTGTGGATTTTTCCCTTTTGCTATGACAATCATTTTCCATTAGTTGCTGCTGAAGTCAAGCTTGACTTTTTGAGTCTTGGAGAGCTGCTCAGAACAGAAGGTGGAGGCAGATCCACCTCAAGGCTCTGGCTCTGTCCTACACATGTAGCAAGTCCAACCGTGAGGATCTGTGGAACCTGTTTACACTGGATTTATTTTAGGGCATTCTTGACAGTGTGAATAGATATCAGAGTAACCAACTAGCTTAACACTTCAGCATCCAAGCGATGAAAGAGTCTTTGTGTAGCAAAGAAACAGAGTCTTTCTTCTCTAGGAAAAGGGAAAAAAAGGAAATAATGAAAAAAGAATCTAAAAAAGTTTGGTTCATTTTTCTGTGTTCTGTTTTAACCACTACCATTTTGGAAATTTAAAATTTCTAGAGAAGAAAATCCCTCAAAACTCTTTGTAAAGCAGCTTCTCTCAGTGGTTCTTTCTTTACATTCCTCTGCTGGTTGTTGCAATTATAAGTTTATTAATTGTTGATTTCTATTTCTGACATTTTTGTTAATTTTCTAAATCTAGATGTAGCCAGATGCAAACAGGGAGTACTTTAATGTGCATCTCTTTCAGCTTGTGATTTGCTGAAATTAATTTCTGATTACTTGATATCAGTAAGATTTGCTGCCTTGTCTGTATGCTCACAGTTGTACTGTGTGCTACCAAAACCTAAATGTATAGTATAGTACAAATTTTTAAAGTACTAAGCCATGTTTAGCAGTGAGAAGCAAAGCATATTAAAATATTTTTTCTAAAATCATCTTCTCCAAATCTTTGAAATTTCCAGCTATTATATAGTTCTGACCATTGACAATATCACCAGGGAATTCTGGTGATGCTGTTAACACACAAGTGATGCTCCTGAAGCCATCGAGGGCCCAGCTGTGATCTTTTATTTTTTAACCCAGAGAACTGTGGTTTCATAGGGCAGGCATTTCCCTACCAGTTTACTGGATAATATATCCAAGAACTGTAATTTCAGCCTGAATTACTAATCAGTGTCATACTGTAATTATAGAAAATATATTCGAGAATGTTGTGGCTAAATATTGATTTGCTTTTAATCTATAAAACAAACCTTAATTTATATTTTATAATGTACATGGCTTTCCCTGTAATTAGATCTAATGCTGATGATATTAACAAAAAAAATATGTGTCAAAGAATCCTGAAGAAACCCTAATATCTGTCACTCTGTGGTGCCTGGGGACACATCTATTCCTGAAAGAATTGCAATAAAACCCACACAAATAATAAGCATATGGAAATACAATAGGCAGCAAAGAACTCGGTGAAAAATTGGTTTGTCTGTGCTGACATTTCGTAGTGTCATCTGATATTGAGCTATTGATCAATATTTGCAGACAACTTAAAGTGGTCAGATGGTCCTGGCAGGAAGACTAGACAGTTGAATGATCCTTTATGTTTTCCTTCTTTTTGTTCACATTACTCCAAAGGTTCATTTTCCTGTTCTGATCTAATGTGGCAGTCGGATATCAGGCTGTGGGCATATTGACTGAAATTAGGGTGAGTTTTTGTTGTTATTGTTCATATTGGTTATTTTCCAATAGATATATCTCTATTTTCCAGTAGAAATCCAGGTATCTGGGTGGAATATAGTGTTGTCACAACCGTTCATGTTTTGACATGTATTTAAGCCTGAGCTTTCCTGATTGCCTCTCCTGCTTGGCAAGCCTTGCCTATGGGAAAGAGCAGGCAGTGTTTCAGATCCCTCCTCCCAGGTGATTCTGGGCCATTCACTATTACCAGATGTGCAGGGCTCTGATGTCCCTTCTGTAAAGAATAAGGTAGAATAACATCATAAGGTACTAGGGGTAAGACTATTTACAAGGGCCTGGAGTGGCAGGACAAGGGGGAACGGATTCAAACTGGAAGAGAGTAGGTTTAGGTTGGATATTAGGGAAAAAATCTTCCCTGTGAGGGTGGTGAGGCACTGGAACCAGAGAAGGTATGGATGCCCCATCCCTGGAGGTGTTCAAGGCCAGGTTGGATGTGCCTTGGAGCAGCCTGGTCTAGTGGAAGGTGTCCTTGCCCATGGCAGGGGTCTGGGAACTAGGTGATCTTTGGCATCCCCTTCCAACCCAAACCATTCTGTGATTCTATGACACTTCCTGGTCTCTTGGAAATGCTTCTACCTTCTACCTGTGATTAACCCACCAGGCCACTTTATGTCACTATTGCTCCATGTACAAAACATTTCTGAAGCAGCATTAATTGAGCAGCAGCCTAGGATGCACTTTCCAGTTTGTTATAAACTTCAACCTCCCAGAAATGGGAACTCAGAATCGTCCTTGCATGGCTCCTGTTTGTTGGGAACACCCCTCTCTGTTGCTTACCAGCCAGGTGACTCTGGTTTCCAAACGCAGGAGATGCCTGGTCACTTGGGTCCCCCGGGTCATTATTTCCTTTCAGACTGTGCTCCTCTGGGGCTTTAGCTGGAAGATGGGCTGAGGAATGATCTCATCGACATTCTCTCCTTTCCCTCCAAATTTTGGGACAGTTGCTTAGCAGCCACCCAGTGGGGAATGGTAGCAAGCCAGTCCTCCCTCTCTGCAGTGAGGCTGTGGCCAATAAGTAATGTCATGCTTGCCAAGATAAGGGTAATAAAATCTCATGCTTGAGGGCATAAGACAATCATTGCAGAAGTCAAGCTGGAATCCCTCCCCAAACATGCTACAGCAGTACACAGCTACCTCAGCCAACAGAGCTTGTGAGCTCCCATAGAGCAACTTCTCTGTACAAGGAAGGGCCACTCAGACAGTCTGTTCCTCACTTCTGCACCCTGAATCTTCCTTGTAGCTGTTCTAGTGCTTACCTGTGCACAAAAGTAAAGTAGGAAAAGCTGGGATTTAGACAGAACCTCACCTTGATGCCGGTTGTGCTGTGGCTGTGTGCTGGTACCTATTTACCATGGACATTTTGGGTTTTCCTCCTTCCCTTGGGAGACATGGCTACACTGAAGTGATTTCTGCAAAATTCCTGCTGTTGTGATGCAGCTGCAAAGGAGGAAGTGTGAGTTTAAACCAGCTGTGAGTGTTTTCACCTCTGTATGTTCTTGACTCTGCTTTATATCCAGGCTTGGTGGAAAAGAAATGTGTGCCAGAGAGAAAGTCTAGAGGTTTAAATCATCAGCTGATATAAATGGGCATCATTCCATTGACCTCGGTGGAATGACACTGGTCTCTGCCAGCTCAGGAGTCTCTGTGGTGGGCAGGGAAGCTGGAGAAAAGTGACTGTGGGTCGTGTTCATTCATTTGATTTAGCATGTGAAGTAATGGGAACATTTTCTTGAGCAACTTGAGTCCAGAAAAGGACTCGAGCACCCGCAGCCTCTGGTTGGGAGCGTGGGCTCCCTGTGAGTGCCCTGGGAGCTGGGCATAGGAAGTGCCCAGCCTGGCCCTCTGCAAAATGCCTCCTTCCATGGGCATTCAGAGGCAGGAGCCTGCAGGAAATAAGGTGTTTTAGTGGCCTTTTGATAAAAGAAATGGATGTGAAATGGTGCTTCCCTTTTTGACAAGACACTCTGAATGCTGTGTTTGCACAGTGAATCAGATTCATCACGGAATTACTGAGCAGCACCAGTAAAGGAGAATCTATAATTATGATTCAGTGGGGAAATATACAGTGGTCAATAACCCACATAACTCTTGTGGTGTGACTGTGGTCTAACTGTGTATGTGGTGCAAGCAGTTCAGTGTTCAGTGTCCTGAGCTCTAATATGGAATATCTACATGCATAATCTAGATTAGATTGGATTTTCCCAGTTCTCTTCCTGTAGTAATCTTAAGAGCACAGCTACATGAACTTTGGATTTTCCTCTTCTGAAGGGAGAGGTGCTGCCATGCCCCATCTGCATGACAGACTGGAGTGGGAATCAGTTGCTAGAGTGGAGGCTCTCAACCAGAGAAGTTGATCTTTCTCTCTTATATGTTGTTGTATTTTATTAGCTGATTCACCTGCCACATCCATTGATTTTGCTCAATTTTGGGATAAGTACCTGTATCAATGGTAAAATTGTTTGGACTAATTAGAATAAAATAATTCGGATTATGCAAAGATTATACTTCTTTTTTTTACACTACAAATATTGATTCCTTATATTGTCCAGTATTGATCACAGGCAGAGGATATATTAGATGTGTATTTATAAATACATATATTTACACATTTGTCAGGAGCCCTTGATAAATTAACTGAAAGGAAATAAAAAGGATCTTTAACAGACCCCCTTTAACAGAAATGCCAATCATCCATGTCCATAGAAGTAAACCAAACCCAAAAGTTTTTAAGTTTCCTTTTCCTCCCAGGAGTTACATAATCTGTGTTCCAGTACTTCTACAGGAATTAGAGATAACTCTAGCACTCAGTAAGATAACTTTAATCTTGGGGAAAAGAAAATCACACAAATCTAAAAGCAACTCAAAGCAGATATGAAACAAGTAAGAGTATTATCACTATCATTTGCAAATAATCTCTTAGATTTAAAACAAAAAAATTCTATGAGTCCAGTTCTTCCTACTTGGCAGCAAAAAAAGTTTACCAACTTTTTCCCCCCCTTCTGCAGTGTTTATTTGTTCCCTGTAAAGTGAAGTCTGACTGGTAGGTCACACCCCAGCCTTCAGTTGAGAGTTTTTAACTCTTGGATGACATAAGGCACAACTTTCAGTCCATGTGGATCTAGGAGGAGTTTAGCGTGACAAGAATTGTTTATACCTACATGATGTTCTGCCACACAAACTGTTACAGCACAAAAGCCAGTGAGACACAGTGGCACAGCATAAGAAGTTTTATTTGCCACTCGAAGTGACCACCATTGCAGAAAATACCCCAGTTGCCTGGTTGCTTCATTAAGGGTTAGCAAAGTGGCCTCTGTTTACTCTTTTCTTTATCCTTCAGTTCTTTAGGATGCTGAATCCATTTCTATTAAAATCAAACTCCAGCAGCAGAGCAGACTGGGAAGTTTAGTGGAGCTGAGAGTGCTTCTACTTCCACTTATAAGTAGCAACGTCTGTGCAGCAGTTACCAGGGGCTCTAACGGAATGGGCCACGTTGTGAAAGTTTGGTCAGACAAGTAGGGCGCAGCATTTTCTTACAGGCACTACCTGATTCTGTTAAATACCATTCTAGTGTTTCAAACCCAAGAAGTAAAGGATTGGGGTACTACAAGATGCTCAGCTCCTGAAATCTCCCAGAGTTAAGGTGACCAGGTATTTTCATTATCCAGTTGTTCAACCTGCCTAGTCCTTCCAGGCTCTTCTCTTTAGCTGTAGAAAAAAGAAACACGGCTCTTTTTTTTAGTAGTTATTTTTCAGTCAATTCACCCACACCAATAAACCCAAGAAAGCTGATTCAGTGTCAAGTGTCCACCCCGTTTTGCCAAGGTACACAGTGCCATGTATTTACTCTAGGGGAGCCTGCTAATAGCAAATAATTCCATCCCCTCATTTTACCCATGGCAAGGCTAAGAAGATAATCAGCTGTTAGCAGAGGAGCTGTGGAGAGGGAGGTAGCCCAGGGTGCTCAGGATGTAAAGATATGCATGTTAGTGCAGGGGAGTAGCCAGCTCTTTGCACCGCTTGCTACCTTGCATTTTCAGCTCCAGAGCTGGGCCCTGACAGCCAAGCTGTTCCAATTCTGACAGCCAATTCCTGACCTTTCACTCTCTTATGATCACTGTTGGTTTGTGCAAGAAACTCGATCTCCTTCCTTGTCCAAAAATTTTAAGCAAATACTGTTGTTAGTATGATTGCCTCTGCAGTATTGGCTTCTAGGAACCAAGAAAAATCTCACATCACCACTGTGTACAATTACATCATCTCAACATCACAGCTGCCAACTCTCACTCTTTGCTGGAGAGTCATTATTTTTGCTTTAAAGAGATGGACTGACCTCATGAGCTTCTGAAGAAAGCCCACAGCTGACTGCCTGCCATACCGACAGAATAAAGTGGTCAGATGGGACTTGGGTTGATTAATGCTTCAATACAGAAGCACCTGTGCTCATGGCAAGAGATCAGGTCCTCTCCATTGGAGCAGATCCTAAATCTGAGCTACTCTTCTGTGTCCTTTTAAAAGTGGTAGGCTGAGAATGGAAAAGAATAACTGTTGTTCACAGCTAATCTGGAATGTGTTGGGATTTAAGAAAAAAAAGAAATCTGGCATCAGTTCAAGCTGCATTTTTAACTGAAACAAATCTAAATGTAATTGAAAACAAGAGCATGCAGAGAAATTGCAAATCTGATTCTTATTTACACTGCAGACTCTTTGCACCTCTCCAGCAATGTGAAAGGTCTTGGAGCATGGTTTGGTTATTTTTACACTTCCATGAAGGGCCTGTTTATTGACATGGAGCACAGAAATATTTATATGAGTGCAGGATTTGCCTTTCAGAGCAGTGGAAAGTCAGCACTGTGTGACTCCTGGGCACTGTGCTTTGGCTTATTTGGGGTATCCAGTTGGACTGTTGAGGGGAAAATTAGGGTCTGGACAATGGGTGGGTCAGAGGTTCAATAATGAAATGTGAAGTGCCTCATCAGTGGGTCATTTGTGTGAATCAAGTAGGCTTTGGTTATTGGCTGGAAGGGAAGTGGCCTTTCAAGTCCAGGTAAAAGCAAATGGTCTCTGGGCTGTGTCATTGGCCAGATGATCTCATCCCAACTGGCAGCATTTGACAGCCCCACCCTTGTTTGATGCTGTAGCTCTTGCTGAGCAACCTAATGGTGCTACAAGATAATGAAGTACTCTTATGTCCTTATGGGAGAAGATCTGCAGGTCAAGGTACTCAGCATCCTGAGTGGGACAGTGCATGGAAAAGCTTCCTTTGCTGTTGCCTTTTCTATGCCCATTCCCAGGACAAACAGAAACCATCAGGCTCCTGGATGACTGAATGCTGCCTGCTGAAAGCTCTAAATTGGCTTGAGCTTTACTAAAGGAATGGTAGAAGATGGAGAGGCAAAATGAGAAAGTGAAGGAGTGGTCTGGGAGAAACACAGTCATCATGAAGCCAGCAGGAAAATAAGGGCTTGATTATGTAGTTCCAAGAGGGCCCTGCCAACCTGCAGTGTGAAGGGGAGAACCCGAGCTGGTGACAGCCCTTTCTTGGGGCGGTGACACCCTGTGTAAGGGAGGTGCTTTCTGCCGGAGGCTGAGCACGGGGAGTTTCCTTCTCCTGCTGTGCCAGTCCTGCTCTGTAACTGAGACTGTGGTTCTGCCATACCCCAGGTTCTCTCAGTCAGCTACCTCCCACTGAGTGGGACACAAACAGTTCTTCAGTGTTCACATTATAACAGAATAAACCAGGCCTGCATCTGACATACATTTCTGTTTTCATGTTTTATCAGTTGTTACAGGCTTTCTTACCGCATAAACTCCAGGACTTACAGGAGAATTTAACTTTCCAGTTTTAAATGATTGTAGAGAAAACCTGGAAAACACCAGATGTTTTAAAACTTACTCAGAATGAAATAAAAAGACACAAAGTCAATGTCTTAAAAAGTCCAGAGCACTATTTGAGAAATGTTGGAGTGGACAAAAGATGGAGATGTTCAGATTGTTGCCAACACAAAGTACTTGACTCCGTTATGCAATGTCTAACACAGCAGAGCCTTGCTCAAATGTTTTTTTCACATTTTCACTTCACTTTTCTACTGCAGCACCAATATTTGAGTTCATGCAGCACAGAGGGGGTCAAAAGCAAGAACGAGCTCATACCTTCTGGCTGAGCCAAGAATGTTTTCAAGTTCTCCCTCTCCCCAAAGGAGCCAAACCACTAGCAAATCATAGCTTCAAAAATGTTTGACTAAAGCAACAGTTTTATGAATCAATATTAAAAATAGACCTCAAGAATTGGACTTTAAAAAAATTAATCCTGCTGCCCCAAATTTCCTGTCACTCTTGGATGTTGTATTAAATTTTGATATTAAATGTATTTTCCTGAATTGGAATTTGTCCTTAAATTACTTATGAACAATGAACTCTTTCAAGAAAAATAACTGTTTCCTTATCACAAGAATTAGTGCTGTGGTTTTCGTGAGTGAATTTCCATAGCTTATCAAATCCTTTCGTTCCTCTTAGTTGGAGGGGAACTGAAAAATGTCTATAAGTTAATTCTCTTCAATTTCATGATTTTAAATCAGGTGATATCCCACATTTCACTTTGCTCAAAGTGGCTACAGGCCACTATTCATTCTTGTTCTCCCTTGTAATAAGTTTAGCCCAGAGAAACTCAGCCTCTTTTTTTCACTCATTTTACAGCTTCTTTCACTAAGGAACCATATTAACACCAGGCCATTTGTACCTATGCTCTTTTGCAGCCAGTTTGGCTCTGCAGGATTCCAGCGTGGTTGTGGCGTGACTGTGTTTGCCACTGAAGCACTGCCACCTGTGGGTGAATCCCAGCCCTGATTCCCCACTGCAGGGGGAGTGGGAAGGGATGATTCCGAGAGAGTGATAAAAAAAGGTCTGTTCTGCACCATTTCAAAGCTCAGTCATGCTTACTTAGGAGTGTCACGTTGGTTTTGTGTGCAAAAGGGACTTTTCAACCCTTCGGCCCTCAGGTGATGCTGCATTGGTGTTAATAAGATTAGTTCAAGCTATAGCTGATAAAAGAGAAGTGTAGCAGACTGGCCAGATGGAAGGTGCAACCAGTGGCCTTGGCTTCTGGCATGCCTTGAAGGTCAGAGCTCGAGGGCCTTTTCATACAGACACGGCACATTACAGGTGTTCCTGGTGGTGCCGTGCAGAGGACAGAGCTTGGATCTGGGACCTTGTCACAAGAGCACCAGGTAATTTCAGCAGTGGTGGTAAGAAGAAAAATGGTTCCTGACCACTTGATCCAAACCCAATGGCAATCAACAGGACTTTGAATCTTTTCTTTGGTGAGCTCTGGAAGTTCTCCAAAGCCCTGAGTCCCAAATAACAGTAAATTTCTTGAGTTCAAACCAGCCCCAGAGCTTAATTACATAAACCATTTGATCCCACAAGAAATCTGGGAGTGTGCTGTAAGATGCAGACCTGCCGTGCTTGGCACTGGTGGTGCTGAAGACATATCCCAGAGCGTGGTCCATGTTCACTGCTGGATGAAGTGTGAGTGGATTTCAAAGGCTCTTCCTTATCAGGATTCAGAGAGGAGGATGAGCAAGGGATGAGTGTGAAACAGGCAGAGCTTTCATAGTTGGGAGACATCAGTGTATAGAGCTCAAGGAACAGCACTGGTCATGCTGAGTCTTGCTTTTAAAGACGCGTAGTTTTATTTATGAGGCCACGGTTTCTTGTTGATGGACAGAATGGTTGATCAGAGGAATAAGAAAATCTGATGATGAGGAGTCACCTAATTTTGGAGATGTCTGTATTTAAACCCCATAAAATCCTTGGGAGTGTCAATGACTAAAACAAAATCACCATGTGAAGTTTAGGTGAGCTGCACAATTTGTAGTTTGGGTAATTGTTTAAGCACAATTTTATTGGCTTCAGGAGCTGCAAGAACATACCCAAAGTAGTTGTTTTTTCTATTGGGGTTAACAGCTGTGAATCGTAGCAACTGTATCATTATATATTGTTCATTATTTCTGGGACCCTGAGAAATACAGGTATGTCATCAGAGTTAATATGTGTAGTTCCATACAATAATATGTTCTTTGTACTTTCATTTATGAAAAAAAATCTTGGTTTTCCTTAATACTGTTGAAGTATGTGCCTGAATAAGATGTCATTTGTAAAGCTGAAAGCAGATATCTACAGCAAGTATTTAAAAAGAAAAATTGGACTTCCTAATTTGTATGAAAGGGAAACCCATTAAAAGGGTACAAAGGATAATGCTCAGATTATTTTTCAAACAATGGACAACTTGCATAATCCCATTATGAACAGTATACATTTCACAGCCCATCTGGCAGACAATAAACATTGGGTCTCTGTGGGTTTGAAACGCTGGGTGTTGTACTGCTAAAAAGAAAAGCTCTTCACATACGGCATTGGGTGGAAAAGCAGTCACAGCATGTCTCACCCCAAACATCCATTATATTTGTTAGTTTTATGCTTTCTGCAAAATAACGTGTATTTAATAACTGCTAAGCAGATCTATGTGGGTACTCTGCATCGAGTACCTGCTGCTGAAGCGGCAGGATCTTGCCATGCTGGACTGTCACAAAGGCACTGTATAGAACATCAGGCTAATGAATTTGCTCTTCCTGGAGTTGTCTGAGCACTCCTGAAGAGACTTTCCTTGGAAGAGCCAGTCAGTCAAGGGAAATGCAGAAGCTGGAGTCATCAGAATATGGCTCCTTAAGTTGTGGAATGTTTTGATGTCCTTAAAAACTCATGTGCAGTGTTGCTGTTAGATCTCAGTTTAACCACTGGAAGTCTTGTGTATCGAATTATTGAATGGTGCCATCTTCCAAGAGCTCAGGGCTGTAACCTACTGGAAGTTCAGTGTTAGTTCATATCACCTGAGGATGTGACACAAGGTAACTGTCCACAGCTGCAATTGGCCTCCCAAAACATCTGGATCGTGTTAGAGACAGGCTTTGCTGCTGCTTTGGTTGTGAGGAATGGAAGGTGTGACCCTTTCCAGGATCCATTACAGGACGGGGTGTGCCATGTAGTCAGTGCTGGTACATGTGAGTATCAAGCTTCATTTCAGATCTTTCTGGACCCCTATTGCTTATGCCACCAGGTGTCAAGTTCCAACTTCAGTGTGAGCAAAGAGGAAGCATCTGCAAACATGTTATTTCCACACCTTGGAGAGTTGGAAAACCTGGAGCTTAGCTGACGAGTTCATGAAAGTAGCAGGCAAACTGAGTGTTGTCATGTTGATGGGCTTTTTTTCCCGTACCTTGACTCATTCAGCTCCTGGGGGTGTGTGACAACAGGCAGAACAGACAGTGCCAAAAAGAAACACATTTCTACACTCAGCTGCCCTTACATTATGATTAACATTGCCTGTTGTGGCATCACTGCAGTAAGATCAGATTACTTGGTTTTACCAATTCCATACTTGTACTCCTAGTGGAAAAATGTAAATTTGAAGTGGATTAAAACCCCCTGTCTTTTGGTCCCTTCTGATTTCATTCTCTTTAAATACTTATGAGTGCTGCAGCCCCACAGTAGCTGAGCCTTCATGGTTGCAGCACTGTGGTATTCCTCTGAGGCAGAGAATTACCACTCCATTTTGTAGCTGGAGAGCTAAGGCAGAGCAAGTTTCTCTGTGACCTGTTCAGGATTACACAGGTACCCTGAGACAGAATCAAACCCCACATTTACATCTCCCAACTCCTGTTTCACTCGTTGACTCAGCTCTCCTGAGGTGCCCTTCCTCTTCTACCCATCTGCGCAGTGCTAGGAGGGCTTCCTGTGGCAAACAAAAGCTAATGAAGCTCAGTAGCTGCATGTGGGTATTATTTGCTTGAGGTGAGAGGAGAGTTTTCCAAGCATCTGAAACTGGCACACTGATGAAAACAAGCAAGATTATTTTATGACTAGGAAAGTATTTAAATCTCTGCTTCAGTGGAGGAGTTTCAAAGGATTGTCATGAAAGAGTAGGAAGCATGGTTTCCTGCTTCTGTAATTTTGTTGTTCTTTATAGTTGATTAGAAGTTCAAGAGAGATCTGAGAAGCTCGTTGGAGCTTCCTCTTTGTGGAGATCCGCAGCTGATTGCTTGTAGGACATCCATTTGCAGCTGCATTCTCAGCAATGTTGCTGTTGGGAAGCTGATAGGCTTTTGTCAGATTTAACTTTCTGAAAAACTCAAGTTTCACTTTGCAAGCTCTGCACTGTTCAAACTCTCTTTTATCATGGCACCTTTGATCTGCAGCTTGTGCCTTCAGTGCACAGTCGGGTTGGGCTTTTAGTACTTGTACTTTCTATTTTCTGTGTCCCATGCAAAACCCTGCAGTGAGCTTGGCACTTTCATCAACACAGTTGACAGTGACAGACCTTGGAGCAAGGTTAGAATATGGGCTTTGGGTTGATTTGGGATAGTCACACTTTGGGTGGAAGTTAAGTCATTCCAGCCTGGCTTGTCCTTCTCTGTCTTTTTACAGCTCTTCATCTAAAAGAGAGGCCAATTCCCCTGGGACTCCCTGGGTGAGAGCTGTGTGGTGATGAAGGATCATTAGGATACACTTGCTTTGTACTGCGGCTGCTCACATCTAGACCCAACTAACTCAGGTCCTGCTCACCAGAGGTGGTGAGGATATATCCTAAACTCCTGTCTCCAGCAGAAGCTGGAGTCTGTGCTCCTGGAAATACAAAGGTATCTCATATTTGAGAAAAATCCTTCTCATTTCAGCAAGTCAATAGGTGGGAAAAACCTTCCATAGACATATAAATGAAAAACAGAGGGATTTTTACTGTTCAAGATCAACGACTGCAAGCCTGGGCATTAGAAGTCATAAGCAGCTACCAGAGTCCTATATTAAACACTGAGCAGCTGACTGTGTCCCTCAGATGTCATTGTATCCAGAGGACATTAATTCTGCCTCTAGACTGTGAAAAAGCACCTCCCCTTTCCTGAATATTTGAATTGTTTTGTACAAAAATATGCAAAAGGCTGTTTTCTGTAGTTTGCTGATAAATCCATTTTTCTTCATGTCAAGAGACAGAAAATGAGGATGACAAATGCTGCCTCCCGGGAGCTCATATGCAAATGCCTTCCCATTTGATTTAGGGAGAGTTTCGCATACGGAAAAGCTGCTGAGTGCACAGTTCTTGTTAGCTCAGGAAAGGTAGCAGCCTTCAAACAGAAGGGAAGTGGCCTTAAAAGACATTATGTGGTCTTGTGACTGGAGAAAAGCAACTGATCTTTCTAAATTTTTCTTTTAATTCAAATCCACTGAAGAAATGGAGTGGCTCTTGCTGACATTTTTCTTTTAATCTACTCCGCATGAATGAGGGCAGCTTTATTGTGCAAGAGTGTCCTGGCTGTACAAATCACATATGCAAAAAGAGTCCTTCTGCTTTGCATCTTCCAAAGGGCTGAGACATCAGGTTGTCTGGTTCCAGCTAGCAGGGGCAGTCCCGCAGGAGCTGCTCGTCGGCCGGATGTCCTCGCTCTGCCAGTAGCCACTAATCTGACTTTGGGTGTTCTCCTGCAGTATTCCCCAAGACTCATCGTGGTTAGCAATGATTTCCACAAAAGGAGAAATCCTAGGATCTAGAACAGTGGCTTTCAACTTGCCACCCACGTATCCTGGGGAAGAGGCTGTTTGAAGCTGACAAAACTCACAAAACTCCCTTGCGAGAAGATCTTCAGTCTGGGCTCGCTGCTGCCAGATGTTTCATGAGTGCCTTGCCTTGCTGCATCTGCTGCTCCTCGTGTGTATAGGCTGCGCTCTGTGGGCAGGGGTACAGTGCCCTGGTCCTGCCTAGTCCCCTGAGGGCCCACCACAGTATAAATCACTTTAGCTGTAACTGATGGCAATGATTCTGGGTGAGGATGCACAACCAGCAGAATCCAGCTGGCTCCTTTACACACATGTGTGTTCTCCAGAGCAGTAGAAATTAAGCAATTGAAGCTGCAGATGCTTATGAAGACTTTGATTACCCACAGGAAGCAGTAGATCTATAGAATAAATCAGTGTGGTAATTTCTTTTCAGACTAAAAGGGATATTGAAGTCAGGAACAAACTTGCAGTTGTTGGGAATATTCTGTGAACGGGTAAGTGGTGTTGTTTTTGGCACTAGTTACAGACATCTTAGGATGGTAACTGCAGGATCACTGATAATACTCAAGCAGCATTTCTGCTCATTACTAGCAGGGATTTGGATCACTGCTTTCTTCTCAGAAAGTGATTATTCCAAACAACAGAAGATTTTGAAATATGTCACTTCAGCATGCTGTGTTTATCTTAGGAAATAGTATGTTTGATCATTCTACTTAAAATAGCAGCGACTTGTTCAGCAACATGTGGTTCAAAGATCAAGTGTACTGCAAGTACCACCTTTTTTAATACAGCCTTTGAGATTTCGCTGTGGCTGGTAGGAAATTGGGAAAGTACAAGTAGGAGATGACTAAGGCAACAGATAACTTGAAAAGGCCGTAGACTTTAGTTGGAAATGGTGCAGTTGTCAGGTACATGTTGTACCTTATTGGTGTTTTCAGCCCTGCCCGAGGTCTGCCTGGCATTAGTTTCAAACTCCAATCATGTCATCATGGTGGGGGATCTGATATGCAAGAACAATGTTTAAAAAGGCACCTTCCTTTTATTTTTTGAAGTGACTTAGAGATGCAGGTATTTCAGTCTGGTTGACGAGATGTAGAGTCCTATCAAAGGAGAGCAGACATTTTTTTTGAGAGGTGTTTTTTTCAGAAGAATGAGACATTTACTTGAAGTTAAAATCTTTTGGAATAATGAGCCGGTTTGGATGTTGGGGGCTTTTTAAAATTATTTTTTTTAAAAGAAAACTCAGTTATGCCAGCTATAAACATTACAATTGATTTGTTGAGGATGGAGGAAGAGATGGAAGGGCATTTGGGTCCTATTTTTCATTTGGTTTTGGGATTGGCTTAAGGGCTGAGTGTGCTGAAGGTGTTGCTTGAAGTATATCAAGAAAATTAATCTAGGCCAGAGGGAGCTATTCTTCATCTAGTTCTTCTGGTCAGGCATTTCTCAAATGCCTTTGCTCACCTGGCAGAGTGAGGATTGAGCTTGGATCATGGCCCTACCATTAAAGAGACAATCTCCTAATGCATGCCTGCTGCACACATTTGGAGTCACGAGTCCCCTCCGTTCCACTCCTGCTCGTAGTTCAGGCTGGGGCACTTTTTTCCTTTCAGGTTTTTGGGGGTTTTTTTGAGAGAGGAATCAGTTTGGTTTGGGTTTTTATGTGGCTCATTCTTGGTGCAATAGAGGGGTTTGTGCCTGCAGAACAGCACTGACAGCTTGGTACCTGCAATAGTTTGATGACCTTTTGCTTCCCTTTTGGCGTGTGTACGCTTGCAGAAAATTCGGTTTGAAATAAAATGCATCTCACTGCTAAGCATTCAAGTTATTTAGTAAACATTTTTCCACATGTGCCTAAAGGCAAGCCTGAACAATACAGTGCAAAACAGGGCCTTCTTTGTTTCTTATTAAAACATATTAAGCTGAGCTCTATTCTGGGCTTTACCACTTTTCCGTTTTACTTGATTAAAAAGTCTTTGGAAGGAATCATGCCACGTTATGCCCTGTTCTGGTTCTCCCTTTGGAGAGGCTGTACTGATAGTGTTCCTCTTTTGGAGGGATCAGGATTTTTAATGCTCTAGCCCACACAGTTTATCAGAGGAGAGCAGGCATCTTCTTCCACAGGTCAGCAAGGGAATCTGGACAAGCCTGTGCTTTGCTGTTGACTTCAGTGTTGCCTGGGGTTCTGAGCCCTTCTGTGCATCCTCCAAAACTGAGACATGCAAATTTACTGGTCCAGTCTGGTCATTTATCTTGTGGAGCTTTCCCAGCTCAGTCATCAAAGTATTTTTGTACTGAAAAACCCCCACACTTTCCACTGTCATGACTGGGAACTAAAATCCTGTGAGTGTTCAATGTCAAAAGTTTCAAGGTACAATTGGATTTCCTACCCTTCTTACAGTACCTTCATATTCCACTGGCTATAAATAATTCCTTCTGCCCAATCCTGTGAAGATTATCACCTTGTTCTCTTAATTTCATGTTGCCAACATACCCCACAAGTACTAATTACTGTTTCTTAAATAGATAGCCACACTGGGTACATGTTAAATTAAACATCAGGCATTTTTTCTTTTAGTTTGCCTTTAGTTATGCCCCAGAGATGGATGTGACTCCAAGTGCTGCTGGCCAAGGGTACATTATATAGTGAACCTTCATCCAATTGCTCTTCTGCTTATCATGTGCTGTTACTGACTCATGTCTAGCATAAACACAGAGTAAGGAAAAGAATTGTAACCATAGTGAAGAAAAAAAGGAAAGATTAATAACCAGAAAATGTAAGGTGAAAGACCAGCATATTTCTGTTTGGAAAAGCTGCCATAGGACCTGGCTTTAAACTTCTTTCTTTAAGCTTCTTTAAACCTGGCTTCTATTTGGACTGATCCTCTGTGGTCTCCTCCCTTAAAGATGATAGATATATGACATTTGAAATGTAATTCATTTAAGGAGTTTGGCTTAGATGAACACCAAAGAACAAAATCCAACTCCCATGGAACATTGCAAAGGCATGCAAAAATGTCTTTGTGCATGGCTGGAATACTTAAATATTTTGAACAATCAGTTTCTTCAGGGAAAAAAAGGATCCTTTTCATGCAGCATGGGCACTTTTCAGAAGAATTGTGTTACGAAAAAACCCATTCTCCATCAAAACATCTGCAATTCATTTCCAGACCACTATTTATAATGATAGCTAATTTGATTCATATTTTCCTCTTTCTCTTCACAAGTTGTGTGTGAAAAGATGGTGATTTTCACATATGGCTTTACATTTCAGCTATGCTTGTCAAACAGTCTTTGCCTATAGATCATTAACTGCCAGTTTGTTGAAAAGATTCAAGGTCCAAAATTTGATTGGTGTTGAGTTGCTGTGCCATGGTAGAGATGGTGGGATTTTCAAAATAGCTGGTTAATCTACCTTTATTGCTACTGAAGTCAGAAACGATGTCTGGAAAGGAAGATGAGGCTGCCTTGGAGACAAAGGTACAGTTTCTGCCAGCAAATATTAAAAGATTGGAGCTGTTCAGAGCAGTAGTAAATAGTAGGGCCTGGCTTTCAAAAGATCTCAACACCAAGCTCACTTCAGAAAAGCAGTGATGAGTTCTGCCCTCCCTGGTGAGAATACTGGGTGGTGAAGGATGGTTGGGTGTTCTTGGCATATTTGAACATCGGGGCATTCCATTGATGTATCAGCCAGGGATCAGGATGCATGTGAGAATGTGTCCTCCAGTGTAGATGGTGAACTATTTCGAAACCAGTCTTTTGGTGCTTCTTGCTGGCTGTGTTTACAGGACTGGGATTTTCGAAAAGCACCTCTAGAACTCAGAGGCACAAATTCAATTGAAAAAGGATAGCCCATGTTCCTAATTCACTGAGGAATATTTTGTGTAAGTGCAATCTGGAGAAATCAATATCTGTAAACATCTGGCCCTAAGATACCTCTGAAATTTGTACCTAAATGACTTGGGAGAGAGCAAGTGCCACTGATTTTGGTGAGGGAGATGTTGGTACTTACAGAAGAGTACATACAGAGTTCTGGAGTTCTCTTGGGCATGCCCAGCCCAACACATGCACGGGGAGAGGGAAGGACAGGGCTTTCCCACAGCACCTTCATGGCCAGAACCAGGTAGGTGTTTACCTCTGGCCATGGAGTGCCCTCAGTTAAATCTTGCTCCACGTTCAGCTGATGATGGAGTTGGGATCAGGGGTTCAAGGGACAGCTGCCCAGTACCTCTGACCCCTGTCACAGAGGGCAGCTCTAAGCACAGGATATGGGGAGGCTGCTGTGTGTCCCTTGTGTCACCCAACCCAGTGGTGATCACCCTGCCAAGGCATAGCCTGTGCCTACCCACTGAGAGAGATCCTGGGGACTTTCCCAGAGGAAACAAGGGGCTGGCAACGTCAAGATCTGGGAATGCCTGTCTGACTAGTAGAATTAGGACTGACTCCAGAAAGGGGTTTTTGCTCTTAACTTCCTCTTGAAAATGGGGCTTTGACTCCTAAGTCAGTAAAGAGCTTTTAAAAACATGAGCTTTAACCGTTTTGAAAATCCCAGCCTTGATCCCCACCACCAGTAATTTGCATTGGTACCATGTGAATGAAATTAGCCCAGTATGTTTTCTGGCATTACTTGCTTACTTGGAAAGTCTGACTATCTAGTCCTTCTGTGTCTGAATGCCCTTTTACTATTGTCTCCAAGCCATCTGGGGCAAATGGGGTTTAATCCTATGCAGACCTTTGGAGCTGGGGCTTTTTTTCCCTTCTTTTCTTTTCTCTCTCTGTTTTTTCTTTTTTTTTTTTTCTTTTTTTTTTTTTTTTTTTTTTTTTTTTTTTTTTTGTCTGCG